>JAOVVF010000034.1:8322419-8344137 GCA_028565595.1 Duopalatinus emarginatus | reverse complement strand
ATAAATATGTAGAATGGATAAACATTTAACTGAATACAGAATAAATATGTAGAATGGTTAAATATGATATAATATTCGTGTTATATTAGTCCAGTGTGTGTAATGTGGGCAGTAGTTGTCCTGATGTAGAGTGGTGTAGTGGACAGTTATGTGTGTATTGAGGAGTTCAGTCAATCTGAATGAGCTTAATACCTAGCAAAAGTGGTTTAACAAAGAAGAACTGGTAAACCAGCAACCGGGTCAATGCTCCTTGATGTGTGTAAACAGTGAAGGCTAGCCTGTCTGCTCCGATCCCACAGAAGATCCAATGAAGGACCTGTTTTTTGATCTGTAATTTCACAGGCTGAATTCCACACAAAACACTGCATTAAAGCTCACTCGTTCTGCCTCCAAGTGGGACAGTGAGATCTTTTTAGACCTGAGGCCGGACAGGGATTTTTGCACTGGCCGTGTTGCATCAGATGTAAAAAAGTTTAATGAAAAATCAAATGTCATTTTTCTTTATAGCCCTAATGCAAAAGATTGGTCACAACATGGTTGGGGCTCAAAATCTACACTGGAGATATCAACCATGAATCAACCATTTATTTGGAAAAATCTGCCTGTAGTTTAGGACACAGAATCCATTCATTCGTTCATTCATTCATCTATTCATTTATTTATTTATTTTGGCATTACATTATTTATTTTGGTTGCTGTGGGACTGGTGTACTGGGTATGAGGTGGGAATACATACCAGATGGTAGTTAGTCCATTTTAAATCCAGTCTATTTCACACCTAAAGGCAATATAGAGTAGCCAATGTAATTTACCTATTAGCATGGTTCTGCAGTTAGAGGAGACTGAAGAACTTGGAGGAAAGCCAGCCAGACAGACAAGAGGAGAACATACAGAACTCCACACTGACATTAACCCGGGATCGAGATCAAACGAGACCCTGAAGCCATAAGGCAGCAGCGCTACCCGCTGTGCCAGGACATAGTATGATTTACTGTAATCTATAAAAGTAAACAGAATTTCACCGTATGGCTGAACGCTGTGGCATTAAGGAGGTGGCCATCTTGGAAAATTCACTTTGTTCTTTGGTGCAATTTGGCCTCGTTCCCAGCATCCTGAAGTTTAACGGCAGAATTGTACCATTTGTGCTTGAATTTCTACATGCAGACTCATCCTATTTACAAGTGAGATTACAAAGCAAGGAACTAATTTGGGTGAAATAACCTACCATTACTTGTTAGCTGAAGTGCAAAACTTAAGACGCAAATGTCAGACACCAAACATGTCTCTGCTGATTGACATTTTGCTGTAATGACACAATTTTGTAAATTAGATTTGTTGCGACCCACCCCTTTAAGTGTGCTGTGACTCAGAGAGTGTCTAAGTGCATTGAGGCATTGGTTCTCTGTCTAAACTGTGCCTCATTTACACACAATCTTTTCATTATTACCACCTCGACATACAAAATGCTCAGCGAATTACAGTAAATGTGTTTGCATTGGATGCTGGAGCTGTAAAATACACACGCGCGCACATACACACGGCACCAGACCACCTCTAAAGTCAGGACCACCTCAATGTTTTCCGTCGGAGGCTCACAGAAGTTCTGGAGCTGTAATGCTTTAATTGCTATGGGACTGGAAGGCTAATAAGCTTTCTAAATCGGGCTGCTTTTATTTGTTTTGTTTTTGACTCGCGGCTAGAAGGGAAAATGCAGCCGCTCTAATTGGAACGCTGTCATTAAGAGATATTCGGTATTAAAGTTTCTTCCTCCAGTAATAGTTTTGCGGATTTCTTTATTACCGACTTGCGTTCCCCTTGTCGAAGCGACTTCAAGGAGGAAGTTATTTAAACCCAATATAAAAGTGTCATAAAATGCAGTTGTTGCTCACCAGTGTCCGGATTCTGAGAGATGTGGTAATGAAATGGGGCCCTCCATTTTCTTACTCCATCGCTGATGTCTACTGCTGGAGTTTGTGTTTAATCAAGTTTCTAGAGAGTCAGTGGCTTTTATAATAGGGACCAGATGACCTTTCTTTTAACATAATAAGCATTTTGGTGTTTTTTTTTTTCCCCCCTTTTTCCTCGTCTTAAATTTTCCTAACACTAATGTGTCCTTTAGGCTTCGTGCTTACACACCAGGCCTCGGTGTTAGTTAGTAAATTATTAATACTGCATACATTGTGTGTACTGTAAATCCTAGACTCATTATCTCACTTGCACAGTATAAAATACTCCAATATCTGCAGAAACTCAAATTCTGGCAATACTTTCACGATGTGCCTTTAAGTAACGTGATAATGTGCAAACTGGAGGTCAATCGATAGTTGGATTTCTTTTTCCACAGCAACCTGCCAATAAACTCACTACAGAAAAAGGATCAAGACGTTAAATTCGAACCTCTTGCCAAGGATTTTTCTTTGGCGTTTTCTTTTAATATAAATAGTGTTACATTGCAAAGTGCTGGAGAGAAATACTATACCACACATGAATATATTATACAGAAACTAAATTCTAAGGTTGGATTGACCAGGACAGGGATCTTGAATAACAAAAAAAGTATGTAAATTGCATGTGGCAGACAGTGGTAGCTCAGTGGTTGTTGGCTTAGTGATCAGAAGGTTACTAGTTCAAATCACAGAACCACCCAACTGCCACTGTCAGGCTCTTCACAGAAGCCCTCACCTTACATTCACAGCATTTGCTCATATCCAGAACGACTTACAAGGTTACTGCTATTACAGGTAGGCCAACATAGTGTTAGGGCTCTTGCCCAAGGACCCTTATTGGTGTAGTACAGACTGGCTGCCCAGACCGGGAATTGAACGCAGGTCTCTCACATGGAAGCCAATGATGTCACCACTGTACCACACCAACCACAACCTTTAACTACTCAGGTGTATAATTAAGATTACTATAAGTTTCTCTAGATAAGGGCATCTGCCAGCTACTGCACTGTCCACTATGGGTGGTAATATGATGTATTCCCAGTAAACAAGTGACTCTCTGGATGTCTCATCAATCTGGCACCCACTATCATGCCCCATTCAAACTGTGATCATTCACATCGCTTTGCCTTGAGCACGCTGACCAGTGTTCAACCTGAATCACAAGATAACACCTCACAATTTATACAGGTGTGGGCATTGCCAAGCTGGCCCCTGAGGTAACAACACCTCTTAATCAATTTACATACTGCTATTTCATGACTTTTGGCATGATGTTGTATATGGGGCCCTAAACAGATGAAATGAAGTCAAAATTCATTTCCATTGCCATGTTTTGTTTTATGTACTTATAAGGAACATGCCACAATGTGTCCATCTTACATGTCCATATCCAAATACACTTACTTATTCGATAAATCTGTTTATGCAACTTTACACCCTTTATCTTATCCATTTGACATGCTTTTATTGGAGGAATTTACAAATCACTCAAATTGGAGTCACAGTTTTATTTATTCATTCAGTTGAAAACATTAGAAAAGTCAACTGCACAAATGTATTATATATTAGAACCCCAATTGGAATTACCGTTGTCTATCCAAAGCTTTTATACACTTAAGTGCCAGAAAAACTGACTATAAAACAGACTATAAAAAAACTGCTGGTGGTGGCTGATTAAAGGTTTGGGGTTTGTTTAGCTGGCATCTCATCTCATTGGACCCCATCAAACACTATGTGTGGAGTGTAAATGGAAACCTACCCATATCTTTCTGATTAAGTGTATTATCTGTACTTACATGTGTAATACATTCATATTTCTTTATAACAAAGTGCATCTTATTTTCAATCAAATTATTTATGATTTATTATTTATTTGTTATATGCAAAATACCGATTCTAGTGGTGGCTCCATGATGGTATGTAGTTTGTTTAGCTGACACCCAATGGCCTGTCTACAAACGTCTCTGACAGGTGAACTCTATGTGTGCCTCCTTTCTGATGAGTTACACCTGTTCAGGTCCTGCATTTATTCTGATGGGTTTGATCTCTCCCAACAGGACAACCATTCCCACCTAAAGTCACCAGATTACAACAACGTTATCGAACACATCTGGGATGTCATGCGGCACACTGTGGAACACAGGAATTCTATGCCTCGGAAGCTTGTGGACCATTTTGCAGGAAGTGTGCTGCTCACTGCCTACAGAATATTTCTGCAGATATACGCTACTGTGGGTGACCTACAAAGTATAAGGCTGGTGTACCGGTATTTCTGGCACTTCAGTGTAGTGTATTACATCTTATCTGGTCCAACTGGTTATGTTCACACACGTTTGTGCATTTGTATATATCAGGTTTAATGGTATCCGACTGAATGAGCAGATTACTGGGTTACAATTGGAGAGGTACTGTTCTTATGGTGTGAATAATCTGGTTAAAGACGAGATCACGTAATTAACGATTGAAGTTTGTACACTGGGTTGTGAGAGATTAGTCTACATCACCTCCTAAAACTGAAGCCGTAAATCAGCTTGGAAACAAAAGCTCCCACTGTCCAACTTTGTCTAACTCTTGCTTTCTTCCTTAATTGAATTTGCAGCAATTAGCATAGAAGGGAAGTGCGACGTGTTAGCGATGGCGTTCGAGCGGAGGTGTCGCAGGTAAAAGTTTTGTCGTTGACACATGAGAAAGGTCCAGATACTCTCACCTGTTTCCCAACACAATGGCACTGCATCTCAATTAACACCTCCTGCCTTGTATATATGATGCCAGGGGACGGCACATCTGCACAACAAGACCTCAATCAATACGGTGTCACCCGCATGTGAGAATGAAAGGCGTTCATCTCGCTCAGCTCCTTCCAAAAAGACGTTAACACGTTTGGTTTTAATTGGAACAGTTCTGACGTGATGTGCGGCATAGTGCAGCATGGAATAAGAGTTTTGACTAAATGTATTGCTGAAGATTTTCTCAGCACATTCACTCTTGAAGAAACGAAAAATCAGACAGACAGAAGCAAATCAGACATGATCGTTCTAGATCCCTAGTTTTTCTTAATATGATGTCTACGTTTTACCTGCTCCAGAAAACCCCTCCTCCCTGCTGAGGAACGCAGAATCCCCTCGTTTTCATCTTTGGTTCTTCCATTTGAACGCGCTCTTGCTGATGAGCCAGACTCTGGAAAGCGCGGGCCTCAAATAAAAGGCGAGGCTGACAATGATTGATGGGTGAGCGCTCTCCCTGATTCGCTGATTAAACCCATCAATCTATATGCAGAGGAGTTGTCCGATGCAAATGGATCCAATCTGCCGAAACAGAGTGGTATTGTCTGTGCTTTATGGAAAGTGCCAAAGTTAGACGCGGCAGGATTGGCAGCTCAGGCTCGTCTCTGGGAAATAGCGCTGCGGGAGTTCGCCGTCAAAGGTTGTCCGGCACTAATGGACAAACTATTACACGTGATGATATTCATCCACGGCGGGGTCATTAATTATTTGCAGTTCTGCAGCAGGAGAATGCTCTCTCCAACAGAATAATGAAGGCAAATCGCTGCCTGTGATGGTAAACTCCACTGTCATGCTCCTTTATGGGCTTCATACTGAGTAGACTATTAGGTCAGAGGTATTATTCTGTTCAAAACTCAAACCTTAGCAATCTGCAACTTCTTCTTTTTATGTCTGTTTGCATTCAGGCGTGATGTCGTGTTAAAAAATCATTTTCAGTGTTGCTAAAAGGGGACAATGTGATGAGTTTAGGCCCACATGGATACTCCTGGGAAAAAAGGCTTCTTAGTGGAAATGCTTCAAGTTTTAAAATAGAAACAACAAGGAGACAAAACAACACCAGCGGCATCGTCTGGGACACGTCTGGTCTTTCTTGGTCCTACTTTGCATGGCAGAATACCCTTACAATATACATTGAAGTACCAGAAAAACTGGTACACCAGTCTAATACTTGGTAAATCCCCCACAGGGCATGAACTTGGCATATGATGTTGGCAAAGCATGCCATACTTTTTGCAGAACGGTCCACAATTTTGTTGTATTCTGAGCTGTAGGATTTCAGTGTTCCACAGCACGTGGCATGGCATCCCAGATGTGTTCTGTAAGATTTGGTGACTTGACTATGATAATTTCCCAAACTCAGATAAGTGTTCCTCTAACCATAATTTGGCATCTCTAGATGTGTGTGGTACAGACTGACGGTGGCTCCATATCGGTATGGAAGGTTCCTTTAGGAAGAGGCCAAACCCATTAGAATGAATGCAGGACATGAACAGGTGTAACTTGGCAGAAAAGATGCACACATAGTGCTCCACATCAGAGACATTTGTAGATGTACCAGGAGTCCCACGGCATGCCAGCTGAAACAAACCTCACACCGATATGGAGCCACCGTCAGTCTGTACCGGTTTTTAGTATATCAAACATGATAAACCATTTCAGATATTTGACCATGCTGTAACCTTGACCCTGTTTGGATCAATTCTAATATCAGTTCATCTGGAGGCTACAATATTTGTACATAAATCTCAGATAAAACATCTGACCACTCATCCTGGAGTGATCTTGCTAAAAATATATATTTTTTTTGCATTAATTAATTAATTAATTAATTAATCAGTTTCTTTGTTTGCCTCTATCACAGTGCCTTTAATCATCCAAAAAACATTCTCTTACTTTCTATCAAGACAAAAACCCCACATGTGAAAACGTGTGTTTCAGTGGCTCAAACAGTGTTTTAAAAACAGCCTGTAGTAGAACAGATATGTAATATGTAAATAATGACGTAATTAAACTCACCCTGGTTCAGCGACTCATCTTGATAAAACAGCGTCACCCCTGTAGCAGATTTAGTGTGTCGTCAGTCATGTGTATTCATAATCATTATTTAACTGAAGGCAGATCACTCAGAAAAGAAAAAAAGTCTTCACATACTTTAGGTGTTTTATATTGTATTTCCTCTCTCTGGTCTGTTTAGTGTTTTAAGATGAACTGAAGTTTGCTTACTACCTCTTTGTTTACTGTAATGGTTATTGTCTTTAATGTATTCGTTAAGTTTTAATTGTCGGTGTTAATGTCCACTTCTCAGATCTTATCTCATATTTACTCTTCAATAAAATACATCACTGGTTCTAATCATCAATAATTGCAACTTCAGCTTTGTCCCAGTTCAGGGGCTGCATCCTTCAGAGGCTACATTTGAAGACCGATTGCATTTACACTCTAACATTTGCGGCATTTGGCAGACGCTCTTATCCAGAGCGACTTACAAGGTTATTAGCTATTTCAGGTAGGCCAATGTAGTGTTAGGAGTCTTGCCCAAGGACCCTTATTGGTGTAGCACAAACTGGCTGCCCAGACCAGGAATCGAACCCAGGTCTCTCACATGGGAACCCAATGATGTTACCACTGTGCCACACCAACCACTAACATGATTAGACTGTCCCGTTTCAAAGACTCCTTCACACGTGAATGAGAACTGCTTCCTGTTTTACCATGACTGTGAATAGACCCAATAAATGGTTCCTTCATGATCCAACATATCCTAAGGTTTAATGTGTGCTGGTGACGCAAACTAGAAGTCCCATTTAGGTTCAGCCTTCGCAGTCTATGCAACCATTCAGACCGCATCCTTCGAAGGATGCAGCGCCTGAACTGGGTCACAGCTTTCAATTTAATTTTAGTACAAATTAATAAAAGCAACTGAAGTTATCATAAATACATAGGAATCTTATAGATACATCTTATAATTCTTCACAAATGCCCGAGCATAAGTGTCCACCTCTGAAGGATGCCATGTATCAGGATGCCATGTGACCTTTGACCTTCATCTACATCCAGCGTCCCATCTGAATCACCATGGAGTAAAATCAAGCGAGGGGTTTTGTTTAATCCAGATCTCCACACGTTCCCCCCAGGACGCCCTGCAGGGACATGGCCAAGCAGCGAGTCAGAGAGGGAGAAGCTGAAGCCAAAAGGAAGAGTAAAGGAAAAAGGAGGAGGAGGAGAAGAAGAAGAAGGAGGAGGAGGAGGAGGAGGAGGAGGAGGGGAAAAGAGAAAAGGCGGGCAGGAGTGATGCCAGGGGGACCACGGGCTGCTCTCCCCATCTCCCATAATCACCAGGGCGATGCTCGGATGCCTCCCCTATTTGCATAATGCCATCCTGACACTTTTACTTCCGCCATCCATCACCAGCGGCGTGAGTCCTGCGCCCGGCTTCATGCCTCCGTCTCCCCTCTGATTGCGTCCTGTGTTTATCTGCCCAAGCACAAAAGATTGATTCCCCGCTGTCTCGCAGCCTTATGTTCGGCAGATAGGGATTTCTCGCAGAATGATGAAGCACCCAGTCAGCTAATGATAAACAGAAAAACACATATTCAAAAAGGACCGTCCCTCTTTTCTCTCTCACCCCCCTCTGTCTCTCTCTCTTTTTTTAAACAGGCGTCTTTTTTCGTTTCTCTTTTTGTGTGTGTGTGTGTGTGTGTGTGTGTGTGTGTGTGTGTGTGTGGGGCGTGTGTGCAAAAACGGATGTCAGGTTAAGGAACTGAACATCCTCTGCTGGGACTTCAATTTGAAACGCAATTGTTTTCCTGTCAGCTCTCGGCTGCTTTTCCCTCGATTCGCTCAGGGCGGGGATAAAAAAAGAAGAAGAAACAGGACGAAAAAGAGGATAGCAATTAAAATAAAATATGGCGTTCCGATGGACGGTCTTGTTTCAGAAAGCATTCGTTTTGGGGCGACAGCGACATTTCTGAGGCGTCACCGTGTGCTTGTTATAAGGAGCGTTTAAAGAATAAGGTCACCGGTGCACCACTTCAGATACTCCGCAGATCTTTCAGACGCTTTTTCTAGAGGCCAAATCCTGCAGGTGTGACCCCTTGAGATAGATGAAGTGAAGTGAAGTGAAGTGGACCCACACCACCATCATTGCCATCCCTGCCACCAATCTTCCCCTCACCTCCCTTCACTCCCCCAGTCCTCAAGTTTCAGTCCGATGGTGACAAAATAGCATTAGCGGCTGTCACTTCTAAGAGGAGAGAGATTATTTTATTTATTGAAATGAGATTGAAATGATAAATCTCCCCTCCTCCTGATAAAACACTTGGCCTCATAAGCCTCAGCGTGGGGACGGGGATTTGGGAAGATGAAGGAGAGAGAGAAGAAGAAATTCATAATGCATAATAAAACAAAAGGTGTCGTGGGAAACGTCGGCGATATTAAAACCAGTGGCAGACAGATCTATATGAAAAATGCAGATTTTAAAATGTAAATAACCGCGGCCGGGCGAGGGCTTTTGATCCAAAGATAGAGTGACAGCACAATAGAGGAGAGAAAAAAAGACACTTAGCAGACAATAGATTTCACTTCATGCGTGTACGTGCAAGGGTGTGTGTGCACAGGATCAGCAAACAGGCCCACGTTCACACTCACCTCTTCATCATCTAAACAAGCTGGAAATCCTGTAAATAACGTCGGAGTAATATGACCTAACAACCTCCAACAACGAAGACGAAGCCAGAGTTCAGAGACGTTTCCTCGTTGCCGGTTTCTGAAATTGTGCGACAGGGTTTTACAAAGATAAACACAAACACTCCTCCAGCTTTAGCAGTGAGCACGGCTTATCATATACACACCAGCTATTATCAATATTAACCTTAAACTAACCAGCATGTTTCTATTTTTACATTTGTAGCATTTAGAAGACGTTCAAAACGACCCGGTGGACAGTAATATAAATATATCTTCATGCTAATGCATTAGCTTAGGGATTAAAATAATTAGCAAGCTAATATGCTAAAACAGAGTTAGCAGGATATAACATTTAAGACGTTTGTTTGTCGTGTGTCGCTTTGTAGCTGGTACAAAAGGTACAATAAAATAAAAGAGGCTAATCTGCAGAAGTATGCTGAAGTGCCAGAAAAACTGGTAGACCAGTCTAATACTTGGTAGGTCCCACACAGGGCATGAACTCTATAAACATGTGGAAATATTCTGTAGGCTTTGAACACCATAATTCCTGTTGAACGGTCCACAATTTCCCTGTATTCTGAGGTGTAGGATTTCTGTGTTTCACCGCGTGTTGCATGGAATTCCAGATGTGTTTGATAATTTTGAGATCTAGTGTTTTAGGGAAAACCAATAGAAACTAGTGGCTTAGCGGGCAGCATGGTGGTGCCGCAGGTAGTGTGTGTGCTAAACAGCTGCAGGGGTTATGTTATGGGGTTACAGGTTCGAGCCTTGTGCCGGTCTCAGGTCAGTGAGGGATTTGGTGTGTTCTCCTCATGTCCGCATGGGTTTTCCCAGGTACTCCACTTTCCTCCCACCTCCCGGAAAACACACAAACACTAAATTGCCCCTAGATGCCAGTGAATGGGTCTGGAAGTATGGTACCGTACAATGGATTAGCACCCTGTTTAGGGGGCATTCCTGTCTAGTACCCAGTGCTTGAGTGGGCACTGATGGCATAAGCGGATAAGATAATGACTAATTGACTGACAGTAGCTTAGCCTGTTAGCAACCACTGAAAACCACATGAGAAATAATGCTTTAAGCTCCAGAGTAGTGCACTAGAAAATCCAGACATCACATGTTCAAATACCAAAGATGTTACAGCCAGTCCAGACAGCAGAACTGCCTGTGTTGTAAGGGAGGGAGGGGTAAAATACTCTCGCCCGTCAGCCCGCTAGCAGACATCTGTAAGCTCATGCATTCAGAAGTGGGCGGAAGCACTTGCCTTCGAGTGGGTTACAGCCCCTGATATTGCACAAGCAAGCAGCTAGATGCATGTGACTCGAAGAAAGTGTGTGATAGGCCTTTGCTGTCCAAATATTCCACAGCTTAATTTTTTATTGTAACTGTTTTGAAATTATAGTTAACACAAAACACCTCACTGCAGTACAGAAGGATACTAGAGCACTCATAAGTACTCCATAAGTAGAAGTCATAACAAAGACGACTATTCTCCTGACAATCCTCTTGACATGGTACCTGCACAAGCTTTAGTTTAGGTTTCTAGCTCCTCTGTGTCATCATCATCATCATCATCATCATCATCATCACCTTCCACTGACAGATAAACACAACAGTGGCTGGATTTTGAGACAGAACACATCCGTCATGTTCGTCTCATGGTACGCTGTCATGGCGCGAATGACTTTAAGTCACGGTTAAAACAACAACAAGGGTGAGCTGAAACACTCCAGGTTTTTTTTTTTTTGAGAACAGGACAAATGCTTAGAATCTCAGTGTGAGCCCCTTCAGTTTGTCTCTCTGGTCTGGTTACGCAACATAAACCTCTATCTCGCCTGCTACATTAAACATACTCACACAGAACAAGTCTCTCGAAACATTATTGTGTTAAGTAATAAACACAACAAGGGCATGCTGTTATAGAATAATAATCAAAGCTGTGGTTAAAACCACACCAGTTGATTATTTTCCTGAAACAGCACAACATGAAGAGTTTTAATTTTCCAATTTTCATTTATTAATAAATGGCTGCGGGTTTTTTTTTAAAATCAATTTATGTGGACAATTTACACTGAAGCGCCAGAAAACCAGGTGTAATATTTGTGGGTTCCCTATAGGACTGCATAAATACAAAATCATTCCTTATGAAAACCATACTTTCTGCAGAACGCTCCACAATTCTGCTGAGGTGTACGATTTCTGTGTTCCACAGTGCGTTACATGACATCCCAGATGTGTTCAGTAACATTGAGATCTCCTGATTTAGGTGTGAATGGCAAAACTCCAAACTCAGATGAATGTGTGCTTATTAATTAATTAAGCAGCTACTTCATTTGCCAACTGTAGACGTGTGGTGGTGCATTGTCCTGTTGGAAGAGGCCAAACCCATCAGAATGAAGGGCATGAACGCGTGTAACTCATCAGAAAGCTGGAACCTGTCAGAGATGTTTGGAGATGTACCAGGGGTCCCATGGAATCTCAGCTACACAATACCATTACGTAGCCACCACCAGTGTACCAGTACCAGTGTTTGTTTTCAATACCAATTTTTCTGGTACCTTATTGTATACTGTGAACTTTAGTGTTCTTGCACTATAGCAACTATAAACAGGCCTTTTGTCACCAGTCTCTTTGTTTCCCCCTCTCATGACTAAAATACTACGGCCTTTACACACCAGAGCATTTTTTTCTTTTGTGTATCTTTGTGCACAATCGACATGTCAAAATACACAGTTTTTAGAACTATAGTTTTTGTTAGGTGTGTTGAACATGTGACTGAGCATGTTAACTTTTGTTTCCACTCAGGTAAGTCTCCACTTAATTTAGTGCTCTTATGTCATCAGCCCGGCCACACTTCAGTCAAAACACTACAGCATGGAGTCCGTTTCCCAGAATCCCGGTGGCAGTATGACCCACAATATACTTTCTGATCACATCAGTTCAGTTATATGAGTTTTCCCCATTCACTGTTTCAGCTAGCTATTGTGAAGTACTAGGAAGTTACACTTTACCAAGCCTTTATTCTGTACCTTGTTTTTGTACCTTTTTTCTTAGCCTTTACAAGTTGTTTGCTGATTGCTGATAAGCCTGTATTGTATTTCAGACTCTTTTTTATTTGTATCTGTATTAAACGCTTGCACTTGGTGAGTCTTTGTATGTGTATTATCACAGAGATTAAAGAAATTCTCCAAACACTGCTGAAATATATTTTTGTGGGAAATACTAACTGAAAGTTTATTCTTTTCTAACACATGCTTTAGAATAATTTGCTTTAGAATGCCTTAGTTCTGGCTCTGAAAATGAAATCTTCTTTCTTAAAAACAAAAGGGCTCTTCAAGAGTGCCTGGGATAGTTAAGGTGTTCTGATTAAAGCTTTCTCTGAAAAGAAGTGGTAATTGGTAATTGTGCCCAGAAGGACAAACCAAAAAGCTTCATTTTTTAGACATCTTACATATTCTGTATGTCACAGGTTCAATGACATTTTTGGTACACATCTACATCTACAGTCTACATGGAGGAGAGATCTTCATAGCATCAGCACTAGGTCATATTACTGACTACTCTATAGATGTTTAATCATTTTCAGCACAGAGCAGGTTTAGTGTAGCTTCTAGCATCAAAGAGAGGATCCTCTCCAGTAATTGGTATCCAGTCATGTCCACAGATTTCTTTTCATAACGAAGAATAGCATAAAATAATTGTTCTCATCTATTCCTGATCAAAGCGATGTCTTTTTATAGATGTTTTTCAGGTTCATCCAATACTGGGCAGTATGTTACCAGTGGCTTGTGTAAGACCACAATATGTGTAAAACCTCCTATGGTCTTGTAACCATAAGTTTGCCAGTTTGATCGCCTGTACCAACAAAATATGATTGAAGTGGCCTTGAGCTAGGAAACTAACCCCCAGCTCTATGTATAGGGGCTGCACACTCCTCTGGGCAAGTGTATTTACTGCCCCCTAGTGTGTGCATTTAATAATGTGTGTGTTTCACTGCACAGATTGGTTAAATGCAATTGGTCAAATTCCACTGTGTGGTCAATCCCTTCATGATGTAGATATAGATATAGATATATTATCTAGATTTTCTTTTTTTACTGTTTTATTTCTAAATTTTTTTTCTTTAATATATCAGCTCTCATGATGTATGAAATGTGATACTGCTTTAGTAATATTATTGTTGGTGATTTATTTATCTTTTGCTTTTGGTCCTATTCTGTCCTATTGGTCTCCTGTCATGTAATTGTTCAATTAATCAGTAATTTATGGATTTACAATTCTCACTCACTTATTACCTAAGCCACTCATCCTTCTACTGGGTCGCAGGGGTTTCTGGAGTCTATCCCAGCACTAACTGGGCAGAAGGCAGGAAGACACGCTGGACAGATTGCCAGTCCATTGCTGGACAAACACACACACACACACACACACACGCACACACACACACACACACACACACACACACACACACACACGCACAAACCTAGGGACAACAGAGTATCTCCAATTATCCTGACTTTATGTCTTTAGACTTTAGGAGGAAACCAGACCTCACAATCATAAAACCAACACAAACATGAAAACTCTGTGGCAAAAGCAATACCCAGTGCATCACCATGCCCATCCCAATTATGTACTTGCTTAGCAATAATTATTATACTTGCCCCCTTTACTCTTATTAGTTATTAGTCATTGTTCAGTTTCATGCGATCAAACGAGGGATTTTGAATTGTGGCTATAAACACATGCCTATCATACAGCAGTGGCTTAGTGGTTAGGAAACCAGTCTCGCGACGGGATGGTCTCAGGTTTGATCCCCACACAAGGCAAGACACGACTGAGGTGCCCTTGAGCAAGGCACCTAAATCTCCCTAACTGCTCCCCGGGTACTGTGGTTTGGGGCTGTACCCTGCTCCAGACAGGTGTGTTCACTGCCTCCTAGTGTTCACTGGAGACTGTGTTTTTACTACACGGATGGGTTAAATGAGGAAGTCACATTCCTCTGTGAGCAAGCTCTCTCTCACTGACACACACTCACACATACTGCACACTGCACTGCACAATCTGAGAGTCAGTGCGGTCAACTGAAGCACAGGCACAAAAATAACAGCTGGCAGCATCTTCTGGTTGACCTATTGCTATGGCCATGGGAATGGGGAGCATGTCGCATATACTGTATATCATTGTAAATTGACCGCATACACCCAGGGGTGGGAAAACTTTCTGGAAAAGCAGGAGAAACAGCAGCCTCCCTGCATAATTCATGCATTCATCACATTTACCTCACAGCCAGTAGCCTTCTAACACCTGTCTGGTGTTCTCCTCAGCTAAAAAAAAGCTACAATGCAATGGATTTTAATTCTCTGCATGAGTGTATACATACGTATGAATAAGTAAAGGATGGATTGATGGTTAGACAGAAAGAGACAGTCAGAGAGGTATACAGACAGATCTATAGACAGCAGTAGCACTACATAATTAATGGCCATAGAAAAAAGCACTAAATAAATTAATAGAGTTCAGATGTTTAAGGGAAATCCTTGGTGCTACTCTACTCTGACTGCATTAGATGGCAGCGGACGTCCTATGCCATGCATGTGTTTGCCTCTGATAACAGAGGCAGTGTTGATCATTCTTTACACTTCTCTCACTATTACCTGCCAAGTTTCTTACACTCCAGCAGTGCAGGACACTAATCCCCAAACCATATTTTTCCAGCTTGGCATCATCAGCCTGCTGATCCAGGATCAGATATTCGTCTCCTTCTAGTTTTCCCACTGACAAAGAAACAAACAGTCTATAATTTTAATGGCAGGTGTATTTTAACACCTAGGTGAGAGATAGAACATCAAAAAGAAAATCTAGAAAATTACTTTATATAAAAGACAAACTAATTTGCATTTTATTGCGTGAAATAAGTATTTGATCCCCTGGCAAAACAAGACTTAGTACTTAGTGGCGAAAGCCTTGTTGGCAATCACAGAGGTCAAGTTTCTTGTAGTTGATGACCACATTTGCGTACATATCAGGAGGAATTTGGTCCACTACTCTTTGCAGATCATCTCTTAATCATTAAAGTTTTGAGGCTGTCTTGGGCAACTCAATGCTTCAGCTCCTTCCACAGTTTTTCTATAGGATTAAGGTTTGGAGACTTACTAGGCCTCTCCATGACCTCCTGTGCTTCTTCTTGAGCCACTCCTTTGTTGCCTTGGCTGTATGTTTTGGGTCATTGTCATGCTAGAAGAACCATCCATGACCCATTGTCAGTGTCCTGGCAGAGGAAAGGAGGTTTTCTCCTCATCCTGTGCCCTTAGCAGAGAAACACCCCCATAATGTTTCCACCTCCATGCTTGAATGTAGGGATGGTGTCCTTTGGGTCATAGTCAACATGTCTCTTCCTCCAAACACGACGAGTTGAGTTGATGCCAAATAACTTGATTTTGGTCTCATCTCACCACAGCACCTTCTCCTAAGCACTCTCTGAACTTCAGAAGGGCCTGCACATGTGCCTTCTTGGGCAGAGTGACCTTGAGGGCACTGCAGGATCTGAATCCATTACGGCATAGTGTGTTATCAATGGTTTTCTTAATGACTGTGGTCCCAACTCCCATTAACAAGCTCCTCCCGTGTACTTGCAGGCTAATTTCTCACCTTTTTCATGATCATTAAAACTAGAAATGTCTAACCAGTCTGTGGGAGCCAGAACTCTTAATGGATGGCAGGGGATCAAATACTTATTTCACACAATGAAATGCAAATCAGTTTATGTCTTTTATATAATATTCTTCTTTTTGATGTTCTATTTCTCATAGTTAAATTAAACCTACCGTTAAAATTATATTATGTTAATTTCTTTGTCAGTGGGCAAATGTACAAAATCAGCGAGGGATTAAATTATTATCTAAGGAGCTAGAGAATGAGCTGCAGGCTGTACAGTGAGTGAGAGCAACAACAAACAAAAAACAAACTGTTTGGTGATGGATCATATTTGCCTCATGACAGCTATTCTGCAGTTTCATGATAACACAATGAGTATCATGATATATATCTTAGCTCACAAACTTGCCATTACAGCAGAAAAAAATATGATTTTTTCTGCTCTTATCATTTAGTAAAAATGATAAATGAATTATTTTTTCTATAAAATCTATAAAAAAGATATCCCTAGTATTCCAGTTAAGTTTATTGTAACTTTTATTGAAACATAATTTATCACAACATCTAAATTTTATCATCCGAACATGCATGCTGAATACATATTGGTCAATTCTAAAGGTGACAGCATGATTATAGAAGTTAAACCACTATAAAATGCTGTGCTTTACAGGTAAACGTGTAATATGAAGTCCATCTATTTTATTCAGCATATGTTTATTCAGCATGTGTTAACACCAATAGTGCTGTACTTATGTTAAGTGTAGTTTTGTGTACAGATGCTGTAATTTTGTGTAATTGTGTAATTGCATTTAATTACGCTGAGGTAGGTGGACATCTCTGTGTGAGACTGGATAGGTTGCTTATAGCCCATGTGTGTGTGTTTTTACATCTCACATGGACAGGCGTAGCTGACATACTTGACTTTGTTGTTAGTTTTGGTTGGTCCCAGTGAGCAAAAGTAATTGCTTTAAACAAAGAGAGGGGGGGGGGGACAGTGAGAGAGTGATAAAGAAAAGATGTTTTTCCTCACTTTTGATCAGTTAGTGTAAGTGCACTTGTCAGCAGTGTTCTTTTTCTTTGTTCTCAACAGGAATGACTTGCCAGGCTCGCAGCTCGTACGTAGCCAGCGAGATCAAGTGGGGCTACCGCTTCATGCCTGTGCTCACGCTGGAGGATGGCTTCTATGAGGTCGACTACAACAGCTTCCATGAGATCTACGAGACTAATACACCAAGCTGCAGCGCACGCGAGCTGGCTGAGATGAGTGCACGCTCCCACCTGCCACTCTCCTGGTCCGTGGCAAGTAGACTGAGCCAGCAGGGCCTGCTAGACTCACGCAATGATGAGGAGGCACAGGAGAAGGAGAGCAGAGAGACACAAGAGCAGGAACGCAACGGTGACATAGCCAACATGGAGAACGAGTCCAAAGTGTAAAGTTGAGCAAAAGCAGGGCAGAGCAGAGAGTTCGCTTCCTCTCTCTCCATTACACCAAAACACATACATTCTCAGACATTTATCAGACATTCTCAATAGAGGTGGGTATTATGACAGAAATATAGCACAATATGTGAAGACATTTTTGCAAAAAACACAATACGTAACACAGTATATAGGCTTGCTAACAAATTGGCAGTAAATCAGTAGTGTTGCATTTAAATCTTTCTGGGAAGTTAACATATTTAACACTGGAAAGGAGAGAAAAAAAATGCTTAGAAAAGATTAACATTTTACAACATAAAAAAAAAAACAGAACAAATATCTTACATTTAATCATCTGCTTCTAAGCTTGTAGTTGTTATAAAATTTATAAAAATATCCGCAATATCTCAGACAAGTTTATTGAGACAATTTGTCCTGCCAATATTATATCGTCATATGTCCCAGACATTATCCTCAGTCTCTCTTTCTAAGGGCCCTGACACATCAAGCTGAGTCACAGGCAAATAAACGACTGTAGTTTTGTGGTATATTGACCTGTTTTAGCATAGATCAGTGACAATGTAACACACTGAATTAGGGTCAGAGACCAGAGGGTTAAAACAAGTTTTCTAACGCACACAAATAGAGATTTATAATCTCAAACTGTACGTTCTTATTTGTTGTTGCTAGCTACAGTTTATTTGAACTACAGAAAGACTATAGAAATGTTTTTGAAACTACACTGGTATACACCGATCAGCCATAAGGTTAAAACCACAAAACCAAAACCTGACAGATGAAGTGAAAGGCCCATCTGCCCATCTTGTCCTATCCCACAGAAGGATCTGTTGCTAATGTCTTGGTGCCAGACAGCACAGAACACCTTTAGAGGTGTTGTGGCATCCATGCCTTGACAGGTCAGAGCTGTTTTGTCAGGTGGTATTAATGTTATGGCTGATTGGTGTATATACTGGTATATATATATATATATGAAAAGAACTATAGTATATATATATATATATGCTACAGTTCTTTTTAGTTTTCTGCTTATGAATATATGAATACATAATACTGCCACTGTTTGGTGCTAGTACTTCAAAGTCAGATTGGCGTGTATGGAGTCAGTGTTTGTGTGGAGAAGTTCTGTGACAGAAAACAATTGCGCTGTTGGGAAGATGTGAAATCCAGTAAACAGGTGGTACTGCTTTACACTTGTGACATGAGCACAATATGCCACAGTATCAAGCTAAAACTTTGTGACAGTGCTCACATGGAGTTATCTTTTAAGTGGAAAACAATCAACTTTACAAATTAAAACAATGTAACTCCCTATTATATTTCATTGCATTTTACTTTCATCAGTGCATTGTAGTCATTCAGAAAGCCTGTACTGTACTTGGGGGTTGGTTGGCCTGTAAGCGTCACTGCCCAGGAGATGTTTGTGTCCATCAATGCCCTTTATAGCTTCAGATTCTTAATTATTTCATATATGTCATAAAACTAGTACTATTGCTAAAAATACTAATCATAAAGGTAGCTGATTTCTCACTTTTAGCGAGGAGAAGGGTGAACATTTACTAGTGAAATTTCTGCCGTGTTTGAGGACAGCAAAATTCTGACATTCTCTAATTGGTTTATATTTCTGTGTCTATGTGTATAGGTATATTATCTTGTGTTGTACATTTCAGATGTGTGTATTCTTCCTGAGTGTATATTTGCAGCTGATCACATTGTGCAAACCCAAAAGCAAGTGCATGCAGTATGCAGGGATGATGCTGTCCAGGGCAAGAATGTCATTGCTAAATCTTGATCCTATACCTGGTTTGCAGTATTCTGAATGTGACTAACATCCTTACTTGAGATATCCAGTAGATGGTGACATTTCTTGATTACTAAACCTGGAAAAAGAACTAACAAGGAGAGAAGACTAGAGCACCTGTGTCTGATTAAGCATATGACAGACTTGTTTTACTATTTTATTAATTTACCAAACGCCTCCTTTGGATGTCTGAAGCTGCATGGCTGAAAATAAGTTTACATTTTAGTAGCAGTTTTAGTAGTTATACTCCCACTACAGCCACACCTCCATGTACAGCTTAGAGCTATGATTGGATGGTGGTTGTATTTCAGTCTGAACTGAACTGAACTGTAGTGATAAAAAGTGAAATGCAACGCAACAGGGAATTACATGCACTTATTCTGTAAAGTCAGCATTAAATTCTCAAACGCAAGCGGCTGCTTATTGTTTCTCACTTAAGACATAAAGAGGGTTGTTGTTTTACATTGTGGAAAATTGTCCTCATGTCATACCTTTTCATGTTTTCCCCCTGGTTGCCTTTGTCTGTCACAGACCCCGTTTTCCATATGTAATGGGACTAAAACACATTCTCTCACATTTACTCTCACAGACCTTTGCGCACAGCCTGGACCTCTCACACCCTTATTTAATACACTAAACAATCTCTCTGCCTTCCTGTCTATCTCTGCTTTGCACAGCTGGACACCAGAATGAGATCAGCTCAGGAAAGAGCCCTAAAAGTCGGGCAGAGCATACAGCCTTCTGCAACCCCCTGTATCACTTTTCCTCTTCCTTGCTCTCCATGTCTCTCGTGCCCCAAAGAGACTAATGTTGGACAAACTCAGAGGCTTGAGCAAACTGCATGGTTTCAAATAATACTTTTTGTTCTTTAAAATAAAAAAAAAAGATTATTTTCAGATTTTTAATTGAAAGATTACAAGTTATATATGTATATGAATATATAGATATATTCTAGGGCATTTACATTTGTATTTTTTGTACATATATTTCAATAATTGCTTTGTTTGAGATGAATGAGCATTTGACAGGTGGCTGTTTGATACTATGTTGATTTGGACAGGGTGTGTATATTCTGCCTTTTGGAAGTGGATTTCTTTACCTTCTGGGTTTTCAGAAACATATATGTATATATCAACGCATGTACAAACCTTAACTCTAGTTGCTTTGCAATGTATGATGTATATAAACACTGGTAGGTAGTTGTAGATGAGGCACACATGAACTTTCACTGGATGCAAAAGCTTTAGCCTGGAGTGTGCGAGTGATTTCCGATGGAAGATGTGCTTGGCCCTGACTGTGCATGTCTGCTCAAATATCCCATATCCCACTAAACCTCACTGTTCACTTCAGCCCCCTTTAGATTTCCGTTACTTTCTACAGCCTCTTTGTACTTTACACCTTTAAACAGAAGGCGTGTGCATGTGTGTGTGTGTGTGTGTGTGTGTGTGTGTGTGTGTCTCAGGTAGCCTCAGGTGCTGTGTGAATGTGTAGCTCCCAGATGACTCATGGTGTGCTGTTTGCACATGTTCTCCCTGAAGACTGAGAAACGTTTCCTATTTTAATTGTCATTTGTTCATCTGGCAGTCATAAATGAGAACATTTTCCCCTTAAGGCCCCTCAGGTAAACACTCTTTGACAGACACTTAAAAAGACAGTATATTGCTATACATTTCCAATGTGTAATATTCCAGTATTCCTTTGCAAAGCAGTATAGTTTAATGTACTTTTGGGGTATTTGGGGCTTTTACCTCAAGCACTGACATCTTAGACCTTTTTCTTTCACTTATCCCTACATTTTTCCTGAACATGAGCAACCAAAGAGACCAAGCCCTGTATAGCTAAAGCAATCTGAGAATAAAACGGAGGCTGTGTTTCTTTTTAACTGAGACATTTTTAAAAGGGTAGTGCTGAATTTCATTGCATCTGAAGGGCTTTACATTTTTCTTATAAAAAATGTAAATCATGTTTAGCAAGAACACATAGGACAACTATCACTGCTCCAGGTCCTTATTATTGATTTCCAAATTCTTCAAGAAAACAAACTCTGTTTATTCTTATGCTTTCAGAAGGTGCATTTGAAATGGGTGACGTGCATTTCCAATAATTTGTGTTGTAATATCTAATATAAACCTGCAGCTTGAAACATATATCAATCCATAGCATGCCAAGTATACAAACTGAGTGAAAGAGTAAGCCATGTTTGACTGAGACAAATGTTGTACATCTGTTAGTAAGTTTAGAATCAGAAAGGCAATGTACACCACTCTCAGTGTACTTTATATTTGCTGAAGTGCCCTTTAATCGTCCTTATTAACGGACCGAGGGACCCCTTGTCCTTTTAAGCAAGCCATCTACAGACACCCACCCACCCACCCACACACACACACACACACCCACACACACACAAA
>JAOVVF010000034.1:8305226-8322319 GCA_028565595.1 Duopalatinus emarginatus | reverse complement strand
TTTCAGAATAAGCAACCCAAATGTAATGATTAAATAGACATCTGACTTGTCCTGGCTGATCAAGATGTGTAAGTTTTTTTTTTTGTTTTTTTTTTTGATCTTTTGCCTTTTCAAGAAGATAAACTGCACAGTAATAAATCAGTATGACTGAGTAATGATGAAAGAAGACATGGCGTCTCGGTCGGGTCTGGAGTTGAGAGCAGTTTACACAAAGCAAAATTAGTCGTGTCCGTCATTGGACATGAGTGAGAAAACTCTTCAGATCTCAGGCAGACTGCCTTTCACTCGGAAGCATCACTTTCCCGTGTGCAGACATGTCATCCAGACCCTGGGTCGTGTTTAAACAGAGACCCCTGTCTGCTCTACGCAACGTCTACGCCCACAACACACGTCTGAGACGTGCCATTATGCCTCTTTTTTCCCCCTCTCCCTTCTTTTCCCCCTCTCAAGGATTTGCTTTTGTTGGTATTGTGTTTCAGAGCAGAGATGGATGAAGGCCAAGGTTAGGGAGGATTTTACAAAACCCATAATAAAGACGTGGGCAAACGGGTTGTGTATGTATGTGTGTGTGGGGGGGGGAGGGGGGGGGTGTATTTTAAAGGAATTTTTGGTATTGGGAATTAGGTATTGCATTGTAACAATGGTATTAATAACAGAAAGAATGATTAGTATTATTATCAGTAATGTTAAGTAACAGGAACATTATGCTGGAGTTTAGCGATTTCCCCTTAAGCAGAAATTATACTTCATATATACTCCATAAAACATGGCCTGTATTATTCTACCAAAATGATGAGGGGAAATAAGTGCAAGGGAAGTAAATCTTTTTTTTTTCTCTCCCGGATCCTGTGTATATGATGCCTGGGCTACGATTAATGATAGTTTGAAATCCAATCTTTCTTCCTTCTATGGTTGGGGGAAGGGTTTCATTAAAATTGATCATACTTGCAAATCTTCTGCACAAAAGGCACCGATATTTCACTCTATTTTTCGCCAACGTTTGTGCGTGAAAATCCATAGAAAATCCATCAAATCCTTTCAAAATCCAATAATATTTGCATAGAGCTTAAAACATGCAAAGTCACTGAATATGCATTAAACCAAAAGCCCTCTGCTTTCGCATTAAAATGAGTTGCTCGACTCCTACAGGTAAAAATCGGGAACGAGTTTGCCGGTTAAACAGCAGTCCTCCCGGTCGCCTGCCAAATGTATCGTCTCTGAACAATAAAAATATCCATTTCGCCCTCACTGTTATCCTTGTACATGTCTAAAAACCGTCTCTATGGAGAGGGAGACTGCATGTAAAAACAGCTGTAAAATTTCAGCACCTCGACTCAAACAACAGGCTTTGCCTTTGTGGTGTGCTTTTCTGGAGATCCATCAAGGCCATGTAAGTGGAGGCTGCACCATTTACTCCGTGCCAACCCGGTAATGACAAACACACATTGGCGACACATTAAGAATTCAACAAGCAATCTATTCAGCAATTAATGATGTAGGAAATCAACCCTCCTGCTGAAGATGCCACGCGCAGAAGGAAGCGTGTGGGGTTGGTTGCAGAGCTGTGTTCACGGCGCCTTTGGGCCCTTCGTGACATACTTCTCCCAGTCCACCCATTTGTTCTTACAGGAATGAATTCCTGCTATTTTCTTTGCAAATTTCAAATGCCAAGTCATCACTGCAGTGAAAGTTATACTGTCAAGACTTTCTAATACACCATAATACACTGAAGTGTCAGAATAACTTGTATAGACAAGCTTATACAAAATACATAGGCTGGTCATGGTTGCATAATGGTATGAGGTTCGTTTAGCTGGCATTCCTGGTACGTCTAACGTCTCTGACAGGTGAACACCTTTCTGTGTGCCTCCTTTCTGATGACTTACCCCAGTTCATGTCCTGCATTCATTCTGATGGGTTTGGCCTCTTCCAGCAGGACAATGCACCACATCCAGAGATGCCAAATTATGGTTACAGGTACACTTATCTGAGTTTGGGGTTTTGCCGTTCACACCCGAAACAAGTCACAAACAAATCCCATACAAGCCACCAGATCTCAAAGTTATCAAAGACATCTGGGGTGAACGGAATTGTGGAGCATTCTGCAGGAAGTATGGTATTCATTGCCTACAGAAAATTTCAATGTCAACGCCACATGGGGGACCTATTAAGTATTAGACTGGTGTACTAGTTTTTTCAGCACTTCAGTGTATATCATCAATTGTAAATGTGGCGTGCTGTTTAGAGCTCAGTTACCCCACTGCACTGATTTTATGATATGAAAGCCAGAAACCAGAGCACTAGCAAACAAGTTTTCATCAGAAATCGAAAATAGTATGAGTTTTCTGATACTGACAGGACAAAGAGCGAACACTTCCAGTGACCCCGTACACACCCTTTCTATTGTACATTCCAGGGGAGGTCATGCTTAGATGCTTCAGTAAAGGATGAAATGCCATACTGTACACATAAATACAGATATCTCATTCCTGGACACTTTACTGTTCTCTGAAGAGGGATTAGCTTCAGGTTTGACAGGCTTCTTGTATAAAGAAAACAACGAAAAAGCGTCTCTGTGCAGGTATTTGGCTCAAGTCCTTGAAGTAGGGGAAGAAAAGCAACCATGATCAACGCCCCGGGTGAACTTTCGGCTTTCTGAAACAGTCGGGGGGTTGGAGGGGTAATGATTGACAATTAGTGCCCCGAAACAACCCGGCAATTTTGCGAGTTATTCATGTGCAGTGGCAAGCTTGAAGCACGTCAATAAATCACATAGCTCGGCTGCGACAGTTCAACTTTGCACCAACAAGTCGCCAAAAACTTTTAATTAATGGAGTGTGTATTGTTTTTAGCATGTGATCAAAATTAATCAGCCCTCAATTTAAGATATTAAAATCAAATTAATCATGTGAAAAGGCAAATGATGCTTGACACAGCTCCAGCTGTGATGAGCCACTGTTTTTCCCCTCGTGCACCTCTCCTCAGGGGGACATTAGGAAACTCGGTGCCTGTGTCAGCTCCGTTACTGTCACACCCGCTTACAACAACACAGCCTCGGTTTATTAAGTTGTGGGAGTCTGTTCGCTTTAATAAGCAGCTAAAATGCAGCACGTTTATGTTGAATTAAAGCTATTCGGTAATGTCCTTAGATTTTGTCTTTGTTTTTTTTTTTGTTTTTTTTTTTTTTATGGGTCTGTATGGCCTTGAGTTTGCAGGTCTTCATCTGTACTGATCTAAAATAAAAAAAAAAAAAAAATAATAATATATATATATATATATATATATATATTAATATTAATCACCTTTTAATAATAGAAATTATTAGCCGCAATTAGGTTTTTGTCTGCTTTCATTGGAAAGAAAGATGAGTTTTAGGTCACAGAACAGTAACTAAACACACAGTATGTAAAGACTTCATCCAGAGGCAGAGCGAAGGAGATAGGAATCAGCCGATTGGTAGATTGGGTGTGATGAATGGGCCATTTGATAATCTAAACTCAGGCCTGCAGGGATGATCAGATAAGCCACACTCGCGCTCTAGGAACGTTCGCCACCCCACAGGCTGATACGGTGAAGTGAGACTCCCGTCTTCGAAGTGCACAGCAAAAACCAATTAGTTTGACATGTGCATAAGCTTTGACATGGATTGGTATCATTAGCAATTTAGCATTAGACAAACTTACTGGTATTCCTGTAGTTCATTAACGTTAAGTTCTGACCATCGCTCCAGTTATAATTCGTTGCCTGGATAAGACTCTGGACACCGTATCAGCACCGTGTCAGTATCACTGAAGGTACTACACTGGTCTTTTTCCTTTGGATGTGGTTAAAGGGTGCTAAAATATTGTGCATTGGATGAGTAATGACTAGTAACTGTAAATCAATTGTGCACACTGAAGTGCCAGACAAACTAGTACAGACAAGCCTATGCAAAATACATAGGTTAGCTGTGGCTTCATAATGGTATAGGGTTTGTTTAGCCGGCATTCCATTCCACCCCGGTACATCTAAAAACAGATCAATGTGTGTCTTCTTTTGAGTTATACCCGTTCATGTCCTGTATTAATTCAGACGTGTTTGGCCTCTTTTAACAGGGAAATGCGCCACCCACACGTCTAGAGACGCCAAATTATTGTTAGAGGTACCTAATCTTATCTGAGTTTGGGGTTCTGACATTTTTACGCAAGTCATCAGATCTCAACGGGATCAAGCCACAAGCACAACGGCCATGCAACAAGCACAGTGGAGCACAGAAATCATACACCTTGGAATATGACAGAATTGTGGATCGTTCTGCAGGAAGTATGGTGTTCATTGCTTACAGAACGTTTTTGCAGGCTTGTGAAGTCTGTCATGTAGGGGACCTACCAAGTATTAGACTGTACAAGTTTTAGACTACAAGTTTTTCTGGCACTTCAGTGTACATTATGTGAAACTGGCTAAAGAGTGTAACTAGGTAGGCAGACCTAATAAAGTTATGACAACTGTTTATGTTACGTTTTGGGATATGATTCTTACTGAATATAACTTTGTATATTAGCTTTAACCTTGTACACTCTAAGAAAGAAGCACCAAGAAACACATCTATTCCCTCCTGTCAAGTGTGGCCACCACTTTATGGTAAACTTAATAATAAAGGCGCAATCATCATTGATCCCGCTCGATTGAAATTTTCCTGTTTTGAAATTTAAATTTGTCATGGCGGAACACAGACGTGCAGATAAAGGGCCAGAGCTCTCATGGGACGCCACTCACGCTCGCAAGTCTGAACTGAGACACGTCAGGTGGCTTGATGAATCCGCTGTGAGGCTGCACCTTACCATGCAAGCCCTCCTCAGATCATCATCTTGTCCTTATTCTGTCAACGGCATTGATGAGGCTGTCAGGGGCGCTGCTCGTTTGAGGCTGCATCGCCTTCCTTTGCATATGCACAACAAGGAGAGATCGGGGAAGAGAGAGGTGGTGGGGGGGAGAGGTAAGAGGCGAGGCAGGTGCTGAGAGGGAAGCACCATGGGGAATAGCATCTGAGGCTAAGGACATGAAGCACATTCCCAGCGGAGTTGGCGAAGCAGGAGCCGAGGAGCAGAGAGAAGCCTGGAGCCTCTCTTAGGCAACGCAGAGGGAGGGCGTCACATCCCTGTAATCACAAAGTTTAGCTCGAGCAGTGGGACTGTGAGTAGAGGGGGGTGTGTATGAGCAAATGAAATGAAATCCTTCCCAAAGCATTTTAAAGTTGATCTAAACAGTGGGAGACAAGTCAGTGTCGCATGCAGCAAAACGGGAGGAAAAGAACTTCTCCTCTTCGTCCTCGCAGGATGAAGTTGAAGCCCATCTTCTGGAGTTTCTATGAAAAAGAATATCTGATTAGCCTCACAACTGGAGGCCACCACCAAGCTGTTTCAAGAGGCAGGAAGTCACAGGTCAAGGGGCTGTTAATAATCTCTAACACATCGGCCACTTTAACCGCAACACTGGCCACATCCCTGAAGGACAACTCAAACGTTAGCGTAACAAGAGCTCGTTAATTAGACCCCAACACCTTAACAGGGCCCATCATTAATATTCATCCTCTTCAGCTTCTTCCACCATCATGCGTTGTGTAAATCCGCCAGGATAACTGCACCTATTAACCTGGTAACGCCCAAGAACTGGATGGATGTTAAGAAGGGTACTAATGGAACCAGGGGGGATTATAAAGAGCAGGCCTTCAGAAGGCCCTTTTCTCCACAGGGATTATTGGTACAATATGTGTAGGTACAAAAGGACTATGTATGCCTGGCTTGCATGCTGGTATTAGATGCATGGCTGTTGCCTCGCTTGTAAACATTGCATGCATAATGTGCCAGTGCACAAAGACAAAGAGAGGGCAGAGGAAAGGAGAGGTTGAAACGGCATCAAGGAAGTCATCTTTTCTTCTGTTTTTAAGGACGAAGAAAAGTTAGGCAAGATAGTTCACAAAACCAGTGGTGAGGCAAATATGCAGAAAAACTATGTCTAAGTGATTAGATTATCCAACTGAGGTGACGGGTTAGAAAAATGTTCCAAGGCGGGAGGGGGGAGAGATAAACCCGTGCCATTCCCCTAAAAAAAGAAAGAAAGAAAAGTAAAAGCATTGTTCAGGAGTTGAGAGAGGGAAACAAATCCCAGGCAAACAAATACTTCAGTGGTATTAGCATGTAACGGGTCTGGTGCTGAAGTGTTTGCGCATTCCTGCGGACAGCAGGAGAAGAAGCAGGCTTAACGGCGAGCTTCGGGCCCCAGAGAACGTTCTGGATGGTGGTCTGGTACGGCTACAGCACCGGCTTGAAGTGTGTTCTCCTCTTGCAAAAGAGAAAGAACATCTACCTGGAAGCCTGAAAGAGCTGCCTGAAGCTAGGGAGGAAGGCGACTGTTAAAGGACTGGAGCAGCCTATTTTGTCCCTCTGGGAGGTCCGGGTGCCAAGGGTTGTTATTACGCTTAGGACGAGCCTTTGTGGACAGATTTATCGACTTTGGCGAGGATCTCTCTCGCCGGTGCCAAGTTAAGCCGCAGCGTAATTAGCAAACCACAGAGGAATGTGTTTGATGTTGGCTATTACAATAGCCTCTCAGATAGATGCCTAGACATGCTCTGGTACTGTCCATGCATGCACACCGAGCGTGACCTCAAGCTGTTTCGCGAACGCAGGAGGCTCACATGCACACACGCACATGCGCTCGCACACACAAGCGTGCAGAAAGGACAATTACTCCCATTAAACGGGCCCAGATGCTTCCTTGATTAAATTTGACCACACAAACACAAATGAAAGCAAATGGGTACGCGAGAAGGCTTCCCTGAGCATATGTTCAGCGGCTTGCTCCGAGCACATCATGGTGAGAGAGGGAGAGAGAAAGTAAGACAGAGGAAGAGAGCGAGAGAGAGAGAGAGAGAGGCGTAATTGAATTTGCTGTTGATTCCACACTGGGCAAATTTTTCCAAGTTTATAACAAAGCCTTGATCACTACAAAAACAGCAGGGAACAGTTGACAAGCATATCTGTGATCTCGGCAAGTACTCCCTTTCCCTTAGTGTGTAGAAAGTATGCGCCATGATTCAAAACTTTTCACCCAGCAATACATCTGCCACACCCCAGAAGAATGACTGGAACCTCCCTTGTTGATTTTTTTTTTTTTTGCCACATGATCTTGCAAAAGAATGTGAAATGTCTGAACTCTGGTTACACCTCCTACAGCATACTGGACTTGTACTGTAGTGATAAAACATCATGAAAAATAAAACTTCTGATTCTCTACTTATTCTGAAGGTGCCAAAAGTCGCAGGTGACCAGTTGTTATTCCATGCTTGTCTTGTCACACTGGAATGAGGAACTTGCAGTCCCGTACGCCAGATACGATTGACACCAGGTTGCTCAGCTTGTCATTCATGCCTCAAACTCATTATAAACTTTAACAGGAAATAAAGCAGGTTTTAGCTGGTCTGAGTGAGTTCTGTCTAGGGTGTGTAAAACCCCTCGACTCGGCTAGCATGGTTTTCATTCAGAAAAAAAAAAATGCCCATTATTCTTTCTCCAGCTGACGACACAATTTGTGTAGTGAAAATAAGAGTTCAACAAAAGAACTTTACTTTGTGCCTAGGTGAAATTTAACCCTCCATCATTTGAAGTGTGAATGTTAGTCAGCAAAGAAATGTGGTCTGTACTTTTTGAAGGAAATGCTAGAATGGCTAATTACTAAGTAGCATCCTACTGGCAGTTTGCCTGCACGCTATATCATTAAATGTCATTTGCTAGCTACACAAGGATAGCGTTTTACTGCCCTGTCCAAAAACTGTTATTGTCTAATGTGGCCTAAAATTAGAATGAAAACTTTATTTTTTTTACTATGTAGATGACTGTACACCAGATTTTAGTGTACAACTTTCGGTCTGAAATAAAAACAAGATCAGTGATCAGTGCTTTTAAAACACATAACGTGATGTGCACGCTGGCAGATTATATAACATTATATAACATAATCTGCCAAGCGCTATGATGCTTGTATGAAAGCCACCAGTAAGAGGAGATCATAGGAATGATTATACAAAATGATGGGAAAAAAAAAAAAAAAAAAAAAAAAAATTATAATAATAACAACAATAAACACCTTTAGCTACAACAATAGCAAAACATACGCTAAGCATGCTAATGCTTAGCAGCCTAGTGGTTAGGGAACTGGTCTCATAACCAGAAGGTTGTGGGTTCGATCCCCGCCTAGGGCAAGACATGACTGAGGTGCCCTTGAGCAAGGCACCTAACTCCCCTACTGCTCCCCGGGTGCTGTGGTTTGGGGCTGCCCCCCCGCTCCGGGTAAGTGTGTTCACTGGTGTGTGTGTTTCACTGCACGGATGGGTTAAATGCGGAGGTCACATTCCTCTGTGTGCGAACACAGTAGGCAAATAGTTCACTTTCATCATCATTAGACCAGAGCTAACTTTGAAGAAAGTTCCGGTTTATGTCAAGTCATTTTCTGACTCATGATATAAACACAATGCAGCAGTTTGGTCACACAGATCCATCATGCCATCACAGTTACACAATGTGGTCACGATTTTATTGGATTCATCTTATATGCATACCAGTCTTATACCTGATAAGTCCCCAGTGAGGCATGGACGCCACAAGCTTGCAAAAATATTATGTAGGCACTGAACACCATATTTCCTCCAGAAGGTTCCACCATTCTTTTGTATTGTAGGATTTCTGTGTTCTACAGTGCTTTGCATGTTATCCCAGATGTGTTAGACAACATTGAGATCTGGTGACTGGTGGGAATGGCAAAAACCAAACGTGTGGTGGTGCACTGTCCTGTTGGAAGAGGCCAAATCCAACAGAATGAATGCAGGACATAAAGCATTCACCTGTCGGAGATGCTGGTCTCATGAAATGCCAACTAAATAAACCCCATACCATTATGGACCCACGTCAATCATATATATTTTGGATAGGCTTGGCTCTACCAGTTTTTTTGGCACTTCAGTGTGTGTGTGTATATATATATATATATATATATATATATATATTGGCCAAGATATGAGAAGAGACACTAGTTTTGAGATGATGTATTAACTGTATTTTATTATTAACCTTATTTCATTAGCTCAACATCACGTCTTAACCTTTCCTTAGTTATTCCGACATTTGAGTCATTTGTAAAATGGCTAATTTTATATCTTATTTGCTCTGTCTTAGTGCCAAATTACCGATGAGCTGATATCTATCCACAGCCAGGTGTTCATGGACCTCTGATCTATGGCAGATATCCATAGCCCTTTTCGTCCTTTTTACTTTTTCCCCATAAATCAATTTAACATCACTTGACAAAGACAGATTCAGGACATCTGGGTTTGTCGTGCCTATTTTATGGACCTGACACAAAATCTAGATTTTTCAAAAACCATATTTTAATCCAATAGTCTTTACATAGCCAAATATCTTCAGATCCTCTTAACCCCCACCCAGTGCCCATGATGCTGGAGCTGAGTGAACAGTCTGTGGCAATAAATTCTTTCAATCTGCTAAGTGAAAAACTAGCTAACCAAGTCATTCTGTAGTATTAATGGGATAAATACCCCAGACTATATTCTCCCTGGGGATACAGTTCAGGCTCAGCACCCTAGAGGAGTCACTTAAACACTAATTCTAATATCAGCGTACGTCCATGCCTCATTGCTGCATTAACCAGCAGAGAAAATAGCATTGAACCTAGCGAGCTTTAGAGTCAGGCCCGCATTTAACTTGAAGAGGTAGAACGGGGCTTTATTCCAATTCTCTTCGGTGCAGCTGCAGACCGTTTGAGGCCATAAGCTCCAAATAAGTCTTCGTCACTTGCACCGGGGCCTTATTAATTACCTGGGCCGAGCTGAGGCTTCAGTGTGCCAGAGGGCTCAGCAGCTAATGCATCCCATTCGACAGAGACTGCTCTGGCTAATGCCTCCCTGGAGGGAAGTCTCCCTAATTAATCCACCATTTCCACTTTAGCTGCACCCTCCCCTCTGAGACCTGGAGGAAGTGTGGATGGGTGAGTGATTTAAATTACTCACAAACAATGCCCAAATGTGGCAGGGGGGAGCGCTGAAAAAAGGGCTAATACAGTAAGATGTATAGTGTTTCACCATCTTGTGGGCTTTTCATACAGGACTGAGTGGCTGCACATGCTACCAAACTTTCAACGTTGGCAGATAAGGAGTACGTCCTGCCAGCACATGGACAAATGACATGGCGATATTTTGGTGCTACCGCATCATGTGATTTTGTGAGTTTGAATTGAGCTCGAATGGTCTGAAAATGCTCAGGATGCATGGCATAAGCCATGGCCCAATTAAGAAGCTGCATCCTTTGGGGACTGCATTTGAAGACCGACACGCCTAGGCTGCCCTGTTTTGTGCCTTATTTTCCATAGCAACGAGGGTAAACAAATGGGTGAATCCTTCGTCAGTAACATATCCCAAAATTCTGAAAAGCTACTAAAGTTTAAAACTGGGCATCATGGTGGTGCAGCCAATGCAGGTAGCATTGCCACCTCGGAGTTTCAGGGTCCCTGGTTCAAGCTTGGGTTACTGTTTGTTTTTCTTCTGGCTCCTCCCATTTTTCATTCAACCTCCCAACAATGTGTTTATAAATTAATTACCTACAGTTGATTGCCCATAGGTTTGCATGGTGCCCTGTGATGGACTGGTGTCCTATTCATAGTGCATTGTCTCTAGTGTTCCTGAGACAAGCTCTGGATTCACCACAACTCAGGATTATGTGGTCCCTGAATAGGAATGAACATTTTTCCCTCTGTATAAAATTGATTTGTGGAGCACTGCTGCATTCCTACTGTGTACTAAGGATATGCAGATTTGGGTGGAACCAATGAAACATGAAGACAATCTGAAAGTCTGTCCCAGCATCTTTTTTTTCCTTGGCTTGTTTCCTGCCAGCCTGACTTGGTGGTTCTTTCAGCTAATTAAGCTTTCTCTTATATCTGCACTGTAGGCTAACAGGTAATGTATGAACGAGGCAAAATAAATAATGATTCACTGATTCACATAATTGGTACTCATTATTTGGAGATTTAAAAAACAAAGATCAGGACATCACATGCGTTTCACAATATCCTTTGTTCCACTGGAGTACCTTGGCTGATACTGTGGTGCATTATAAAATGCTATGCTCTTGTATGCCATTTTGTGGCCTTCATTATATTGTCATTTTGAGTTATCAGCAACAGTGGCCAGGAGATTATGAGTGACGTGCTCAAACAGTGCAAGTAGGCTGCCCTGGCTCTCAACATGCTCTGGCATGAGGGCCATGATCTGCCTGCCAGATTGTTAATGTGTGTGTCTGCATGTCTGGCCAACGGCCCGAGTTCACTCTGATGAAGGAGCAGATTGCTTAGAGAGGTTTAAAAGTAGACTGAAGAAGATAAAAATACCAAAGTGCTTCGGTACCATGGGTCACAAGGCAGTATACAGGTGAGTGTACATCTGGGACCACTTAATATAATAGTTTAAATGTACGTATATGATAAATATATGGAGTAATTGGACGTTGATTAAATTGTTGTTGCTTTGGCTTCACCTGGGTACTAATACATACCTTGGCCAACCCAGTGCAATATCCAAGCATATTGGATTAGTGATCCAATCAGAACTCTTCTACATGTGGCAACCCATTCCAATATCCAATCAGATCCCTTAATGGTTCAATCAGAACTTTTCTACACAATTGGCAACCAATTTAAACACTTCCACATTTAAGACCTCTTCAGACCTTTTCTACATTCAGCAATCTACTGGAAACTCCTACATTGTTTAACCCAATCTGCTACCCTGGAGAATCCAATGAGACCTTTTCTACATTGGATGACTAAATGGTAACTCTTCTGTATTGAGCACTCCAGTCAGAACAAGTCTATGTTGGGTGATCCAATGGGAATACTTCTCTATACCAAACAACCCAATCAAAACACTTCTGTATGCAGGGCAAAGGTTGTAGCACATTTGTATTTGTACAAAGTGGGAGGTGTAAAGACAGGATGGAGAAAAGAAGACAGGATATCAGGTATGTATGTAATGGCTATAGAAATTGAACATTACGTAAGAGGAACTTGAATTTATTGAAAATGACAGCCAACCATAGAAATCAGAGGACTTATGAAGTGAACGTAAAACACTAATTACTCAGATTTATCCAAATTCCTTAAGACTGAGGAGATGGCACTTTACATTACAGCTGGACGATGACCCAAAACGAAATCACATGGCTAAATGGTGGAATGTTTAAGAGGTTCCAAGTCTGTAATCCAACCTGAAGCAGATGGTGTTGAATTTAACCTACTGAAGAGTAGACTGAAAGCAAAAAAAAGCAAGCAGCAATGGAAAATTATAGGATTATAGGCCTGTCAGAGCATCAGCAGAAATCACCCTGTTGGTGTGCCTTCACTTGGACAGGAGAAGGAAGTGATCTAGAAAACCGGTAGGCCTACAGGTGCAGAAAGAGTTTTAACAGTAGGTCTACATTTAAATATTTTATTTCTGCATGCACTATTGTTCAGCGAAACCATGTAGGCAGCGGTTGGGTTTACAGGATGTCATGACTTAATAAAAAATATTTTTTATTAGGTAATATAGATAATTTTGTAGTTATTGTTGGTTTTGTTTGTTATTTTGTCCTTAGCCATTTTTCTAGTGCTGTACACACTGAAGTACCAGAAAAACTGGTATACCAGTCTAATACTTGGCAGGTCTTCCATGGTACATGGACTGCAGATTGGTCCACAATTTGTGTAGGATTTCTGTGTTCCACAGCACATTGCATGGCATTCCAGATATTTTGATAACATTGAAAACCCAACCAAAACCTCAAACTCAGATGAGTGTTCCTCTAACCATAATTTGTGTGTGTGTGTGTGGTGGTGCATCCTGTTGGAAGAGGCCAAACCCATCAGAATGAACGCAGGACATGAATGGGTGTAACTCATCAGAAAGGAGGCACACACAGTGCTTACCTGACAGAGAGGATTGTAGACATACCAGGGGTCCCATGGAATGCTGGCTAAACAAACCCTGAACCATTATGGAGACACTGTCAATCTGTTTTACAGTCTGTACCAGATTTTCTTCTTTATTTTGGTCACATCCACAACTCTGTAACACCACAGTACACTTATTTAAATAAAAAGTAGAACTGCTGATATCTGTGAGAGACAATTTAATCAAGTGGACCTGTGCGTTTCATATCCATCCTTTTCATTGTCCCCAGTGGGCTGCTGGCCTTGTTACTGATTCTGAAATGCAGTTAACACACTAAGCAAATGCCTATATTTTACACCTGCAAGACAACCAATATAACCTTTCCATCCCCATTTATTAAGACACCTTCAAAGTCGATGAATTATTGAGACCATTATTGTTAATATGCAGTGTTTTATACTTACTATCCCATAAACTGGACAGCTTCTCACTGCACACCGAGTGTTGCTAGTGACTAACATTATTAGGCTTATTTAGGATATCTATCTTATGAAGCTATCTAGTATTTTAAGGCTGTTTGGATCATCATCTCAAATCCTACCAGGTGTGACCCTGCAATACAACATTTACATTCTAGACCACAAAGAATGATCGAATGTCTCTCTTCTTAATGGGATGATCGAACACTGTCTATGATTGAATATGGCACCCTTTAAATGTAGGGGGAATGTAGGGGAGATAGATGTAAAGGTTTGGATTCCGTAGTAGGGAAAAATTTTGCATGATGGTTTGATGGATCTGATACTCACCACCCATAAAACATTAAAACCACCTGCTAAAACAGTTCTGACCCAGCAAGGCATGGACTCCAGAAGACCTCTGTAGGTGTTCTGTAGTATCTGTTCACAAGAAAGCCTTTTGTGGATCTTCTGCACGATCAGACCAGACAGCCTGGCCTCCACACTCATTGGTGATCCTTGGGTATCCATGATCCATGATGATGATTTACCGATTAGCCTTCCTTGCACCACTTTTAGTAGGTACTACCCATTGCATACTGGGAACACTTCACAAGACCTGCTGTTTTGTAATCTAGACATTGTAATTTAATCCTCGTCAAAATTATTCAAATCTTTATGTTTGCTCATTTTTCCTGCCTTCCCCATTTTTAACACATGAGATTTGAGAACCGACTGTTTTCATGCTGCCTAATACCAGTACAGTAGTTTTTTCTGACAGCCAAAGTATCACACAATAAAGTGTCCATATATCGGCCAAAAAGCTTTAAAAATATTTAATCAGACTACATTATGTGGTTTCTTGTTCAATTATTCAGGTTTTGTGCACCATACATGCACCAACCAGGCATGTTTGTGTATTGACCTTGTATATTTTCTTTTCTATGTCTCTGCCATAAAAGAAGCTATTTGAAACTCACATTGTGTAGTTTTGTTCATACAGAGTCATGAAAAGTTTTCTATATGAGGAATTTTCTTGTCAAGTTGCAAGGACACCAAGAGATTTCAAGACGTTTGAGTAACAGACTTCATAAACCGTGATACCGGTAGTCGCATTACTTTAGATCTTTACAAGATAATAGTGGGGGACAAGATGAGGGTGTGTGCTTGAGTCATTAAATTCCACTTTAGTCTTTAAATCTATACTTTGATGATAATGATGTTCTTATTTCTTGTAAAGCAATGTTCACACTCTCTTGATTAAATTGACCAAACCAGTCTGAATGGAATGAGTGGGGTTTTTTTTAGACCAGGACAAGGCCACAGTTTAGATTGGCCAGTATAAGTGATAAAAGCTAACCAATTATAAAATACACACCTCAGCCATGGTCTTTAATTTCTTTCTCACTAGCACATCTCTAACCAATATATTCTACTAATTGGGTGGAATAAAACCCACTTACTCACAACCATTTGGTCTAGTTATATTTATTTTATATTTATACACCTGAGCAGTTAAGGGCCATGCACAAGGGCCCAGCTGTGAAAACATGGCATTGGGATTTGTGATGTCACTCTACAGTAGTGCTCAAAAGCTTGTATGAAATTAGACACTCACGGTTTTAAGTGTTAGTTGTTCTGTTAAAGGGTTGGTGTTATAGTAGAGAGGTGTGTATTGTTTGCCCAGCAGAGTTTGCCCTGCTAAACACAGAGTCATGACAATCAAACCCGACAGTGTCCTGTCTAATCTTATAACAGACTCAGAGATAATTCATTTATTCTTCCTGATTGAAAATCCCTGTGTACTGTTAGAAAGGGTTAACATCTGAACTGCCACTGCCCTATGACAAAATCACACCCATGATCCAGTGGATATTTTACTACATAGATAGATTTGTACATAGGAACTGCTGCTGTAATCATACAGACTCTCCTGATTGTCTTGTGGTCATCCCAGGGCTCTGCTCATACTGAACAACCTACTTTGTACTGTTGGGTTTTAAAGTATACTAGTTTTACTGGAAGGATATTATAGAGAAAAGAATGGGGTCCATTTATTAATAAAAGTAAGCTTATTTGTATTCTGCATAATTTTAATAATCCAGCTCTGACATGTCAATCGAATGCATTGCTTCAGAGCATTTTTTTTATTCACAAATAACATTAAACCGACCTGAAATTGTATACCGAGAGATGGTCAAAAACAGAAACAAATACAGGAAAAGACTGCAATGCAAGTTATAACTAAGGTGAGTTCATAAGAAATTTGTATGAACTTGAAAAAACAAGTACAACATGGTTGGAGGTTTTTTGATCATATACAAATGAAGCTGTAGGAAGTAAAACAAATTTCATTAATTTGAATCCATACATGTAAAAAATGCCATGAATTATATTCATGACATAATAACTGCCTTCTCACCCCACCCTTTAAACAATCAGAAATCTTCGTTTTATTGAGAAATATTTTGCACACTTTGCATGTTAGTTTTTAAGTTCTGACATCTTCTTGGCCGATTCAGGTTTGGCTGATGATTTCAGCATGTCTTCTCATGATTTTTTTTGACAGTGTTCCCACAGATATTAAACACTTCCTTTTTCTATTAAACTAATGCAAGTACTGGCTGTAGAACTTCTGTGTTTAACTTTCTTGTTGGTAGTTGCTTTGGAAAAGGGAAAAGAAAAAAAAAACACCAGTGACTGTCGGAGGTCTTTTATAGCTCATTCATACTGCTAATTGGCAGTGTGTCAATTAGGTTTAATAAGACTCACCTGTGTGGCTGCCTTACACTGCCTTGTAATGATTCAGTTACTTCAAAGTTAAAGTCCTTTTCTTTATTTAAATCTATTTTTACATTATATGTTACTTATAATTTTCTCACAAGCTTTAGATGAATACATTGCTAAAATGTAGAAAATAACTACATAAAACATTCAGCATCATAAGGACATCATACCTATGAGTCATTTTATTAATTAGAAATAAAGAACTTAATAGCCTTGGAGATTCCCTTCCACGACTCACTCAATTCAGCAATGGATTTTTCGAACAATACAACATTCTTTCAAGATTTAATCCAAAAATGAAAATAGTGTACAGACTAATCCACATTTGAGATTATGCCACCTGCACCCACAGAAGATCCTACTTTGCACTGAATTCTGAGTATGTCATGTTCAAATGTTCTTTGCTGTCTGAAAAATCTAAAATGGGGAAACAAGCTTTCTTTGTTCTCATCTGCTTATTGGGAAAATCCACCTTTTTCCTATAAATTCAGATGTGATAGGTGCAATGTTAAAAAGAGTTACATATCATACCGTATATATTCTCTAGTCCGCTATAATAAAAAAAAATAAGTTTAATTTCACAATCCACAAAAGGAGTTAGAAAAACCTTTCATGAAAGGTTTAAGGTCAACCCAGTTTCAGTACTCAGGTATCAAAATTATTTCAGGGTTTCTTACTTAAAATTATGACCTAGTTCATGTGCACTTTCCAAGTTGGCAACTCATATTTACTATAATTCTAAAAGCAGAAAGTCTTTATGTATTAAGGAAGTTCAATCTTTTAGTATCAATCTAATAAATATTTAATATCTGTCATACTATAGAGTGTAATTTAGGCTTCACATTCAAATACATTAATTAATTTTGAGCTTT
>JAOVVF010000034.1:8277203-8298547 GCA_028565595.1 Duopalatinus emarginatus | reverse complement strand
CCTAACTCAGATATCTAACTCAAACTCTTTTTTTAATGTTTACAGCTAGCTAAATCAATGTTTACAGCTAGCTAACTGAATGTTAACAGCACATAACTATGATTACAGATACCTAACTCAGATATCTAACTCAAACTCTTTTTTTTAATGTTTACAGCTAGCTAAATCAATGTTTACAGCTAGCTAATTCAATCTTTATAGCCAGCTAACTTATTACTTGCAGCTAGCTAACTCAATGTTCACAAATATCAAAGCATAGGTAGACAGATAGATACATCAATTTAATTCTCTCATGTCATTGGAATACAACAGCATAGCTGAGGCTTTGCACTTTTTACTAAAACAAACTTACAAACTGGTTATTTATTTTTCCTTTCTTATATTTTGGTTTAGCCAATGGCCACCAGACCTCCTAATCAAGCTGATGTGCTTGAGATTATTCTTATCAAAACACACACAGGCACATGTGCTCACCAGACGAGAGAGGAGCGCAGGCGAAAATTGGATTAGCCTGTAAAATCACAGATATGCATCTGAGGACAGATTCCCAATTTGGATAAGAGACAGAAGACTACATTCACAGTCGTGTGCGCACGCGTGTGTGTGTGTGCGCGTGTGTGGTCTGAGAAACTGAGAGTGTAGCAGGTCTGTAAGCCTTTCACAGTCCACTCATACAGTGTGAAGTCCATCGGTATTACTTAAGTCAGGATTGTTTGCTTGTCCTGCTCACTGAGCCACATTAATTGGTCATTATTGAAGCCAGAATTAACCTCTCGGTGCTTTGCTATGTTTATATTACACAACTTTAGGGCTATGAAGAGTACCATTGTAGCTGGGGGGGAGGGAGTCGAGGCACTACACTGATAAACAAATGCAAAACAACAGTTAGTTACACAATCTGGATGTAAGTCAGGGTGTAAAATCCCAAAGCTTTTTTCAAACTAGAGATTAAATTCAAATGGATTGTACAATAAAGGTCCGTGGAAATTCACTAAAGCACCAGAAAAACTGGTACATCACTATAATTCTTGGTAGGTCCTTTACAGGGCATGTAGTCCACAAGCTTGCAAAAATATTCTGTAGGCAGTGAACATCACTTCCTGCAGAACCATTCACGATTCTGTTGTATTCTGAGGTGTAGGATTTCTGTGTTCCCCAACGTGTTTCATGGCATCCCAGATGTGTTCGATAATGTTGAAATCTAGTGACTTAGATGGGAAAACCCCAAACTTAGATGATTGTTCCTCTAACCATAATTTGGCATCTGTAGACGTGTGTGGTGGTACACGGTCCTGTTGGACGAGGCCAAACCCATCAGAATGAATGAAGCACACGAACGAGTGTAACGTGTCAGACGGGAGGTACATATAGTGTTCACCTGTCAGAGACTTTTGATGTTTTCTCTGGCAGGTGAACACTAGGTGTGGCTTGTTTTTAATGGGTTATACCCGTTCATTCATTCTGGGGTTGGAGGAACACTCATCTGAGCTTTGCCAGATCTTAACATTATCGAACACATCTGGGATGCCATGCGACGCGCTGTGGAACACAGAAATCCTACACCTCAGAATACAACAGAATTGTGGACAGAGTGTTCCTGCAAACTCATGGAGTCCATGCCCTGTCAGGGACCCACCAACTATTCGACTGGTATACCAGTTTATCTGGCACTTCAGTGCACATAGCTTATCCTTATTATTACTACTATTGTGCTGTAGCATTACTTACATTCACATTATTTGGCACACATCCTTGTCCAGAGCAACTTACATTCATCTCAGGTTTAAGGAGAGGTTTAAGGGCTTTACTCAAGGGTCTAGCAGTAGCAGCTTGGCAGTGCTGGGATTTGAACTCACTCATTCTCTGATCAATAATTCAACATCTTAACCACAGGGCTACCCCTGCCCATGACATATGTCCAGAAATCTTTGCCTGTCCTTATATGAAATATATATATATATATATATATATCAAAGCCATGTTTCATAGTGCGAGCAGAATACTAAAAAGCTCGCCAGTGTTTTTAAGGGGTAATCAACTAAGCAAACAAATATGTGTTTATGTCAGTAAACACGGCAACTGGCTTGGCAAAATAATGACAGGAGATAGATTACTCCCAGCACTTTTCTAGCTTTGCAGCTGTTTGATTGTTTGCTTTCTCTCCTGCTTCAGGAGGCCTTATAATCCCCTTAAAAGAATAGGCTGTATTGAAATTTGACAGAGCTTACCGTGGGACCCGTCGTGTTTGCTAACCAAAGTGGAAAGTTGCATCTTACAGCAATTTGGTTTAAAAAGAAAGCAAAGAAAAAAGCAAAAAAAAAAAGCAAAGACTAGTTGGGATTCCCTAGTGTAACAGATGATACCAATTTACAGCATGTCTTGGTGCGAATCCAGCTGCAGACTTTAAGACTTTTTAGAAGCTAATGCAGACTCAACAGGACAACTTGTGGTCCTGTTCTCTTCCAGCTCGCAGGCCTTGACCTGGAGCTCAGAGCTTTTGCACTGGGTGATTGAAAGGCACCACACTTGAGAGCATCAGCGCCTCTCGAATATTGAAGTAATACGTTGACCCAGTGCGCCCCGTGCCTTTGAGCTGCAGCCAAGCCATCTGAATCCACTCGGCTGAAATAAGGGGACTTAGCGTTCAAAGGAGCTCCGCCAAGGGACGAGTCCTTTCGAGCTCTCACACCGAGGAGCGAAGGACAGCACCGGCGGCCCAGAAGAAACCCAGCCAAGACGTGATAAATCAGCACTGCAGGCCAATGCGAGTTTACCCATAATTACTTCAGCATGCTCTGGTTTATTTATTTTGTTGACACTTCTGAGTCTCATCTTAAGCGCCATCTCTGTCTTTGGCCTGCGTTTCTGCAAAGTGGCTCCGTATCAAAAAAAAAAAAAACTACTGCAATAAACCGGAATGAGAGATAACCGCACGGTGCCTCGTATCGTTTAACTATCCCTCACAGGAACGGACACTTATTTCTTAGCAGTACTTTACAGTGCACTACAACTCACTGACTTTCCCAGTATCAACACACTCCTGGCTCTCCAAGTTCACAAAACACATTATGAGTCATAGCCATAACCGAGGTATGTGGTGCACATACACTTTGGTATAGTGTCCTGTCTTTTATTGTGCATTGTCCTCTTTTTTTAAAGGGAAGGGGGTTCTTTCTTTTTCTTGTCCTGTGTTCCATTGCACATCATGCTTGGATTTATTTTTTATCAAGGATTCTTTGTTTTCAGCTTGGTTCAATTCAACCTTGCTGTCCAACACTTGCCAAATGGTGCTTGAGGACAAACATTTGCATCCCTCATGGTTTTTGAGAGGAACAGAAAAAAAACGGAAAAACAAGGCAAAATCAACTAAAATATGCCACCAAGAGCCAAAAGTTTTTCCATGATTCTCTCTGTTTCAGCACGAATATAACATGTGAAAGGATCCGAAAGCTGCTTAAAGAAATGAAACTGTCCATGCAGAGATTTTAATGTTTCCTAGCTAATCTAACTGGCCCCTAGATGTCAATAAGTACATTTACATTAACATGTACATCTATAGCAGTTGGAGATGAGTTTATCCAAAGAGACTAACAGTAGTGTATGGGAATAAGATGCGATGACTTTGTGGGGACAATTATGATTGCAGATGAGAATGTATGTGGATTTACCCCCAGAGGTCAAAGTGCATACTTCAGACCCACCACAACCCTCACTAAATAACTCAAATGCACAAGCATAATTTTCATCAATATTAAATAATATAATAATATTAAATAATCATCAGTCAGTCAGTCATTTTTTCATCTGTCCGTCAGGGTCACGGTTTTTGTCCTAAGCGCACCAGAATCACTGGATGCAAGGCAGGAATACGATTGGACAGGGTGCAAATCCAACACAGGGTACCACATATACACACACACCCATTCACTCACACCTAGGGGTAATTAAGTGTATCCAGTTCGCCTACCATGTGTGTTTTTAAGGAGGTGGGAGGAAACCAGAGCACACGTGCAGACACGACGAGAACACAACAAACTCCTTACAGACAGAGACCTCAGCTAGGCTCGAACCCACAACCCCCGATCCCCGATCCCTGGAGCTATGTGACACACACACACACACACACTACCTGCAGTGCCACCCTAAAATAACGAAACTTTTATAAAAACATACAGTGGCATACACAGTACCAAAAGTCATGGGACAGGAAGAGGATTGGATGTTTCCACCGTGTGAAACAGCATGTCTTGTCTGTTATGTGTGCTTAACCGACTGAATATGCAATCAGGCGTCTTTCTATCTAAAGGTGCAAAACACCGCATAGAGTCAATCCTAATAGATTTATTTAACACCTGCAGTGTGATTTACTGTAGCCTGAAAAGTCACTCCACTCTCGCGGAGAGAATGTGTTAAATTGGGGCTAGTCCTTTTCAGCCACTTGAAGACAAAATGATGCCATTTACTAAGGTTTAAGGTTTAATGAGAGTGTTTATCAAAATCATACCTTTTGGAAAATAATAAGATGTTAAAAAAATATGATGAATTAGTTTAATTTTAAATATTTGCAGCACATCTGCACATCAAAGTGCCACCATTAATTAAACGGAGCCTTGGAAAAGGTTTTCATTCACCTTTACCTTTAAACATAATGCACAGTCATCTCTATGCTATTCGATTTCTTTCTTCATATCATTTACCGACAGGTTTTTAACATCTCACTGCCTTTAATAGGCACATTAAGCCACAGTCACGATAGACCAGGGTGCACAAGTCCAGTCCTGGAGGGCCCGTCTCCAGCACAGCTTGGAGGTTCCTCTACTCAAACACACCTGATTGCATGTTAATGGACAGGGTTATTGGGTGTAAAACATCCAAGCTGTGCTGGACACCAGTCCTTCAGGACTGGACTTGTTCACTTGGGCCAAGGTGGGGTCAGAAGATTGGACACACAAACAGTCGTCTATTTTGGTGCTAACAAATCAGCTAACCAGCTGAATTTTACTTTGTCACTGTCACCACTAGCTTGCTCTCATCAGGGATAAAATTTTTATAATTGATCTACAGTACTGTTGGATATAAACTTATTAACAAGTTTGCACTATTTCACATGATTTCACGTTTACAGACATTTCCAGTCCACCAGTATTCAGTGTTTAAGCTGTCTCTCGTTTCAGACTTGCTCTAATCTGAAGGAAGCCCTTCACACATCAACACCCTTCTCTCCAACACATCTGACACGTATTAGCGCAGAGGGCTAAGTTAAACGTTTGTTTTTGGTCCCATGTTTTCGACGTCGTCCTCACCCCTCGTTAAGGGCGGTCATGTTAAACCTCGTCACTCGTTCCATATGCGTTTACTCAGACCACAGCTCATCACGGCGCATATGACTTATGGCAGCCGAATCAATGGGATCTGAAAGGGGAGAGAAAGAGGGAGCAAGATGGAGAGAGGCATCTCTCGGTCTACGCGGAGCTCGTCAGATGTGGTCTGGCACCTAGTTCACACGGCTCAAACCGAGCCACACGTTGTACTCATAGCCCTGAGCAGAAGGGACAAGGAGCACCGAGTGCACAGCTCGCCTTTGTGTTTACTTATAAATAAAGTCTGCCAAGTGACACAGGCCGCATAACGTTTCGCATCACTGTCGTATTGCTGATCTAGTCATATCTGGAGTAAATGATTAGGCGTGACAAATTCAACGAATTCTCAAACGGATACTTTTCTTTTCTGATGTACAACACTGCAGTTTCCTGCCTCTGGTGTGCAAACACATTCGGAAAATTAGCGAGAGGTTATTTTAATGGTTGTGGCAGTGGTAGGAGACTTGAAATACAACAGATGGAGTGTTGCAAAGTCTGTGGCTTACATTTAAATATATGTCAAATGCTGTATCATTGTTTTCCTTCTATTTCCCTGTATTTACTTGTATCAATGATGTTTAATATATGAAAACCGTTTTAAAGTTTTCGTCTTTTTTTTTTATTTGTTTCAATTATTACTAAAAGCCAGAGAGTTAAATGTTGTAGTTTTATTTACTGCAATGTCTTTCAGTTATTATTATTTTATTATTTATATTTTTTTTCGCATCTATTTGCGTCTGACATCTTTAGCCCACACAACACTTGCTACACATGTGCTTACTGCAATTTTTTTTTTGTGCTCTTTTTGTCTCTAGCTGTTTCTTTTTCTGTGTATATGTGTGGCAGGTGTGACACCCCCACTCTGACCGTACGGGTGTAAGTGCAGGCGGCTGTATAGATAAAGTAAAGCTCCTTCCTGTGTGAGGTTAAAACTGCGCCATGTCACAGTTCTTTGCAGCGCTTCGCTAACCACAGCCTCGGTCGCTGACGCAGAATCGGCTCGTCGTGATCAAACCCCGCTCTCATGCGCCGCAGCGGAAACCATGCGGCTGATCTCAGCTCAGTATTAAAGCCTGACTCTGAGCAGCCCCTCCTGAGGCCGTCAGAGCTGTGTGCGGTTAGACACCCAGGTGCTCCTCAGCACAAGATGCTTTGAGAACTTCCGCGCGGTTCTGGTCTCAGGAGTAATCTGATTACGTGCCATTATGAGGATTGAGGTGTTACCGTTGAGAAGTTGGTTTCGGAGCGAGATCACTACTGCTGATCTTCTAGTGTACCCACTGAATTGAGGTCATATCCCAGTACCTCTTAAATCTATGACCAGTGTGGCAGTGTAGTTTCTCAGGTTGTGTACTTCGTTTATGAGTTAAAATTACTCAGACAAAATGCTGCAAAGTTTCAGATTGTTTTTATCACATCTCTCACACACACACACACACGTGTATATATATATATATATATATATATAAATATAAAAAATTCACCCTCTTCTCAGTGATGCTAGAGTAATTTATTAATATTAATTCATTATAATACAATCTTCTACCAAACTGCACCGACTTTTTCTTACCTTTATTGAATATTCTTTGAATATGTCGTGAAAATGTAGGTTAAACCTATGTGATGCCTGAAAATGCCTGTTTCATGTCATAATGTCCCGATTTGTTTTTGTTATTATGATTTCTAGTTTATGTCAGTGTTAGGTTTCCTGTTTGTAAGTTTTGGGTATTAGAGGTATGTCAAGATAGCTTCTGATTAATTTCTGGCAAAGATATGTGATACAGTAGATTATAAGAGGAACTAACTGTATAAAAAATGTTAGTTAGTCAAACAGTAGCTGCAAAACAATTAGATACTAATCTGCTTACAGGAAATGTACATCAAGACAGCTAGATTTAGATAGCAAGCTCAAGAGAATGCCAAGTAGTCTACAGAGTTAACTGTCCAGATAACTATCTAGTGAGAGGGAGGGAATGCTTTGGAAAAGTCTTAGAGCGGAAAATAAATGTAAATCGCTGTATATAAAGGTATCAGCCAAACACCTTGCATGTAAAAAGTCCTGTCTCAATTACAATGACCTGCACAAACAGCTGAAAAGTTTCACAGGAGATTTATCCAGTTACTATTAAAATGCTGGGACGATCCGTTACTCAGATGAAGCGTTAATTACTTGTTACTGTGATGTGCCGTTTTTTAGGGTCTAATTTACAAATGTGTTTACATGCAGGTCTGGCACATGCAAAACAGTATTGATGTAATAAAAACAGTGAGAGATTACATTTGCTTAATGTATTTAAATGCTTTTTGTGTAATTCAAATTGTTTGTGAAAAAAAAAATGTTTTTAACCTGAAGTTTAACTTTCAGTAAAGAGTTTATGTGTAGGTATAATATCTTACTTTTAATACATTTTATGGCTTAGTAGTTTAAATTATGTGCTAAATGATGTGTAATATTTTACCAATACCAATATCTTTTTGTTACTGGATCTAACTGGATAAATATCCCCAAACTACATATTTTCATTGTGTATATTTTACTGCAAACAAACAGAAGAAACTAGTAGGAAACGCAGTGCAGCAGTTAAATCTATGTGTTGCTAATATGGATAGGAAACTGCGCCTTAACCATGTTATATTATATATGTTATATAATGTTATATTATTATAAAATATGTAATAATTTCTTTTCTTATTGCCTACACAATACACATAAGATTGAAGGAGTATCATGAATTTGCTCTGAGGTTGAGTAGAATGCAATTGAAGAAGGTTTACTGTAAAACACAGAAAGCAATTCTAAATCATAAGGCAAGAGAATTAATCTAGGCAGAGTCAGGTGTTCAGCAAAGAGTGTATCATAAAGAATACTTTATGTCACATATACACTTCAGCGCTGTGCATCCCAGATTGTTAAGTAGTTAGGGACATAGTGCACAGTGACCCTGGAGCAGAGAGGGTTATGGGCCTGGCTCAACAGTGGCAGGTTGACAGTCCTGAAGGTTGAACCCCCAACCCAATCAGTAATCCAGAGCCTTGACTGTTGAGCCACCACTGCCCTAGACTAGATATCAATAACCAAGAAACAAAATAAGCGTCTTCACTTTGTTCCATGGTATATGGAATGCCAAGGAGACCTATTTGTACCCTTTTACTTAATTATTCCTAACAATATGATCCTTTTGATGCTTTGATGTTTTTTACATCAGAAAAATCTGATTTTAGAATTTTACACTAGACAGACAGACAGACAGACAGACAGACAGACAGACAGATAGATAGATAGATAGATAGATAGATAGTCATTGTAGTGCTATATTCTTTGGTTTTATTTGCTTTCTGCTTAGCTTGAAGTGCCCTTTATTTGTGGAAGTCTATATAGCTATGTGTGTACAGACATAAACATATCCACTGAATAAACCACTGTTAAATTTAATGTTTGTTGTAGAGCATTGTAACTTCACTAATAGTCAATTAGAGCTCATTTTGTGCACTTAATACCTCAAAGTATGATCCCTAGTCATAGCTTATAGTTCACAATGCATCAAAATGCTTCCTAGGACACAATGCAGACTTGACAAAAGCAGTGCACGCTTGTCCAAACACATCCTCAGCATTTGGTGTCTGACAGGTCTTATAATACACACATACCCTGAATACAGCGGCTCTTGTGGTAAAGAACCACCGAGATTGAAAGCAAAGCCGTCTCCAGACTTCTGTCAGCCAGTGAAAAATCGCTTAGCCTTTGGACAGGACTTCATAGGCCGCAATCAAGCCATACCACGATGCAGCAATCGTAGCAAATCAAGTCAGCATCTATTAATAATATTTGGTGCGCGGGCGCATGTCCTCGTGCTGTCAGACGCCTCGTGATGGAGCGTCGCCTTTATCTCAGCCGTGGCATGCTTCTGTCACTGTGATAAACAATTCCAACTCCAATCTGAATAAAGATCTTTGCAGCAGACCTCTGGGCGACTGTGACCAGTGCCACAACCCCCCTGATTTTTGATGCACTGAAATGGGATTCAAAAGGGTCCTCATATCCTCGTTCACACTTTTGTTCTGAGGCTATGCAAATTGGCTGGAGACGTGGCCTTGAAAAAATGTGATGATGTGCTGATCAGAGACAAAAAGCCTGAGGGTAAATACTGAGGAAGGCCACGAAGAAGGACAAGACCATAGCATGAGTCCATTGTGAATGTCTTTAAAAAGTAGCTGGATAAGAGAGAAAATTACACACCTTACTGCAGGACGACTAGATGGATATTACTGTCATAAACTTAAATGCTATTTGCTGTCAAACAATATATCAGCCTGTTCCTTTCAGAACAAGAAGAAGCTTCACAGGTGTGTCAAAGGCCTGCATCGCTTCAGGATACACAGCATTGTTGTATATGAAAGACACCACACACTAATTCACAAACTATGCAACTCTGTGTTCCTGTCCAAGGGATGTGGTTAACTGTATTCCCTGGGGTTTCCCAACTGTGGGTGGCACATGGCACACCTCACATTCGATCTGCACCATGGGTGTTCATATCTGTATGGATCTTTGGGCGTTTTTTCACTGCATACTTTTGGAATTTTTGGCAACCAAAACTGTGGCTGTGCTTTTCTATTGGCCACCCGCCCAGATCAAACCTTCCAGGTACACGCTCTGAGTAAAGGGGTTCCTAGTATAGTAAAGGGTTCTTAGAATCCCAAACCTCTTTAACTTGTAACCTTCTAAATAAAAGGTTCTGAATCAATGTTTTAAAGGTTCCTCAAGAACATTTTATGGTGCTTTGATGGCACTTGTTTTTAGGTAAACATCATGGGTTTTGGTAGCTACTGCAAATGGGTGGCAAAAAAATATGAACATAAGAAAATATATATTTTTCATTTAGATTATTGTTCGGTCATATTAGACAGCTAGATGTTAACTAGCTGGCTAGTTTAGCGTCATGATCTTGATTATGAAAATGTATGAACTTATATGTATAACATAAGATAACTTATATATTAACAAACTTGGACCAAATTGTATAGTCCATAGGAAGGAAACTTTTTGTATCGGCTTCTGTCTTTTTACTGTATTATTTTATTAATATATTATTTCTGTTACAGGCTTTCTGCAAAGTGATTCAAGCTCAAATTAGATTTCCTGTTTGTTAATGTTAGCCAGGTTGTTAGCACACTGCAGACAAAATTGAACTGAACAGATATGGTTCAGTATGTTTTCAGTATGATGTCTGCTTTACATTTGTACCAAATTTACCTTCATTTATTTCTGTTTAAAGGGTCTCATTTTGCCATATTGTCATCCATTAGTTACACAGAATATCAACTGTAAGTATTTTAGCTGGTAAATTAAAAAAACATTCATTAAGAAGTCTCGGTCAGTAATTTTGTCATATCTTATATGAGCTGGTTAACTAAATGACCAATCAGACAAACAAACCGTATATTGTAGAGGAAAAAAAAATTACACTCAAATTATTTTTTATAAGGTATCCTGTCAAGTTTATGTTAGCCAGCTTGTTAGTCTTTGTAATGAAAATAATAAACCCTGTCAGATTAGCACATATTACCCAGCTGGCTATCATTAGTCAAGATTGAAGATTCAGAAGTATCTTAAATCGGTAGAAAATAAACCAAAAATAGTTTTACTAGATTTCATTGGATTTGCTTTAGAGCAGGCTGTGGAAAAACATCCCTGTCTGTAAGCACTGCTTTCATTTCTACATCAGGAATCCCCTGAGGCACTAGACACCCTCCCTTTCCATTTTTTATTATTTTAAAGAATCATTTTTCACTGCACCATGACTAATCTTAAAGACAGGCTAAAAACATGGCAGCATCAAACAGCAAAACTAACAAGACTAGCTTTTCTGCTAATTCTTAATAACTCCAGCCTAACAGTTAAGATACAAATGTGTTGTTTCCTTATTTTGTATAATTTCTCAAACGATTTTGAATATATGTAAATTAACATAAGTTCAAATGCTAACAAGCTGGCTAACATAAACAACCTACAGACCAAATGAAGAAAAGTGTCTGTATTAACACTCTTCTTTATTCTTTATTTTATTAAAATATGTTGTTTCTGATACCGTTTTGTTTTACAAAATGATTCAAGCTTTTACACACAAATCAGTTTTCTAAAGGATCCTGTCAAATTAGTTCATGTTAGCCAGCTTGGAAGCATTTGCAGTGAGGATAATAAACACTTGTGAATATGACTCTGAGATATTAGCCAGCTGGCTAGCATTAGCGGTGAAGACAAAACATTTAGAAATATGACCTGAAACCTTCTGCTGTCCTCTGTCATATTTGGTTAGCTTTAGTTCACTAAACGTTAGCTAGTTCATGAAAATTAGTCTCTAAGTATGACTAGAAAAACTCTCAGAATTTTCTTTTTTCATGTTAGCTTGTATTTGCATTAGTGATACCAGTAAAGCTAGATGTTGGCTAGCTAGCTTATATTAGCATTAGTAATAATGGTAAAGACTATTATCTTCTGTGAATAAATACATTAGACATTCGGTCACGTTACCATGTTAGCCAGCTGGCTACCACTGGCAGGAAATAATAACCATTTAAAAATATAACTGTTTTGTTCTGTCAAATGTAACTGTTAACTAGCTAGATGTTGCCTAGGTGGCTAGCTTTAGCAGTGAACATGACTATCTCATAAGTTCTGTCAGTTTAGCACATTTCAGCTAAGAAATCTGTAAAATAATGTTTTTTAAATGATTTAAGTAGTCTAGTTTATTAAGGCAAAGGCATGTTGACTTTACCATTTTGGAAAACTCACTCAGTATGATTTCATGTCTATATATTAATGACATTAATGACTTAATGAATCACTTCTTTCTATATAAAACTAAAAGACTAAATGCTTTCTGTGGTCATTCTGCAGACAGACTTTATTGCCTTGGTTTCAGTGAGTATGGCCAAGATGCCAAGATGCTCCTGGCCCTGAAAGTTTTCACCCATGAACCATTTGGAGTGTATGCTGCATTCCGTGGAAAGTTGACTTGAGTCGATACTTTCCACTTCCAATCGCAAACAGTTCCATGCTCTGAGCTTTAAAAGATGAAGTATAAACAAAGAAAATGGCTGAGCTTGCCTTGTCTGGAAACAGATTCATCTCTCGGTCTACATAGACTGCAAATTGGACTGAATAACAATCACACCATCAATTGTGTCAGTTGTGATATCCAAGGCTGAAAGGTCTATCCATCAGTTATTACAGAAAGGCATATTGTACTTGTTCATTCTTTAGTTGTTAAATAAATACACATGGTTTTTTTGATTAATGTATTTGTGAGCATATTAGGTTACATTTGTATTACGTTTAACTCAACTATGCATCCTTAAAATAGTGATTTTCTAGGTGATTGCTCAAACTGTCTGTCTATTAGCATGATGCTAAATGACATCATCACGGTGAAAACCAACTACTCATTTTAGGCTAGTAGAAGGTTAAGTCAATCACCAGAGTTTAACTCAATAGAGCTGCATTTCCTGAAGGTGAGACTGAAGGCAAAATGTCAAGAACTGACTGTTCACTTGCTGCATAATATCTCCCACCCCTTGACAGGTGCCAATGTAAAAAGATAATCTTATCTGAGTTACTCTGAAGGGCCAAATTACGATAGCTATGACTCGTTTCATTCAAAACAGCAGGTCTTGTGCGGTGTTCCCAGGTTATATGTATGGGGGCTACAATCAGGCAGCCCTGTGCCTTAGCCTTGCAAGCCTTAGTATACCAAGAGTTTGTTTGCTTATCTGTTTCCTGATTTCTATGTGCACCTGATACTGTTTCTGCTTGCCCCTCTGGATTTGTTTGTGTGCCTGCTCATGATATTCTACACTCCTGTAAAATCTTCTACCATTATGTCTGCCTTCTGAGTTGTACTTCTGAATACCTCTGCATTTGAACCAACCATGCACTGGAACACACATTAGGGGGCAGTAAGCACGGTTGCCCAGACCGGTGGGCAGCCCAGGGAGAAGTTGGGGGTTAGGTGCCTTGCTCAGGGGCACTTAAGTCAAGTTAGTTGCGGTGATAGAACCAGGGACCTTCCAATCCCAAGGCTGGTTCCTTGACAACAAGCCTATGGCTGCCCCCACAAGCCCATTTAAATAGTCAATTTAATAACGTTCTCTCTTAGATGGGAAATTAAGTGATGTCCCATCCCAACACTTTTCCTGGTATGAGTTACAGTATTCTGAGTTAAATTAAAAGCAGGAATGTGTATAAGAAACCATTAGTGACTGCATTACCTGCTCTTTCTAGCTGATGTGTTGCATCAGTTCATCTGACATATTGGAAGAAATGAGATTCAGTCATAAGCTAATACAAATGGAGAGAAATCTAACAGGCGCTCTTCTAACAAAAACATCTCTACTGTCAAACTTTTTTTCCTCGAACTGCTTTAAAGAAGTCATGCATATCGCAGGTGATGCAAATGTAAATACACAAGCACTATGGGTATTGTGATTGAATCTGACCGGTACAATCAGAAGCTCCTCCAACACTTCTACTTGCATTACATAATTTGACTTGCTGAGCTCTTTATACTGTATATATACAATTGAGTAAAGCTCTCTCTCTCTCTCTTTCTTTCTCTGTAACAGTAAAATGATTCGCTAATGATTCACCTTCTCCACAGCGGCAGCTAGAACTGTGTGTATGATTAAAAGGCATCATGAGATTGATTAGCTGTAAACAAAGTGAAGGAGTCGCAGAAGTGTGACGGGACGTGGAAGGAGATGTTCAGAAGGAGTGTTGCTGAGACTATAGAGAAGGAAAGATGAAGCGAGACGGAGGGAGGAGGAGGAAGAGGAGAAGAAGGAGGAGAAAGCAGTGCCCTCTGGATGTCAGCCTCTTTCCACAGAGCAGAGGGTTGGGGAAATATGGAAGGCCCTTCTCTTCATGCTGAGTGGCAGCGGGCTGTGTTGGGATGAGGACGAGGCCGAGGAGGCGTGGGGCGACGTGCTGCTGTGACAGGACCAGTGGAGTGAAAAATTTGGCGCACAAACACCCAAATCATGCAGACATGCCAACTCCCTGTGCCTCACCCAGCCTTACTGCTGACAACTGGCACACTGATCACTCTCTTTTCCCTTTCCTCTGTCTCTGTCTCTCTTTCTCTCACAGTACCACCCATTCTTAGACAAGCATGCACATCCATTTTCAATGTTTGTCAAATTATTCAAAAAAATGCGCACAGAAGCTGCCATATAGGTCCCCATTCTGCTCTGTGAAGCAATGATCATAAAGAAGAGGTGTTTTAATATTACTGACTTCCCTCACGTCAGTGGACAAAATAGCAAAATTGCCCCATGCATATTAAAAACACTTGTCATCAGGACGTCACCAAAGGTACAGCGAGGACAAGCGGTTGTACAGTTGTTCCTCTGAGGCCTTTTTTCCTCTGAAAAGCGTCAAATTAGATTCAAGAAAATAGCCCGGCAACGCCGCTGCCTTTCTGCATTGCGGTTTTGCATATAGAGAAATGGCCTTCATGCAAATGGGTATGTGTTACAGAGACAAATTGGTAAATCAGGTTTGAAATGAAAATGACACCTTGGCGTGAAGAGAACATGGAGATGTGTGTCGTGAGAATTAGGGCCGTTAAAATGTCACGCCTGGAAGGTGCTCGGCCTGAAATAAAGCACTCGATGAAAGAGACGTATTTCAGAAGAAAGCGGCACAGACAAATATCCTGTGTTTTTTGAAAACGCTGCACGGAATATTTGTAGAGAAACTATTCAGGACAGAATAGGCAGCCTTTCAGAGATGGTTCTGAGTGATGATTTATGGGTAAACAGATACAGGAGGCACCAGGAGCACATAAAAACCGTTGGGGTTTATATAACAAAAGCGCTCGTCCATAAGTTTAAAATGATCGTCACAACTCCATGGCAGTTACATTCTGTCATAAAAATTATTCAATCCCAATCGTCTCTGTCTGTGGGTTCTTGTTATATAAACTCAACAACCACTTTATTAGAAACACCTATGTAGCATGTTTACCATTATAATTATTATTATTGTTGTTTTTTGGACATAATCCTGTCTTCTTTCATTTGTCTGTACTTTCACATACCTTATGTCTTATGTCTCAGCACAAGCCTACAGCCTTGAACATCACTTACCAGAATCCCCGGCATCCAGACAAGATGGCCGCGCCCATGTCTGACATTCCAGATCCCATCCGTTCTCAGTCCGCTTGAGTTTTAATTATGTTTATTCCCACCTGTTTTGTGTGTATACTAATCAGTTTCATTGTTTTCACCTGTTTTGAGTTTAACTTTGCATTTGTTTTCATGTGCTCATGCCCCTTTTGTCCATTTTCTGTCTTGCTCTGCCTAGTTCAGTTTGTCTGAGAGTCAACGGACCTTCTGCTCGTCCCTGACTTCTCTTTTGGAAATTGTGTTTCGGATTTGTATGCCTTTATTAACCTGTGTATTAAACGGCCTGTATTTGTGTCTACATTCACATCTTACAACGGCTATCAGATGGTTGCATTAGATTTCATTGGATGCAGAAACCTGTCTCTAACTGCATATATGACAAAGACTTTGATTTGACTTATGTGATGTATATTCACATAATTGTCCAGTCACCTAATCACGTGAACGCAGCTCTTTGCAAAAATCATGCAGCCGTAACTCATGTTCACATCATACGTTGGATCTCGGTGACTTTGACCACAGCATGGTTGTTGGCATCAAACATGCGTGCACTTGGAATGGGGCAAAAAAAATGAGTAGCATTTTTAGACTTGCTAATGAGATCAGAGGAGAACAGACAGGCTGGCTCAAACTGACCGGAAGGCCATGGAAACTCAATGTCAGGATTATGAGATAGATCTGACTACTTACATTTACATTTACGGCATTTTGAATTCAGGTCTCTCACAGGGGAGCCAATGATGTTACCAATGTACCACACCAACCACACTACTTAGGCCCTAAGGTGCTGGGAGGTGTGTCTCGCCAAGACAGACATACCCAAAATGTCAAGAATAACTAGTGTGTTAGTGAATATTGCTGAAGATTTCAGAGAAAACACTGTCAGTGACTGATATAGCCTTAACGCTATTGAGCTGATGGGAGCTGGTAAGCTCAGGCTCTGCTGTGCTTGGTATCAATGGAAAGAATTTTTATATGACACCCAGTATGGTGAAGTGGAAAAAGAGTATTATGTGTACAGTTGCATTCAATTTCAACTTTTATTTGTTTGTTTCATTACTTTCTCCCCAAGTTAGACCTGTCCAATTCCCATCCATCAGACATCTCTCCACTTTCACATGATAGTCACCATCCAGGGAGGTTGTGTTCTGCTGTATTCCGAGGTGTTGTATTCTGCATGGCTTCCCAGATGTGTTTGATAACACTGAGATCAGGTGAGATAGGTGGAAAGGGCAAAACCCCAAACTCAGATGTTCCTTTAACCATAATTTGGTGTCTGTAGATGTGTGTGATGGTGCATTGTCCTGTTGGAAGAGGCCAAACCAATCAGAATAAATGCAGGACATGAACGGGTGTAACTTATTAGAAAGGAGACACACAATGTTCAGCTGTCAGAGACATTTGTAGATGTACCAGGGGTCCTGTGGAATAGGAGGAAACCCCATACCATTATGGAAGTTTTTTTTTTTTACAGTCTGTACCAGTTTTTTTTCTTTTTTTTTGCATTCAGTGTAAGTGTTGATGAAGAAGTACTTTTTTAAATGATGCTGAATAAAAGGCATCTGCCCAATGCCATAAACACAAACCTAACTGTAAATATAAATGTCCTAGGACGGTAGATTTCCATAAAAAACCATAAAGCAGGTATAGTCGAGGTCAGTGCAAGCCTGACCAGATACCAAAGATGAGTAAATAATTATGACAGGACGGAAAGAGCGACTGAGAAAGCTTGGTCAGCAAGGTTGTGAGCGAGGGAATACAAATTTCTGGATCACAAGTCACGATATTAGGTTTAAGATCTTAGAATAAACAACGTCGTCCAATGATGCTCGAAGTTCATGCAACGTTGGCCTCTATCTCGCATACTGTAAATTACCTTGTAGCTCAAAGCGTCGGAATATATTCACAGTCATGTAGCACTTAGAAATTCAAAGATAACTCTTGTCATAGCCGTATGCCCGGATTGGGAATGAATGTAAATGTGCTTTAGTATAAACTGTAGTGTGTATACAAAAAAAGGGTAGCATCAGACGCCTGTTTGAGTGATAGAAAACGAACACCACCATCGGATGCTAGCTAACACAGCTACAAGTGTAGTGCATAATCACATAAATATGACTAATCTACAAAATTTTAGGTCGTTTTCGGGAACAGTGCTTGTATTACAGTGTGAACTTTCACTCTGAGTGAAGGTCTGAGTAGGCAATTGAATTAGTAAGTACAAATACAATGCAAATAGTGTAATGATAGTAAGGATAACAAGTGAGTAACTGAGAGACGGTGAGGGAGTAAGTAAGTAAACAAGTGTGTGACACTGATGTGAGGTGAGTGTACAGATGAGTGAGGAAGATAGCGTGTGACGGCCTGAAGAAGTGAGAACGCGAGGCGCTAAATGAGTGAGCGAACGAGCGAGTGAGTTTGTGAATGAGTGAGGATGTGTGTTAGTGAATCACTGAGTAAGTGAGAAAATACATAAGATAAGCAAGTGAGGTAGCGGGTATGTGGGAGGAAGTGAAATTGAGTGGGTGAGCGGATATGTGTGAGATCAAGCGAGGGTGGTCGAGGTGAAGTGAGTGAAAAAGTGACAGAGGGTTTTGAATGAAATAGTGTGAGTGAATGAGGGAGCTGGTGGGTGGATGAGCAAATAAAATACAAGCAAGCAAGAGTAAGTGGGTACATGAATATGTGTGAATGAGAGAAGAGGTGCGAGTGAGTGAGTGAGTGAGTAAGAGGAGGGTTGAGTGGGTTAGTGAGAGGGTGAAAAGTTGAGGGAGTGAATAAGTGAGAAAGTGGACATGTCTGAGGGAGTTAGAAAAAATAGGTCTATGGGTGAGTGAGTGAATGAAAGAGAAGGTGTGATTGAGATAGAAGGTGTGAATGAAAGAATGAGAAAGAGAGGTGAGAAAGTAAGAGGAGATGTGAGTGAGAGAGTAAATAAAGAAAGGAGGTGAGTGAGTGAGTGAGTGAGTGAGTGAGTGAGAGGTATGAATGAGTGAGAGAGGTATGAGTGACTGAGTGGTATGAATGAATGAGTGAGTGAGTGAGTGGTATGGGTAATTAAGTGGTATGAATGAATGAGTGAGAGGTATGAATGAGTGAGTGGTATGAATGAATGAATGAGTGAGTGAGTGGTATGGGTAATTAAGTGGTATGAATGAATGAGTGAGAGGTATGAATGAGTGAGTTGAATGAATGAATGAGTGAGTGAGTGGTATGGGTAAGTGAGTGGTATGAATGAATGAGTGAGAGGTATGAGTAAGTGAGTGGTATGAATGAATGAATAAATGAGTGAGTGAGTGGTATGAATGAGTGAGTGAGTGGTATGAGTAAGTGGGTGGTATTAATAAATGAGTGAGTGAGTTAGTGAGAGGTATGAATGAGTGGGTGAGTGGTATGAATGATTGAGTGAGTGAGTGTGTAGGTGAGTGAGTGAGTGAGTGGCATAAATGAATGAGTGAGTGAGTTAGTGAAAGGTATGAATGAGTGAGTGAGTGGTATGAGTAAGTGGGTGGTATTAATAAATGAGTGAGTGAGTTAGTAAGAGGTATGAATGAGTGAGTGAATGAGTGAGTGAGTAAGAGGTGTGAGTGAGTGAGCAGTATGAACAAGTGGGTGAGTGGTATGAGTGAATGAGTGGTATGAGTGAGTGAGTGAGTGGTATGAGTGTGTGAGTGAGTGAGTGAGTTGTGAGTGAGTGAGAGAAGGTGTGAGAAAGATGGTGTGAATAAAAGTAGGAGGTGCGAGTGAATGAAAGAGAGGATGTGTGAGTGAATGAGTAAATAAATAAGAGGGGATATGTCAGTGAGAGAGGAGGTGTGAGTGAGAGAGTGAATAAAGGGAGAGGACACCTTCGGCCTGCTAATCCTGTGAATATCTTAGTGAGTGAGTGAAAGAGAATGTGTGATTGAAAGAGTAAATTGTGAGTGAGAGAGTGAGACTGAGGTGTGAGAGTGAAAGAGGATGAAAGAGTGAGAAAATAAGAGGAGGTGTGAATGAGTGAGTGAGAGAGTGAATAAAGGGAGAGGACACCTCCGGCCTGCTAATCTCCGGCGCTTAGCGCAGCCTGAGGCCTGACAAATGACCTTAATGAAATTGGACAATTCAGCATACATGCATAAAGGAATGTTAAATATTGATGCGGTAGATTACCCTGTTTCTGGCTATTCGGACGTTTAATATTTTAAGTACCTGACACACCACGCCTGACAAATGCAGGTGGTGAAAATTGTCCTGCGTTAGTTTTGTCATGAACGTGTCAGTTGGTGGACGGCGGCCGCATAAAAACACTTTGATACGTAACACGTTCCTCCACACGACGAGGGGAAAAAAATGGATTTCTTACCGCATCCCACAATAGGCTTTCTGTTCCATTGATTCATTATTAAATCTCACTGCTAGGCATGTGGAATTAAATAAAGGCGATGGGTTTTAACTTGTACAAGAGTATCAAAAGAGGTTTATTAGTTTCCTCAAGCGTATTCTCTTAGAAGAGCAAAAATCATCCATCAGTTCCAGCATTCAGGAACATACACTCGCTGTAGTCGTCATTTCCGATATTAATGCTGTAAGAGGAACGCTCTCCATCGCATCCTCTAGCAATGTTTAACCTCTTTAACTCCAGGGAAATGGAGATGATTACACACTCCCTCTCCTCACTCTTAGAGCGTCATATTAGCACTAATCATTTCACATTGTTTGCAGTGGAACTGCTGGATAATAAGCATTAAGCCTCAGGAAAATGTTACAAATTATAATGTAAAATGTTTTACAGTAAAATCGCGTATGGCATGGATGTATGAGCTTCTCGTTTCCATTTACAGGTAAATACTGTCACTGACATGACACACATTTTCATGTCCGAGTGTGTTATTTGCTTTTAAAATTACTTTAGTCAATTCATGACTTGTATACATAAATACATTTTCAATAATATTCAAATAATATTACACTGATTACACATGGGACCCCTGGAACATCTACAAACTATGAACACCCTTTCATATATTACATTCATTCTGGGTTTGGCCTTTTCCAACAGGACAATGTGCCACCATGCACATCTGGAGACGCCAAATTATAGTTAGAGGAACACTCATGTGAGTTTGGGGTTTTGCCATTTCCAAATCACCAGATCTCAATGCTATCAAACACATCTGGGATGCAATGCAATGCACTGTGGGACACAGAAATCCTACACCTCAAAATACAACAGAATTGTCACCCATTCCATGCCTCATAGGGGGCCTACCAAGTATTAGACTGGTGTACCAGTTTTTCTGGCACTTAAGTGTATATTCTTTTAATTTTTTTATTTAAAAAAAAAATGAACAGATTGAAATATCAAGTATGGTAACATATGATAATTCTAAATAAAATAGTATGGCATGCTTTAATGTTGAAATTTTACATATACTAAGAGTTCTAAAGTTGTTGAGATCATTGAAATATTTGTTTAGCAATTTCTCAAATGTCAGTTTGGCATGACCGTAACATTGGACTTTTATTCTGAAGTGAAGACGCGATAACTGTAAAAATATCATCGCATAATTCAGAGCCCAAGTGACATTTATGACTGAATAAAAAGTTTTGTTGATCTTTTTTCAAATCCTGATAACAATAGTTCTGTTTGACTTGTAGTCACTGTGGTACAGTTATAACATAAAGAGGGTTCCTCTAACCTTCGCATCTCTAGATGTGTGTGGTATGAGTGTGGTATGAGTGAACACATTGTCCTGTTGGAAGTGTTCAAACCTATCAGAATGAAGGCAGGACATGAACAGTGCAAGTCATCAGAAAGGA
>JAOVVF010000034.1:8240068-8256609 GCA_028565595.1 Duopalatinus emarginatus | reverse complement strand
GCTTAAAAGACAGTGGTTTAGCCCCGCCCTTGTTTAGCTACACTGTTCTGAAACTGTCGTAGGCGTCACATGACGTAGGTGAAGGACAAACAACACTAGTAGATGCACTCACAGTAATGCAAAAATGACAAAAAGGGGGGCTTCATTTCCTTATGATATCCAGTCACCCCCACTGTCACTGCAGATTCATCCTTCATCAAATTCAGAAATATTATCGGAATCTGAAGATCCAGCACTGGGAAATTCCGTGTCCAAGTCAGTCATAATGGTGTTTTACCGTGGCGTTGTTCACTGTTGTCCACCAGTGACGTCACATGCAGTGTCAGCAATTTCTGTAGCGAAGCTCGTGTTTTTCCGTCAATTTAATAAAAATTGTAAATTTTAAAGCAAATTAAGCTGCTATTTTCATTTCAATTAATGTCTATAAATTTCAATATCCAAAACAACGTGAAATCGCCAGATGTGTCCATTAGGTGGTGCTTAGTCTTTAAGATAACAGTCCCTCCCTTTCAATGCTAACTCTTCTTCAGCGTGACATTTACTCTGTAAACACAAACTGACTGGCATTTTGGCAAACACTTGTGACACACCCAATGCATGACAAACATACACAAATAAAAAAAAAAAATCTTAGCAGCTATATTTAATACCCATAAATATATCACAAAGCACACAGCTGCATGTGTGGTTAAAACGCACGGTTTTACAAAAGCAGAAGCAGAGTTGGGTTAACGTCATGCCGTACCTGAGCTGCCACAGGTTAGTAGGGTTTTGTTAGTTGATTTGTGGTACCCAGGAGAATGAGAGGAGCCAGCCTCAGCGGATGAGCATGTAGGGGTTTGGGATGGGCTGCTGTACATGTTCCTCCATCTTGAACCTTTGGGAGAAAAAAAGGCAAGAAATTGCACCAGAATTAGCATTGAGTAGCCTTCCTTATGCGCTCACTGGTCACTTTAACATGAACACCTGCACACTTTTATACAGTTATCTAATCAGCTAATCATGTGGCAGCAGCACAATGGTTTTACCCATTGTGTTCGCATAATCATGGTTCATGGTTGTTCGTATAATCTTAGATGGGCTGAGATGAGAATTTCTGAATTTTGCACACAACAGTGTCTGAAGTTTACACTGAATAATGTGAAAAACAAAGAGGAGACAGAAAAGTCTATAGTTACTCAAATAAATACCATTTACAATGGTGTTGAACAGAAAAGCATCTCAGTATGCACAAAACAGCAACCCATGAGGTGGAGGGGCCGAATACAACACCAGATTTCATTCCTGTCAGCCAAGAAAAAGAAACCTGACTGAATCCTTTAACAATCCTCCACTGTCCAGTTCAGCCGAGTTCACAACCAAGACAGCCTGATTGTGATGACACGAGTGGAAGTTGTTCTTTTGTTCTTCGGTTCTGGCCCCTTCACCTCAAGGTTCTATGTTTTGTGCATGCTGAGATGATTTTCTAATCAACAGTTTATTTGATTTGCTGTATAGGTCCTGAAAGCTTAAACTAATCTGGCAATGACACAATAACATTAGGACAACCTCAGCTGTTCCTTTAAGATCCTTTCCTGTGAAACTTGCTATGCTCATACTGACCTGAAAAAAATAATTTGCATCTTTGTAAATATAACACAGGAAGCTCTAAACAAACCCTGGAGCTATTTGTTTGCCATAAGAACGTCATCAGACCTCAATCTAACCCAACTAGCATTTCAAGACATGCCCTCAAAGTTAATTCAGCATTCTGTAGGTGTAGTTATCCTGGTATTATGCTTCAAAATACTATAACTATGAATAAACTAAAACCCTGCCACTGCTTTGTGTTAACCTGCATAGAAATATGCACTAGTCCAAAACACAGTCCCTTTTTACTTTCTTGCTCCCGTCTGAGACAGGATGTTCTCACGTGGTTTGCTGTAACACATTTTGGTGCACTTGGATTTTTCTATATGTGAAAACAAAAGAAACACTAAGTTTACAAACTTTTTACCTGATTTGAACCAGAGCAAACATGCAAAAACACTCTTAGTGCCATACACAATAATGTATAAGACAGAGTGTCTGTGTACTCATGTGTGCAGTGCATACTTTGATCCAGGCGACTCAGAAGCGTCCTGCAAGCCACCTCGGTCTCCGGACTCGGGTGGTCGAGCACCTTCCGGCACCATTTCAGAGGACACTCTGGGCCCTGCTCCATCTGCAATTGTTTGTTTGGAGACACATACAACCTATGGATTGAGAGACAGAGAGAGAAAGAGAGAGGGAATGTTTAATACGTTCAGATTTTCCCCATTTATCTGTTTCCAATTTAAAACAAGACTGATCTTGAAAAGTATTTCATAATGAAAACGGATGTGTGTGGTCAGTTGTGAGGTACAAATGCGTGTGTTCGCCAACAGGTGCCCACAAACAGATGATCGTCAAAATATGAGCCAGTGATTTCAACTCAGCGATGACAAGCTGAAAAACCAGTAACTCAGGAAGAGTCAGCGTTTCTCAGTTTTTCAATGAGCAGTGTTTTTTACAGCCATAACTTACCATCCAAACACAAATACTTTCCCATGACATTCTATGAGACAATCATGCCTCATAGACAAAACGGAAGGTGAAGGGAGGGATTATGGACTATTTTCCCAGAACAGCAGCTCTGACTGTAGTTCCTGACTAATAGTTAAATCACAGGTTTATAAAAAAACGCTCTTGTGCGTTATCAGTGCAATATACAGTATAAGGAGCTCATACAGTGGACATGTCACATTAAGAAACTTTAAAATAGCTGACCAAGCAAATTTTTGTCTTGTTACCTTTGAAATATATAATCATTTTCAATATAACCATAGCCAATGAGACATTGTATCGATTATGTCACATACACAATTGCCAGAAATACAGCACCAGAGAAATCTCATCTTTTCTCACCCCTGATCTAGTGTTGTGTTCAGAAGCATGTAGCATACTAATCAGAACAGCCCGGTTTCCTAACAATCAGCACTTTCTCTTGGCTATCACGTTTCTTTCATCTTATCAGACAAACCCCGCAGGCTAAAGAGGAGGAGGTTCAATTTCCACAGAGCTTGACAATTACTACTGCTCAAATGTAAACAATGAGTTCATCTATTGTAAGGCTTTGTTTTGCTACAGAGAGAAAAGTACATAAAATGGTTCAAAAGCTATTGAAAGAGACTAAATGCTATGTGCCCTTATAAAATGATGGAGCTTGTCCTTCCTTTGGTGAAACACAAAGGCACTGAACTATAATGAAAATATAATACAACCCCAATTCCAATGAAGCTGGCACGTTGTGTAAAACATAAATAAAAACAGAATAGGATGATTTGTAAATCCTTTTCAACCTACATTCATTTGAATACACTACAAAGACAAGATATTAAATGTTTAAACTGATGGACTTTATTGTTTTTTTGCAAATATTCATTCATTTTGAACTTGTTGCCTGCAACACATTCCAAAAAAGTTGGGACAGGGGCATGTTTATCACTGTGTTACATCACCTTTCCTTTTAACAACACTCAGTAAGTGTTTGGGAACTGAGGACACTAATTGTTGAAGCTTTGTAGGTGGAAATCTTTTCCATTCTTGCTTCATGTACAACATCAGTTGCTTAATAGTTCGGTTGTTGTATTTTGCACTTCATAATGCACATAATGCACACACATTTTCAATGGGAGACAGGTCTAAACCACAGGCAGGTCAGTCTAATACCCGCACTCTTTAACTATGAAGCCATGCTGTTGTAACACGTGCAGAACAAAACTTGGCTTTTTTTTCTGAAATAAGGGGGCACATCCCTAAAAAAGACGTTGCTTGAATGGCAGCATGTGTTGTTCCAAAGCCAGTATGTACCTTTCAGCATTAATGGTGCCTTCACAGATGTGCACTAACACCCCCGTCCCTGCCCCCCCATACCATCAGAGATGCTGGCTTATGAAATGTGGACTCATCAGAATACAGGACACTTTTCCCCACTCTGCATCAGTCCATCAGGTCCAGAGAAGCCAGCAGCATTTTTGGGTGTTGTTGACATATGGCTTTCACTTTGCATGGTAGAACTTTAACTTGCACTTGTAGATGGAGCGACGAACTGTGTTCACTGACCATGGTTTTCTGTAGTGTTCCTGAGCCCATGTGATAATATCCGTTACAGAATGATGTAGTTTTTTAATGCAGTGCCATCTGAGGGATTGAAGGTCATGGGTATTCAATGTTGGTTTTTGGCCTTGCCACTTACTTGCAGAGATTTCTCCAGATTCTTGGAATCTTTTGATGATATTATGGACTGTAGATGAAGAAATCCCAAAATTCCTTTCAACTGCATGCTGAGAAACGTTGTTCTTAAACTGTTGGACTATTTGCTCATGCAGTTATTCACAGAGTGGTGAGTTTCACCCCGTCCTTGCTCTTGAACAACTGAGCCTTTTGGGGATGCTCCCTTTATACGCAATCAAGACACTCACCAATTTCCAATTAACCTGTTCACCTGTGGAACGTTCCAAACAGCTGTTTTTTTTGTTACGTTTTTTTGAGCTCAGATTTCCCAGTTTTTTTTGTTGCCCCTGTCCCAAAGTTTTTTGGAATGTGTTGCAGGCATCAAATTCAAAATGAGTGAATATTTGTGAAAGAAATAATAAAATTTATCCATTTGAACATTAGATATCTTGTCTGTGTAGTGTATTCAACTGAATAAAGATTGAAAATGATTTGCAAAATCATATTCTGTTTTTATTTATGTTTTACACAATGTACCAACTTCACTGGAATTTGGGTTATATGACTTAATTACCCAGAGTCAATGTTACTATTTTTAACTTTTCTAATGGAAGATTCAGCAGGTAGTAGTTGAATGCAATATTTGCCTATTTGCCCACATGATCAGTTTCTACGAAGTATAATTTTATAGTCGTTACAGAGTCACCCTTGGTTTCCTCATACAGTCCTTGTTTGCAAAAGGAGGATCACATGCAGGTTATGTACCTATAGCAAAGCTTAGAACAACCCTAAACACAGCACAGTACTGACACATCTATTCTGAAACAACTTATTATATCTACTTTCTCCAATGCCAAATCTTTAACCTATGAGATTACTGATTAACCAGATATGATCAAATATGGACAGAGGTTCCACACAGTCAGAACAACAGGTGTGGCACTTAGTAAATAAAATTTAGAGAATAAAAAGAGATGTTGAGATGACAATGCCACTCCTTTATCTGTAAAGGCTACTCAAGAGCTTCCACCAAAGCCTTGGCAGACCATATGTTTATGGAGCTTGCTTTGTGCACAGGTGCATTGTCAATCTGTAACAGGTTTGGCCTACTAGATCCAATGATGTTAAACCATCTTAAATGTTCCAGCATATAAAAAAACATTATAAAAGACAATTGTCTGCTTCCAACTTTATGGCCACAGTTTCAGGAACAGCCAAGTGAGGGTCAGATGACCACTTTTGTGGTCTACAGAAACTTTTGTACATACAGAACTGGATTCAAATAATTTTATTTGTTATATACACTCACTTGTATACATTTGCTTACTTGTATGCTCACATGATTTTTCTTGGTGATTGTTAACAACATGACACATTCAACACAAATACCATCCTAATATCCAAATAGTGTATTAATTGTATTCATGTAGTCTGATGCAGACTGGCCATAGATAAGGTCTGGAATTTCCCAGTGGGACTGTGGCTGCGTCCGAAATCGCATACTTCCGTACTGAATAGTACGCAAAAACAGTATGCGAGCGTGGCTAGCGTGCCCGAATGTGCAGTATGCATCAAGCAGTATGCGAAAGGATGACACACTGTTTCGGCAGCCATTTTGCAGTATGCGAACGGAGCACACTGTTCTGTCCCATAATGCAATTCGAGCAGTGCAGACTATCGGAACTGAAGAGGAGCAACATGAAAGTATTTTTATTTTAATTCATTTCTATATTAATAATTTCTTCTAAGTATAAAAAAATACTTTTTAAGGTTAAAAAAAACGGCCATGATGTGACGTCATGCGTCACATGACATTGAAAAGATGGTGAATGTAGTGAGTCCGAGGTTGCGTACTGTTTTAACGGTAAAACAGTGCACACTGCTTGTAATTCAGTATGTACTGCTTGAGTACGCGATTTCGGACGCAGCCTGTGTTTTTTTCCCCTCCCAACCCTGACATTATAAATACCATATACAGACATTAACTGCAGTGTCACGCCTGGTGTAGCAGGTTTCAGTTGCCATCACAACTGAAAGTATGTAGCACTCTGGCATTATCCAACACTCATTAAAATAATCTAGCACTCAGAATATGTGGGAACAGAGAACGTAAGCCAAAAAAACAGGAAAAGGCTTTCCTGGCTGGCGCGTAGATAACAGATATATTTACGCAGCCTGCAGGTGATGGTGAGGACAGTGGTGAAAAGACATACACATCAAAGAGAAGTGAGAAGGGAATGGGAGGCTTTGTCATGCTTACGTCCTTTGTGCTGTGAACTAGCAAGAGTGAATAATGAACCAAAGAACAATAGGTCTTTTTTAGCCTTGAAGTTTTATACTAAAGTCCCATTGCAGATTTCATTATTCCCAAGCTTTGACTAGTCAGTGTTTAGAAAATGGCCATCGTCTTATACAAACACAAATACAATAAAAAAATAAACTGATGAATTGAATTGATTTTTTTTATTAATAATTCACTGATAGCCAAACAATCAAATTTAGTAGATCAAACTGGGCCAGGTGTCTTTTGTTGTCAGTTCACCCCTGCATATAGTGTAATAATCTAAGCTATGATGAAGTGTAGATGCAGGGCTCAGACCCACTAAGCAAGAGACCACATGAACATTCAAGTATGATAAGAAACATATCTTGTCCTTCAGATTTTATGATCAGAATGACTCTCAAATACTCTTCAGCAAAAATACAAGCATTACTTAGATACTAAAGTCTACAAAGGCTTCTACAAAGTAAAATTTGTGACTATGCTAGATTCACGCTTGGATTCCAGTCCTGGAGCAGTTGGGGGTTAGTTGCCTTGATCAAGGGCACTTCAATAGAGTCTTGGAGGTCATGGGGCTTGAACCAGGGACTTTCTGGTCCCAAGGCACCCAAGTTTCTTGTAAAATAATAATGTATAAAGAATTTAAGGAATGCATAACCAGCAGGAGTGTTTACAAATGAACTTTTTTTAATTGTCAATGTTCATCTTAAATATTTTTTTTCTTTTCGCTTTTGTTAGCTACTAGCTAGGTGAGACTGTGGTCTGTGATGCTGAGTGACCAGCGGCCTATGAGCCAGTCTTCAAGGTTATAATGTGTGAATTAGCAGCAGCAGGCCAGTATTTCATATAATTTAAGGTTTAAACTATGTGTTAGAATGTGTTTAGAAAAGCTTTATTTAACTAAGAAGGAGGAGTATGTTATTTATTACCCGAACATCTTATTCTGCTGTGGAGCCACATGACGCACATGGCTCTGGAGTTGCATATTGCGGACACCTGGCCTAGACCAAGTCCCTTTTTTTTGCTGTTACAATAACCCCCAACACTTCTAAAATAAGGTTCCACAGGATTTTGGAGAGGCTGTGGGGATTTGCTCATTCAGCCACAAGAGCAATAGTCAGGTTTGGCATCTTGTAGTTGACTATTTTCCAATAATGTGTTTATATTCATTAGAAACACAGTCATGAGAAATTGCTTCAAGTGGTCACTCGCTCATAGCAGCTATTACAGGTTGATCGCTTACAAGCCTTCTTCATGAAGTCTTCTCTTGTCAGAAAGCTCTACCATCTGACTCTGGAAGACTTAATTTCCACAATGTCTCATCTGTTACAACAACACTTTACAATAAGTGCCGATTGTGGTGTCAAAGTTCTGCAGTTACCGAAGATTAATCAATGCCCCTTTGACCAATCTGAATTGAACTTCAGCTCTGTGGTATAAATCATGGTAATGACTGGGTCTAATTTGCAAATGACATTACTCTTTATGACTTGACAGTCATTTTTCAGCTTGCGTTTCAGCCCTTTTTCAGCTTCCTTAATAAAACTGGCATGGGTGCACTCAGTTGAAATATAATCGGTCATGACAAAACAGCCAGAGGAGCCTAGAGAGAATCACATAGAAACACAGGAGGCTTGATTTCACTCTTTGCCTTTCATACAGAGTCTTAAAGCATGCAGTGTAATCACAACCAGATACAGATTACTTCAACAGCAACATTGGTTAAAGCTTAGCAGCAGACAAAATACAAGTCCTGCCAATTCTACTTTGAGAAACAAAGACGGCAGGACTAAAGCTTCAGTTAGACAGGAGCGGTTTGCATGATGCCCCATTCACAATCCTCAGCTGTGCAGACAGGCAGAAAAAACAAAATAACAACCATCGGCACATCGAACGCACAACGTCACAAGTTCCTTAAATATCAAAGCTATCAACAGCAATACTGAGGATCACAAATGTTAGACAGCTATATGATATGGACATATCAATACAGTCCTTGCTCAGACTTAGCATTGTCTTCTGTATAATGTGAGGAATAAGCTTCCATGCCTGGAGTTCTTCAGACATGAGAAGAGACATTTCCAGAGATGGCAGCTAAATGATTAAATTCAATTACCTGCAGGCTCCTTATCTAATTACTTTTTTTTTTTTTACATACATCACATACTGTGGTTTGACCATAAATGTGTGATGATTTGTACATTAGGTTATTTAAAAAAATGAACAAATTAATAAATAAAACCTTAATACCTCTAATACTATTGTACCGCACATTATCAAAAACAATGCAGCAGGTCATTAGCAGATACATATTTACTGAGCTCCTGCTTCAAGCCTTCAACATGATCTACAAGCTGACAGCATCTGCAAAGACACCAGTCACTCCTGCTTTCATCGGTTTGCACTTCTGACTTCCAGAGAGTATTACAGGGTCATTTATGGCTTTATCCCCAGACTGAGAAACAGCTTTTCCCCCAGGGTCATCACTCGGCTGAATCAGTCTTTCACCAACCCCATTCCCTTACCTCACACACACTCCACATATTCACTCAATCATCTGCACTATAAGCACCAGTGAGGATCAGCTCATAGCAACAGACTTGTGCACACACACATTTCCTTATTACTGCTCCAGTGAAGCACTGCGCTATACACCATAGTACTGTTACAGTACAACAGCTTCAGTATCAGTCATTACCACGTATTACATTGTTTCTGTCCTTATACCCTAATATAAACTGCTTTACAGTGCACTGTACATCAGGCGGCATGCTGAAATCATTATTGTATTGCACCATTGAACCATCAGCTGTGCACTGTACTAACACTGGCCGTTTCACTGTACTAAAACTGGATGTCCAATGCAAAGAAAAAAAAAAGCAGTTTGTATATTTGCACACTGATTTATATGTTTTCAGACTAACTTTTGTTCCAATAAACTTACACGAACATAAGCAGTACTAAGAAAAGTGGAGCCAAATACAGGCAAAAATCATATACTTGTAGATTTAAGTTAGTTTGTACCAATTTTAACCTAATAACAGTCTAGTTTATGAATAAGTAATATATAAAATATAAAAAATAAAAAGCAATCAAATTGACTGTAAAAAGGTTTTAGAAAGTTCACCTATGTTAGTTTGTAACAAGTATGTTTCCCAGTATTAGCTTGTGTACCACTGTATCTACAAACTTATATTTTTTTATTCTAAATTTTACCGTACTTGTACAAAATAAAACAAAAACAAATAAAATAACAAAAGCTTTTCTTCTACTAGGCCTAATTCATAGGGACCAATACTACAGAAATAATAATACAGAGCAGAGCAGCTGTTACTCAAGGTTAGAAAATGGGTCATATGACCGGAAGGTTGCTGGTTTGATCCGACAAGATATGACTGAAGTGCCCTTGAGCAAGGGGCCTAACCCCTAACTGCTCCCCAGGTGCCATGGACTGAAAGGGGGCTGCCCCCCACACTGGACAAGGTCCCTAGTCTGTGCAATAAACATCTCTGTCTGCAATGGGTCAATACATTTTCTTCAAGCCATTACGTATGTAAAAATTTTAATAAACAAACATGACCCTGGTGTCTGGACACTGTATATACGTATTATAGAAATGCACTGTGGTCAGTTTAATAAGCTCTTAAGTATTTATACTTCCTGACAATGTGGTACGAACGGTTTTATTTAGTTGTACTGTGCTGTACAGAAACACTTTCTTGAATGGCTAAATACATTTATACACTAATGAACAAGAGCCTCTGTTTCGAATGGTACATTACTACCATGAATTAAACAATTGTGATAACTCTAATCATATATGCCTGTGTGACAACTCAAAAGAACCACACTGAGGCTTAAAACACACAATATACTAGTTTGTCGGTGCTGTTATGCCAGCAAACATGAGAATGAGCTATTTTTTTCGACCTTTTTCATCTGCGGCACAAACACTAATATGACATTGTTCTCAGTGCATTTACTACGTCCTTACAGTTCCTGTTTATGCCGGTTCTTGTTTCTGATTGTGCAGTGGAAACAAACGACCCATGTTTTCAGTAATGGACCTGCTTCTGAAGTCACTGTATGCTTTTCCCAGGGCAGATAATTTAGTCAGTCATGTAGAACAAGGCAAACAGGACGTTCAACGTTTACAAATAAATACAGAGCCAGTGCAATCAGCCTTTCATACAGGTCCATGTTCATGTTGTCATTATTGATCCTTAAACGGGGCACATTATGAAAAGAAACACTTTTACAGTTTGTGTGTACATTTACGTGGGCAGCTGTAGGCTTGTGGTTAGGGAAGCAGCCTGGTCCCTGGTTTAATCGAGCAATTGGGGTTGATTGACTGCACTATATTCATGTATCTGGAAAGCCAATCTAGAGACCGTACCAACCCAGTGACTGTGAAATAAGCCAACCTAGTCAGTTCTGTCCAGATTGGGCTCCCCTTTCTACATCAAGTGATGTCTTATTAGAATAATAACACTCCTTCATTTGAATATCTCCACATACTACAGAAATATCTCCATCCAAAGTTTGAGAATCACTTTTGTGAAGGGACACCACTTTTTTTGTTTGACTGAATGCTGAAGCATCCGTGACTTACAACAAATTAACAAATGTATGGAAAATATCCTGCTCTCAGGTGAACAGACCAACACACATCACTACATCAGTTCACAGTCTTAGAGGACAGGACAGTTGGGTGGATCAACTTTATATTAATTGCAGTGTCCCAAAAACCTTTTAGCAAAACCTGTTTTTACCAACTGTTTTTACAACCTGGGTCAGTACAACACGGGATAGCACAGAAACCAATTTTATAATATTCATGTACTTTGAATGTAAGTAATTCACTTCATGTAAGACTAAACACCCTCCGCTAGTGTCCAGATGTTTTTTTACCGTAACTATAAAGATTTAAAGTAATTCAAGACAATTCATTTTTGTACGCCATGTGATCATACACCCTTGAATATAAAAACAGCTCATTAAAATCAGATAACAATTTTAAACATTACAGGGATTTAACAGTGACTCATTATCATTTAAAGTAACTGGCACTGAAACTGGAAAGAGCTGTTTTAGACAGGCTGAAAAGTAGGGGTGCGAATCTCTCAGAGTCGGGCGATTCAATTCGATTCACGATTTTTAGGGTCACGATTTGACTCAGAATCAATTTTGTATTCTGGAACGATTTTTCAATTCAAATGGTCTATAAATTTTGTTTAAATTATGTGATTGACAAGATGAAAACAATGTAAACAAACACAACATTTATTTAAAACAATACTTTTAGGTTCCTTACTGTATCAAATCTTTTGCATCATTTTATATTTATACTAAAAATAGGATTGTGATAAAATTCTGTAACTTAAATGATCAGTATTAAGTTAGCTTAGCTATCTGGCTTTTTCTTAAATATCTTAAATCTATTAATGATTAAATAATTCAAAATATATTAATACAAAAGTAAACATAGACTTCAGTCTACCATAGTGCATTAACCTTTAACTGAAAATAAAATACAGACTTTAAAGTCATAGTGCATTACTGTGATTATATTTTTTATAATTTTGTCAGAATGGAGTCCAATAGCAAGGGAGCTGGCTAACTAGTTAGCTTGCTGTACGGTGGCCTAGACAGCCTTCTTCTACGGTGGCCGAGTGGACACAATTCGATATGCAGTATGCTCAGGAGTAGGAATGGCAAATAAAATTTAAACCCATTTTAAAGGCATTTTAAATCGATTCAGAATCATGATTCTTTAAAGAATCTTTTTTTAGCACACTTAGTGAAATGACACCTGTAGTATTTGATATATGTGATATTTTACCTAAAGAATGTCACAGACATTTCATTAAGACTCCAGACAATTAAATTAACTTGTGGGAAATTGGTATAATATTAACATCAGGCTCAAGGTGAGTGTTTTCTTTTGATGTTATGCTCAGTTGTCTGGGATTTTGTCCCCTACAAGTGTATTGTGTAACTAATGTGGTGTCTATGTGAATATACTTTGTCGTTTGGAAATATTACAATCACTATTATAGAGCAGCTTATTGCTAGTATTAATCTAGTACTGCAAAAAAAAAAAAAAAAAAACACATACCAGCAGTCTTCATCATCGATATCAGCACAGTCGTCCAAATTGAGCACATCCACCTCGTCAAGAGCAGACTGGTCCACACCTTCATCACTCCCACCGATTGTCTCTGAATCGTAGCTCTCAGGAGAAGAACTAGCATGTGTGTGTTCTTGAGTGTGCCCAGGTGCAATGGCACAAGGAAGGTTAAAAACTGGGCTGTTCTGCTCCATCTCATCTTCATCCTCCAGCCTTGCGGCTTCAGGAAGAGGAGACCCGTCCTCACTAACGCAGCTGCCCAGCGGAGGAGATAAAGTCTGAAAATCTCCGTCTGAGCCTGTGCCGGTGTCCTCATGCAGTGTTCTCTCGTTAGCGTTCGTGCCAAGATGATGCTTGGTGCCACGGTTGCGCAGGCTTTCGTTCTGTACTTCGAGGCGCCGCACAAGTTCACGCAACTTGCGGACCTCCTCCAGCTCCACTCCGTCCTGCTCGTCTTCAAACCCTGCCACCGTGTCGCTGTCCGCCTGCTGAGCCCCACTTCCACTGTCTGGAACCACCATCCTGATCTGTAGGACGTAAACAATAGGCTCATACATGTTTTCTAAATGTGTGCAGTTTTTTCATCCTAACGACCAGAGCTGGTACATATAGTCCTAAAGCTTATGAGATTTACTCTTTTGAAAACATTCCTAGATAAAAACTGGATGTGAAACGTGTTAGAATGATTTAAAGCTAATCTTAAGCAAGAAGTACACAAGCTGCTTGCTGTAACATCACATTCCCATACTGGAAGTAATAAATTGTACCCAAAAACACTACACTAGTGTTAACCCTTTCATATTTTATATATTTACAGAATACTACTACTACATTACCAGTGAACCAAGTGTTTCAGTAATAGTGAACCAATCAAAATGATCTTCAACATATGACCTGAATTCCGACTTTCTTCCACTTGCTTCTCAGGGCTTTTGGCACTCGTTTAGTTTGTTTTTGACTCTGGCGAATCGCTCTAGCAGCTAAAGAAATACTTGCAAATAAGCACCTCATCCTGTCTTATACAACCTCTCATTAAATGTGGTTAGGAACGAAAATAAAGCTGGGAAAGAAGTAGCGGAGGTACTTGGTGCCACTGGCGAGATTTAGCTTTGCTAATCAGCTAACAAAGCCAGTACAAAGCCTAGCATGTAAAATGTAACTCAAACAACCAATACTGACATGAACTGGTGCATTGTTTCATTTGTGTTTAACTACTTAGCTTTACAATACAGCCCAGAAGGCCATAAAGGAGCAGGGTTCAGGGTAGCAACAGGAAAGAAAACAAACAAAAAGTAGAGACAAAAACAAAAGCAAACGCAAACTGTATTATTACTAGCATAAATATACAACATCACATAATAGAAATACAAAATTATATTTAAAAACGTGTAGAGATTATATATTCTACCTTCAAGCCTTTCAACCAAAACAATGTAATTTAATTAACTTAATGTGACCCATAAGTGTAGACAGTCAACAATTACCACCCTGACCTTACATGACCTACGTAATCCAGATTTCACCTACGACTACTTTATTAAGCTAGGTGTACAAGAAATACTCCTTTATTATTATTATTTAACAGCAATTATTATTATTATTTAACAGTCAAGCCTGTGCCAAGGATTATAGCTGTATGCAGGCTTATAACAAAACACAATGTTTAGTGCACAGATTAACTTCTCTCGACTTATCCTCTTAGGCAGGGGTTCAACTGGAGTTTTCATAAACTTTGGTTTATCTGAGACAGGGAGCATAGGTGTCCTTCTTTTTTATTCTCCTGGCATATAAAAAAAACCCCATTCACGCAATCTTCAAAAGATTGTGTGTTTGGATTCTGATGACGCTGGAGATGTTGATGGCCAGGAGTCTACCAGAGCACAAGCAAATGTGCCAAAATCTCTAGGTGGGAGAGACGCCATACTTTTTTTTTCTTTCCCATCAATTACAGCAGGGTGGACCAATCACAGGCATCTGCAGGCTCATGCGTTAAAAGATACTACTTCCCCTCCTGTGTTAGTATCTTACCTAGTGAACCAGAAACGGGGACCGGCCCCAAACCACGGCACCTGGGGAGCAGTTTGGAGGGGTTAGGTGCCTTGCTCAAGGGCACTCCAGTCTTGTCTGTTGCCACAATCGAACCCAGGACCTTTCGGTCACAAGACCATGGTTTCCTAACCACAAGGCCGGAGCTAACCAGAAATCTCCAAACTGGTCAGTGACTGAGACCAGGGCAAGAATTGAACCCACAACCCCAGATCCCTGGATCTGTGTAGGACACTACCTGCCATGCCACACTATCACCCTAACTAGTTAAAGAAACATTACCTCAAGCCAGGGCCATTGTAAGTTACCTACTGTGTATACTGTAAGATATATAATACATAAACAGCCCATTTCAGGCAATAAACAAACAAAAACACACCCCGGATAACAGTAGAAAACCTAAATCCTCTGTCGTAAAGGTGTTACTATAGAAACAACTCGAAGGAGCGGATTATTATGGGCTTCTAACCTCAGCACTGAGGTCAAAACCTCCTCTCTAAAGTGAACACAGCCAAGATAGCCTGGGCAAATCTGTCCACACTGAATAAAACCCCTCACACTAACTATATGTATTCTAGTAACATGTATATTATACACCCCACTGATACCTGAGTGTCAAGATAAATCTCCAGTCCGTGTACACTGCTACCTAGCAACGAATTAGGACCAAGCTAAATCAATGGGGGACGTTAGCTAGCCTGCTAGCACTGTTGCCGGGTAAACAGTGGGCTGTGCGCGTGGTTACCGAGCATCAATCCTCCTAATCTACAGCCAATATTATACTTGACTTACCTCACCGAACTTGTCCAGATCTCTGATCTCTGACAGCCTAGCTGCAGCACTTACATCTAAATGTATTTACACAAGATCCACTCTCCGTCTTCGGTGATCTTATTGCAACCTAAACTGAATGGATAGACGGTTCACTAGCGGTTTCCCTGACTGGCCAGTTTGTTATGAAACACAGACTGACCCGACTCTACATGGACGAATCAGATAGAAAATCCCGCCCATCTGCCTGTGAACCAACCAGATTGCAACTCTCCATTTCCTGTGACCCTGCAACTTATATATGCGTATGGAACAAATCCCGCCTCCTGTAATATCATTAGTCAGAACCGTCCAATCTCAAGCAGTCTTTCTTTAATAGCCAATCGTAGCTTGGGGGGCGGGACGTGTGTAAACAGCGAAGACAGCACGCTGTCGTGCTTTAGGATTGAGCGCTCCTTGCTGGATGGTGGAAATCACACCATAAGTCCTGGTTGGAAACTGTAATGGTTTTGGTTTAGGTTGAACTCCTGCAAGTACACACATTGAGTAGGCAGTGACTACAGGACCTCCAACATTTTAAGGATCCCTTTAATTGCAACTCCTAATTTAATAATATGTATAGAAGAGTCAATAAAGCGGTGTCAGATAAAGAAATGGCTTTTTGTTTGTTTTTGTATGTCTCAGTAATCTCAGTGGAACAGAGGTGAACTTTGTCATTTGAAAAATAGAGACTCCTGAATGTTTATTTTAATCATATCCTATCAAGAAGATTTATTCACACCATATCAATATTTTTTTTTTTTTTTAGTTAACCTTCCTCTAGTGTTAGGGTCGTGACCGACCCGTTTGTAGGTTTCAAATTTATAAAAACACTAAATAAATTTTGTTTATTGCATCAAGACTTTTTGACTTTGTCAGGAACTTCTATTTAAACAAAACAAACAAAAAACAATTTTACTAAATTATAAAAAGCTCTTGTTAAAATTATGACCTTTATATTGTTAGGTATAATATAAGATTAAAAAACAATATTAAGTCCCAAAACTGAAATCATAAACACACTATAAACCAACAGCCCAC
>JAOVVF010000034.1:8194916-8211041 GCA_028565595.1 Duopalatinus emarginatus | reverse complement strand
CCTGACTTTCTTTACTTTATTACTGTTTACTGCTCATTGTGGGGGTTTTCTTTCAAATAGTAAAAACCTCTGCACAAATATATATATATTTCTAGAGCTTAGCAAGTTACCACAATTTAAATGATTTCCAACATGGTTACCTACTTCGAGCTTGTGAAAAGCATCATAGAATTTCAGAGCTAAAAGCAAAGTATGCGTGAAGGTTTTCACATACAACCATTTCAAACATGTATCTTGACTACAAGAACTCAGGCTAAACCTCAAACCTACAATAGTGTTGTTTCTGTAATAACACTCTGGGTAAAGGTGACCAGTGTCAGCCAGCAAGAATCGTTTCGTGTAGATAGACGGGCAACACCGCCTCATATAACATCGGAAATGAACACTGGGCCTCAGCAAACACCTGTTTGAGGACTGTGCCTCCAAAATATAGTATTATAATGGTGTACCAGTTTTTTAGTGTTTATAGGATTGTCACGATAACTAGTATTTTTAACAGTTGTTTTGCATGATATTTTGTCCGAGAAATAATTACAATAAACAACATTATCGTCATTTTAAGACCACTTTATGGCACTGATATAATGATAATAGCTCAATAATGCAATTAAACTCTTTTAAAAAGTGATGAACTATTAAGAGTATTTTGTCAATAGAATAATAAAATAAATAATATTATAAAATAATAAATAAAATTAAATATCCTAAATAGATAAATACAAAAATAAAATAAAGCTGACAAAATTGCATATTAAACATAAAAACAGATTAAAAATATTAAACAGACCTAAAAAAAAATCATAATGTCGTATACGGCTGGAAGAAGCCACTCAAATGTTTGCAGGATATTTTTAAATACTGGAGCAGCATCTCTTTGGCTACAGTGAACGTTCTGTTATCTGTGAGTATAAACCATTTTGTGCTGTCGCATGTACAAGTATATAAAAGTAATTTACAAGCGAGTAAAAGCATCTGTAATAACAGTAATAACTGTTAAGAAGGTCCCTCACCAACTGAGGTGTCCGGGTCAATCCTCACAACCAACCAGACTTGACTGAAGTGCTCATGAGCAAGGCACCTAACCCCAACTGCTCTCTGGGTGCTGCACATAGGGGCTGCCCACTGCTCTGTGCCCACTGCCCCCTACTGTGTGTGTTTCACTGCCCATCTGGGTTCAATACAGAAGTCAATTCCACTGCACAGTGATCAAAAAAGTCCACACACCGGTCTGCTCACATTAACAGGCTCTCCTCACTTTCAAGTTTCACTGAAACCAAGTCTGTTTGGACCACATATGACCACTATTCTTGCACACAGAGGAATTTGACCTCCACATTTAACCCATCCCTGCAATAAAACACACACAAATACTCACACTTCTGAACTAGACCTAGAGCGGTGGACAACCCTATCCACAGCACCTGAGGACCACATATAGGTTAGGAGCCATACTCAAGGGCACTTCAGTTATGTCTTGGTTGCAGTGATCAAACCGGCGACCCTCCAGTCACAAGGCTGTTTCCTTAACCACAAGCCCACAGCTGCCCCTACTGGTATGGTCCTGGAATATGTCTATGCCATGAAGACACTGGAAAAATTCCAGTGATATATTGTTATAATAAACTTTTAATTCAGTACATTTAAGAAACTCAACTGACTTCATGTTATTGCCACATAACGCTGCTGAGTCTCGACCCGACCAATTTAAGCAGCCTCAGATTATAAATCTGCCTCCAGAGACTTTTTTTTTTTTGACCAGGCAATGTATACGGTTATTAATCCTGCTGTTTGTGAATAATGTAGCTCATTTTTTACTATCTATGGTCTTGATTTCTTAAGCAAACACACAAAAAGAATGAAATAAAACGCAGTCTGAAATATAGGCAACGTAACCAAAAAAAAAAAACCTGCTCTATAATGGGGTATAATAGAGTTTGTTTACCCAGCATTTCATAAGACCCCTGGTACATCTACAAACATCTCGGTCAGATGAACACTGCATGAGTCTCCTTTCTGATGAGTTACACACGTTCATGTCTTGCATTCATTCTGCCAGGTTTGGCCTCTTCAAACAGGACAACGCGCCATCACACACGTCTAGAGATGCCAAATTATGGTTAGAGGAACACTCATGTGAGTTTGAACTTTTGCAATTCCCACCTTATTCACCAGATCATGCAACTCTCTCTGGAACACAGAAATCCTACACCTCGGGATACAACAGAATTATGGACCGTTCTGTAGGTAATATGGTGTTTATTGCCTACAGAATATTACCACAAGCTTGGAAAGTCCATGTCCTGTGGTGGGTCTACCAAGTATTAGACTGGTGTACTAGTTTTTCTGGCACTTCAGTGCATTCTCAATTAGCACTATAATAACTAGATAGTTACTATAACACTGTTAGATTGTGTGTGTGTGTGTGTGTGTGTGTGTTCCAGTTCTGTAACATCAGGACGTGCAGCATGCAGATGAAGAGAAACGGGATGAATATATACATCATGTATCCACTAGAGGAAATGCCAGGGTGTCTCTCTCTCTCTCTCTCTCTCACACACACACACACACACACACACACACACACACACACACCTCTTATGCTAGAGAACGTGATGCTCCGCTAGCTTGAGCAGAGAGCAGTGACTAAACCCGGTCGTCCCGAGGGGCTCCTCTCAGAGCTGTAATTCAGAAATAGCGCTTTAATAACAAGCTACTGCTACTCTGCATCATTAATCTGTAAATTAATGAAATGCTCCACCCCTGCGTTAATTCTTCTTCTGGTATTATTTTTAGTTATGAGGCCAGGCACTTAATGCTGCTCGCACGTTTTAATTCCAGCGAGTGGTTCGCTAAGGGAGCTCAGACTCGGCTAAGCTTCATCCTGACATCATTATGTCTTCATCATAAACTTATAGTAAATACACATAAGCTTAACTGCTCTACTATAGAAGAGGCTACAAGGGTTCATGGTGGTGCTGTACAGACTATACATGCAAGCTATATATATTTTTTTTTGTGGCGAGATGTCACAGGTCTGATCGCAAAAACCCTCTCGAAAAGTCACTTTGTTCAGCCAAACGTGTCTGTGTCAGGTTTTTCAAATGCAAAAATAAGTCGCTAATTTCGCCTGGTGCTCTTTCTAGACAGTGCAGGTTTAATTGCTAATTGTTAACTGGGAATGAATGCATTTGCATATTAATTAGGGAGGCCCATTTACATTTTTAATTTGCTGCCTTCAAAGGGGGCGAGATAAAAGGTCGCACAATTTTAAATAATTTATGCTCCGTCGGTGAAAAGAAAGCTGAAAGGAAGAAGCGCTCAGCTGATTTTAACCCCTGAGAGCTTTTACAGAATGGGAGCTCTCCAAAAATTGTTTTTACAAATCTAATTAAACGGAAAAGGGCTCGGAGCACAATGGTGTGCACAGACGTCCTGCATGGCGGACAGCAAAGGCACTGCGCTGAAGATTCCGCGTGGAGATGATGGGGATGATATTTCATAACCCTTGGCTTTGTTTTTTTTTTCTTTTTCTATGTGGTTCATGTATGCAGGTGTGATCACAAAAACCAGCCAGATGATCCCAGAGCTTTTGGTTTGTTTCACTTATTTTACAAGATAGTAATGATTAAGTTGTCTGTTTATTAGCTCCGCCTACCTAACAAAGGAGCGTAAACCTCAGGATTTTATGCAATATGATATGATTCTGATAATCAAGATAACAACTGGATACGATACTATTTTCAATCCTACAGTAACACACTGCTTACACCAAGAATGAGAACGATATACGGGTCAGCCATAGGCCTGGGGCTAAGAAACCCAGCCATGGGATTCAAGAGATTTAAAGTTTTATTTGTCACATACATAGTCATACATGGTACAACTTTCAGTGAACTGTCGTACACAGAATATAGACTAGCAGAGACCAAAAGGTCTCCGGTTTAATCCCTACAACCAAAAAGACTGGACTGAAGTGTTCTTGGGCAAGGCATCCAACCCCCAACTGCTCCCCAGGCTCTGATGATAGGGGCTGCCCAGCTCCAGGCAAGTGTTTCACTGCATGAATGGGGCAAATATGAAGGTCAATTTCACTGCATGTCCACACTGATGAATGATCACATTGTGAGTCAATTCTGTATATCGCACAAACAAATAAAAACAGCCAGAAGGGAGGCTACCTGAAGTTATGCTAGCCCACCAAGCTAGTCTTAGTTATTTATAATGGTAATAATATAATTACCACTGATTACAAGGGTACACCCCAGATGTCCTTCTTCTTGCTAGCGTCTTTATAAAGCACCATTTGTTTTAGTGTCTCTGCAACGTCATCAGCCATGTTAAATGTCATGCCCTATAACATACGGATAGACCTCGACTGGCTCTCAGTGTCCTGAAGGTGATCCCAATGCTAAAATAGTGTCTCGATATATATCTCACTGCTTGATAGGTGCCACTGTAACGAGATAATCAATGTTGTTCACTTCACCTGTCAGTGGTTTGGTGGGTTTAAGGTTATGGCAGTCAGTTTTTTGTCAGTTGGGCTGGAATCAGGAAATATTGGGGTGTGAGGATGAATGCAGGAGATGAAACGTGAACAAGAACACACAGTGTTCACATGTCAGAAATGCTTACTCGGGGTGCAACGGAATGCCAGCTAAACAAACCCCATACCATTATGGAGCCTCCACCAGCCTACGTATATTGCATACACTCGTCTGTACCAGTATTTCTGGCACTTTAGTGCACACTCAAGTCACAAAAGCAGATCAAATTCTGTGCATTTCACAGATTCCTGAAAGCCACACAAAAGAAAAACAAGCCCCATAGATAGCTACCTAATCATGACAGCAAACTCAGATACTTTTTTTTCTCCTGTAAATCAAGGTGCAGTGTGAAAGCACGTTTAATTAAGACCTGGAGGTGCGACAGAAGAATTTATTATAAAGACAGGATCAGTAAGGAATCTGTGCATCAGTGTTTCTGTTTTGTGAAAAAAATAGTGCAACAACATCTCTAGTCATCGATGAACACCAGATGGACGTTAACACAAATGAGTCGGTAAATAAAAATCTGTAACGGACTGCATGTGCAGCTACATGGTACATATACATTTACATTTACAGCATCCGAATCTAATGCAGATAGACCAGGATTTAAGAACTCGAAGCCAGAATACTACTAGAAATGAGCCATGTAGTATCAATTCTAAAACTTACCAAAGTCCCAAAACATTTTCCTAATCTGTGGACGACCTGAAGTCAGAACAAGACAAAAAAAATAAAATTCACAAACACAACAGTCACTGCTCGATTAGGTCCTGCCGGAACAGATGAGTCTTTAGCCGGCGTTTAGACACAGCAAGTGACTCTGCTGTACAGACATCTAGGGGAAGTGCAAGACAGAGAAGAGTCTGGACGTTTGCCTCCCATGCGTCTTGGATGATTGCGGGTCGAATCGGGCCGTACTCGAAGCATGAAGAGCTCTAGGTGCACACCTGGCTTTAACCATTGCCATCAGGTTGGAAGGAGGCGGACTGTTTTTGGCTTTGCAGGCCAGCATCAGGGTTTTATATCTGATACAAGCTGCTACAGGAAGCCAGTGAAGGGTTCGCAGCAAGGGTGTGGCATGGCAATACTTGGGGATGTGACAGGCGACAACACGCTCTCAGAGTCACACCAGGTTGATGCACCTATGTCATGCTGATAATGTTGAATCAGAATTGTATTTAGACTACATAACAACACTATTCCTTCAGCCAACTGAGAGCAATTACGTTAAAGACGTATAACCCATTCGTAAAGACACCATAAGACCAAAACCAACACATTCAACCCCTCAATTGTATGGATGCCAATGACTCTGTCTATGGTTCACCGGTCATCCTTCCTTGGACCACTTGGTATATTAACCACTGCTACTACTACTGAGAACACTCCACAGGATCTGTTGTTTTGGAGATGTTCTGACCCAGTCGTCAAACCATCACAATCTGGCCCTTTGTCATCGTCACTCTGATCCTTACAGCTGGTAAAAACTGTATACATATACATTCATACACACCTATACACCGAACAGTCATTATGTTAAAACAGCCCAGACCTGTCGAAGTTTCTTTGGTATCTGGCACCAAGAGGATCTTGGATAGGATTGAATCCAATCTACAGGCTAGCCTTTAGTACCCATGTACATCAGTGAGTTCTGGGTTCACTAGCTGTGAAAGTGAAAGTGAACTGTGCTTGCAGACAAAGAAATGCCCGGAGCAGGGGGTGGCCCCAAACCAGAGCGTCCGGGAAACAGTTGGGGCACATCGGTCACATCCTGTGCGGAGATCAAACATGGGACTGTCCGGTCACGTAACCAGTTCCCTAACCACTAGGCCACGGCTGCCCCTTGTCCTTTCTTGGATCTTCCTGGGATCCTAGGTATTAACTACTGCATGCCAGAAATACGACCTGCTGTTTTGGAGAAGTTGTGTTGGTTAGATGATCTAGTCGTCTAACCCACACAAATGCACTCTGATTTTACACTTGCCTATTTTTCCTACAACACATCAACTTAGATAACTGACTGTTCACTTGCTGCCTGTACATATGTACGTATCCAACGCTGTAAAAGTTGCCACTGTAAGGAGATAATCAAAGTTATTTATGTGAACGTTATGGCTGATTGGTGTATATACACGGATCTAATTCTCAGTTGATGTTGTAACTCGGAAAAGAGCGCAGTTTGATCTCACCTTGTTGCTTGCACAACACCTCACACTAATAGAAAATCCCAATCTGGCAACCAGAAGACCTTGGGGGATAAATCACAATACATTTATTACATTTCTTCTATTAATATGTGTAGCTTAGGTGATTTGAAACCATGCACCCTTTTTACCTATTCACTCCGAGAACTCCACATAAAGTAGGAAATCTCTATTGTTGCATCGCCTTCATGCTCCTTTAAACAAACTTGATGGCTTGTCTTGTTCCTCCTGCATCTAAAACACATTGTGATCTCTTGACTCTCCTCTTTGTAGCAGTGATCCTAATTACACACCCTGAACGAAGCAAGTGCTGGTACATTTAAATCTGAACGCATCGCCCATCTACTTGACATCTGGTCTTTGTGCCTATGCACTTAAATTACATCCTGCCAATCCTGATGGTCATGAGGAGCAGAGAGAGAGAGCGTGAGAGAGAGAAGAGGTATATGCAAGGAAGTGTGAGTCACTTGATCTCCGAGCGCACTTGCTTACAAAAAAGACTCGGCGTTCCTCATTTGATCGACACAATTAACTCAACATTCCGCTGAATGGGAAGCACAGGCTCGGAAATTAAAGGGCGACGCCGTGGCACATTCACCGTGGCCCCTAAAATTAAGTGAACTAACTTCATTCACCCCACTGAATGCAGTGAAGGAGGGGGGTCCGTCTTGATTGAATAATTGATTTTCTCGAGCGGCCTGTGTTTAAAGCGGGATAACTTGACATCCTTTGACCGGTAATGATTGTAATTACTGCAATGACTGGTCATGTCAAATATGACACTGAAAGCACTGTTATTAACCATTCTTATCCACAAAGAGAAATTTTGAAATAGCAAGACACTCCCGTCTCGTGCCTCGGCGTGACCCGGAACGCGCCGCTGGACTGATTGGAGACAGGTTTGAAGCGGATAGCCTGGTTAATTGACTGTGTGTTCAGAGCCACCGAGGTGTGAGTCTCACAGGCTTAACGCTACTCCTAACAGAACACTGAGACCAAAATCAGGAACTACTGATGCTCCAGACTGTTATACCACACACACACACACAGCATGAACGATCCCCAAGTCATGATGCTGAAAGTCCCAGCAATGCTTGCTTCCGCGTTTCTGAGATTAAACCCCGATGCTTCAGTACGTTGCATCATCCAGCCCGGAGCCTCATTGCACTGCTGACAAATGACCCGAAAAAAGAAAAATCATGTACAGCAGTTTGGCAGCTGTGCTCATTTGCATATTGAGGCATTAATTAGCCCGTGTGAGCAGGGGGGAGTGTGTGACCATGGGGCTCGGGGCGTCGAGGTGATCAGCGGCGTGCAGGACGGAGGATGATGTTCTGTAAGCATTTGTGGAACTAAAACAGGAGACAGACAAGTTTCAGGACAAGTCAGAAAACAAAGAGTTTTGTGGAAAGTAACAAAAGCGAAACAACAACAAAAAAAAGTTAAGTTGCTCAATTGCTCTTGATTTCTAAAAGGATTGTATTTAGGACTATTTCTCAGCCTGTGAAGTTTTAATAATAAAAAAGAATAAAATAATACATTAAAAAGTAAATAAAACAGACAGACAGACAGACAGACAAAGACTCTACTTGAAAAAAAGATAACCCACTTATGGACTACTTGATAAACAATTTGATAAAGTGGTGTGTAAAAATCTAACTAAAACAGACAAAAAATATATAGTAGAGAAAAACATTGTAACTAAAAATTCGGGCAGCACGGTGGCGACGCAGGTAATGCGTGTGCATGTGTGTGGCAGTTCCAGTAATGTGGGGCTGTGGGTTCGAGCCTCCCTCTGGTCTCCGTCTGTGAGAAGTTTGGTATGCTCTCCTCGTGTCCACATGGGTTTTCACTGGGTGCTCCGGTTTCCCTTCAACTTGATGTGTTAAACTGCCCCTAGGTATGTATGAATGTGTTACCCTGCGATGGATTGGCGCCCTGTCCAGGTGGTTACTCCTGCCTTGTACCCGGTGATTCCGGATGGACTCTGGACAAACCACAACCCTGACAGATTAAGAGGATAAGATAATGACTGACTGATATGTAAATAAAACTACATATATAGACTGATCAGCTACAAAGTTAGAACTGTCGTCTTAAACAGTTCCACAAGAGGCATCTGGCACTAAGATGTTAGCAGCAGACCTTCTATGGATCTTCTGTAGCAGTGGATCAGAGAGGCGAGACTTCACACCCTACACACATCAGTGAGCCTTGGTTGCTGATGAACTGGTCACTTGTTTACCGGATGTCCTTCCTTGGACCACTTTTGGTAGGTTTTAACCATTGTATACTAGGATACCTCACAAGACCTGCTGTTTACAAGATGATTGGATGTCTGATGATGCCCTTGTCTGACGAAAGAACTCATACTTAGACTTGCCCATTTTTCCTGCTGCCAACACATCAACTTTGAAAACTGGCTGTTCACTTGTTGTCTAATATATCCCGTCAACGTCCCGTCAAAATAAACCCTGTTCAGACTAATTGTTGTAAAAAAAAGAAATTAGCCCAGAAAAGAAGAGCTGACAGGTGTGCAACAAAAAACATGCAAAGTAATCGCAGTACATGATGAGCTAGAGTATATTTCAGTGGGGGTCCCGGGTCTTGTTGATGAGCTGCTATCAGCGGAAAATAAACTGTACATGTGGTGAGAGGGTTTGGTCTGAAAGACCCCAGCCTCTTACCAGAGGAAGCATTTGGAATAGGTTATGTCCGAGGTAGGAGGGATCGGTCATGATCATTCCTGCTCTTGCACAATTCTCAATGTTCAACCATCTTTTGTATGGTTTTAATCCATATCCACTGATATGGATTGTTAATGGTGGAACTATCCGTTTATAAGGCATCATATTACATAAAAAACTACAGTAGTCAATGGTTCTGTTGTGTTTTTATGTTTTACCTCAACTACACAAGGGCAGTGAACACACTTGCCTGGAGTGGGGGGAAGCCTCAAACCATGGCAGCCAGGGAGCAGTTGGGGAAGTTAGGTGCCTTGCTCAAGGAAACCTCAGTCGTGTCTTTTTCCTGTGCGGGGCTCGAACCCAGGACCTACTGGTCACAGAACCGGATTCCTAACCACATGGCCGCTGCCCCAGTGGATCAGTGGTTAAGCCTAAGGGTTATAGACCAAGAGGTTGTGCATTTTAATCCCACCAAGTGGGATATAGACGCTGTAGATTACATGAGTACATGAAAATGAAAGTGAAGTGTTTGACCTACAAAAACACACAATAGGGGGCAGTAAATCACAGCCACAGCCTCAAGGGAGCAGTCAAAGGGTTAGGCACCTTGCTCAAGGGCACTTCAGTCATGTCTTGTCCTATGCTGGGCTCTATGCTCCTCAGTTGGGCTCGGCAGGACTGCTCCTGGACACACAATGAGCAGAAACGAGTAGCCTGGTCTGATGGGTGGCATTTCCAACTGTTTCGGGCAGATGGAGGGATCCGTGTTTGGAGAAAACCCCATGTAGACACAGATCCCGCATATCAGCGACTATAGCGTCTGATGCTGGCTCCATCATGATATGGGGTTTGTTAATCCGCCGTTCCAGCACCTTCTCTGCCTCAGACATTTCTCACCCAATGCCACACTCGCTCATGAAGCCCTGGTGTCCTAATGAAGCAACCGAAGAACAGGTCTCACCAGGATAGGATAGGATAATTTGAACGTTTAAGAGCAAACGCAATAATTTGCATGGTGCTTTAAGCTAATATTAAGACATACACACACACACACACCCTATTAGCAATGAGTAAACACAGCTAGTCATGGTTAGGAGTGGACACCACTGACAGATTATCTAAAGTGCATTGCCAAGTCCGGCATTCACAAAACAGCAGGTTTTTATGGCATCTAGAAAAACTGTTGATGCAGCAATCACGTCTTGTACCCATGATCCTTTGCTCTCATTAGCAGCTTTAGTCTATCATCGGGGTGTGATGTGTTTTTAGACGCGCCACATTTTTTGATCAGGATGAGGAGACAGACAACCCTTTCATTTCAGGAACATGGCATTTCGCTTTGAACACACTAACAGTTTAGTGTCGACTGGTTCATTAATGTGAAGGTTACTCTTTTATCACCTGTGTCTGGGCTGCCAGTATACAAAGACAACCATGACAACAGGCACCGAGAACAAAAAAAAAACTGGTAGAAAGGAAAAAGGCAAGAGCGAAGTGTTACTAGCTCGGAGTTTAGAACAGATTTTAGAGCAACTTGTGAAGCAGAACGTTTAAGAAAAGCAGACGTCAGGTCCGCCATGCCATTTCCTTAGCTATGGCAATGGGCAGCCCCTATAATCAGCGCTCAAGACATTAGTGGGTTAAATGCTTTGCTCAAGGTCACTTCAGTCAAGTGTTGTCGGTTGCAGGACTCAAACCTTCTGGTGTCAAGGTTGGTTCCTTGACCACAAGGCTATGGATACAGAACACCATACAGCCCCACTGGGCAGAGGGGCAATAACAGAGAATCAGGCCCCACTTTTGAGGAATCTCTGGGCATTTAAAGGGTGAAAAATAGATAAATAAAACTGTAAATAATTGAATCCATAAAATAAATCTAGATTGGCACAGTAGAATCACTCCTCAACCATAACATTTTAAGAAAGCAGCCAAGTAGGATGTAAAAAAAAAGCGTTACTTAGCAACAATCCAATCCTTTTTTTTATATATAAAGGCATTCAGAAAGAAATCTGTCTCCGAAGCTGCAGATGGAAAATCATCGTGCCTTCTTTACAGAATGAATTGAAGCACTTTCCTTATCCAATTAGAGCTTCTTTTTTTTTTTTTTTTTTTTTTTTTTTTTGCAGCATGCAAAGTTTCACAGTCTGAAATGTAATATGGAGCTCTTTCATTTTGGGGTTTGGAAAATGTTATTATATTATATTGTAATTGTTATAATATAATATCAGAGTTTTCAGAAGTCACGCATTTGCCCCGAGTAGCATGAAAGAACATTAGGAAATCATATTAAACAGGAAAATCTGACAGGAGTTTTTTTTTTTTTTTTTTTTTTAAGGGGGGGTGGTGTTTAGATATCCATGATCCCCTGATCTGCAGCTACCTGCTAGATTAGATTCCAGTCATTTATCATTTGAACAGGAGAGAGGTTTTACATTTTTATTTGTGTTCTGGATATTATTTTCATTGCATATTGACCAATTCTGTGCATCCTATAACTAATACCCCTAAACAGGATTTCATCAAGTTCTGTAATGAGTTATGGTTAAATTCATATAAATTCCTGCTCATGTCCTGGACAGCAGAAATGACAGGATCATCCACTAACAAGCCATGTAAACCAGATGTCCACAAAGACAAACGGGAAATAAAGAGACACTAAATCCCAATGCAAACATCATAAGGATGGTAAAATGTGGCTGAAGTGGAAAACAGTGACTCATTAAAGCAAGAAGAGATGTTTAGGACTGGAACTGTCTAGTATTTAGTGAAAAGTCTTTCCTGACTGGCCAATGATGCTTAAGACAAATGACCAGGAAGTGGGATTTGTAGCTTCTGTCCTGGTGTGTGTACACATTACATTGTGTGCCAGAAAAACTGGTACTGACAAGCCCATGCAAAACGCATAGCAACGCCACCTATGCACATCATTGCTTGTGACCACCAGTGCACATATAAAGCAAAAGAGCTCTGTGCAAGCATTACAGTAATATGGGGCTCATTTAGCTGGCATTCCATGGGACCCCTGGTACATCTATAAACGTCTCCTTTCTGATGTCCTGCATTAATATTTATGGGTTTGGCCTCTTCTAACGGGACAAATCCCATCTAGAGACACCAAAGTACGGTTAGAGGAAGACTAGTCCAAGTTTAGGATTGTGATATCCCACCTAAGTCAGCAGATCTAAGAATTGTTGAGTGTTCTGCAGAAAGTATGGCGTTCATTGATAGTGAATATAGCCCTTTGCTCATCTGGGGGACATACCAAGTATTAGCTTTTCTGGCATTCAGTGTATACAAAGGGATTGCACATTGTTCATGTACAGTAAATGCCTTGTAATATAATATAGTTTCAGTGGCCACTTTAAAAGGATCGCCTGAACATGACATGCTGAAGCCTGTTCTTATCAGTCAGGAACAGGAACCGGAGTCTACTATGGGTGCAGGATCATGTAACTGGGCAGTTTAAGATGAGGAGGAAAAAAATAAAATAAATCAGGTGATTGTTATGTGTAATGTACAACATGACCTGTGAACCAGGGAATTTAGACTCATCATGTGAAATAAATTTCGCAAGATGTATTATTAGTCTAGGTTTGGTCCAAGAGGCTTGTATTACACTTGTATTACAATAATTTCATGCAAACCTGAGACAGATGATTTCCCCTTAAAGGCAAAGTGAAAGTCTGATCATTTACTGGACTGTAACTGTTCATACAGAGCTCCAAGTAATGTCAGAAGAAATACAGGTATAGACTTAAAACCTTTATTAACAAACACGTAAGGAGAATCAGGGCAGTGGCAGCACAGTGCTTAAGATGTTGTAATTCTGATCAGAAGGTCATGACATCAACCTTCAACCACCACCACCAGCAAGCAGTCACTGCTGGGCCTTTAACCCTCAACCGCTCAGTTGTAAAAAATCATTAAAAAATCAAGTGAAAGTGAGTCGCCCTTCTGACCCCAATGTAGTGGAATTCACCTCCATGTTTAACCCATCTGTGAGTGAAAAAACACATATAGTGAACAAACATGCCCAGAGCAGGGGGTAGCCCCGTATCTGTAGCACCCAGAGAGCAGTTGGTTGCCTTGCTCAAAGGCACTTCAGTCGAGTTGTCGGTTGGGGGCTCGAACCTATAACCTTTTGGTTCCAAGTAGGGTTCTAAAACCACAAGTCTACAGCTGCCCTGCATAAGAACGACTGCCAAATGCCTTATATGTAAATGAGATACCCAGAAAAAAAAAAACGGAGAGAATTTTTACAGTATACAGGTGAAAAAGTGTAATGAGTGACAGCAGGAAGTGTGTTGAAAGGATGCTATGTATGACTGGATAAAAGTCCTGGGACAGACAGGACAGGCTTTAGGATAACAGCAACAGCTTTTAGGTAAGTTACATTATCCAAGGCAAAAACAAAATCTCATGTTCAGAAGTGCATGTGGGACCTTCCACAGCAGGTGCCTTAGAGAAAAGACTTTCGTCTCACACACACAGTCTTTAGCGTTGTGTCGTTTTAAGGCGTGAAACCAGATGTAATTTTGTAGACTTTTATTTGTGAAAAAAAAAAAAATTACAACAGCTTGTTTTTACAAATAAGCCTGTAAAGTAAGAACTGAAGAAAGCAAAGAGTTTTGCTTTTGCACATAGTGGAATAAACAGCATTCTTGGAGCAGCAGTACTGTTGTGTCTCCACACAATTTACAAAGATAATTAAGACAAACAAATCTCTTAACGTATCAGCGAAAGATTGAATAAGAAAAGCCTGTGCACATCTCACAAATCAACTAAATCCTTCTGCTTCAAAAAAAAAATCTATCATTAATTCCAAGCTTCATCTGCTCCTGCTCTGATTTCCATCTCATCATGGCCAAGAGCTTACGACAGAAAATGTTTGGGCTTATGTACTAATAATGCCAGATGAAAATGCATTTAAATATGCATCACTGATTTCAGATTAATAATAAAAATCCTGACATAAAAAAAAGAAAAGGCCCAAAGCAAATAAATGCATCTTTTTTTTCTCTCTATTTATAATGGATTTACACAAGGTATAAGATGACAACAAACAAGGAAAAAAAAAAATACCAGTTAGACCTGATGTTCCAACGACCGCTTTACTTGTATAATCTCAAGACTGAAGATTATTTTGGTCGAATATTTTTCCCCACATCTCTTTTTTTAATATATATATATGTATATATATAAAACATTTACTAGTCTTGATAAACTTTAATGATCTTGAATTCATTTTCATATACACTGGCTCGGCTTTCAATCACTCTATAAAATATGACACATTAACACCAAATCACAGAAATGAAAAGCACGCTTGATTTAAAGAAATGCCTTTTGTGTCGGAGGACGTACAGAGAGATGAGAGAGTCATTATGCGCACAAGCTCGCACAAAAACACGCGTCTAGTCGTTACAACGAGGTTGTCAGCGCATGAAAATCATGTTCTGTTATTTTCTCCGTGGACATTAGGAGTGGCGGTAGAGTCATCAGGGAGTTTACAGAAGTGCAGAGTCGCCCTCTGGTGGATCAAGTCGAACGCTGCGTCGGGAGAACGGTTTACACGGTGCAGCTACGGGGCCCTGGTCCAAGCCTCTCTAACGCCGTGTCTACGCTAGCAAGCCACAGGCTTTGGTCTGGCCTCTCTGGCACTGTGTTCACACTAGTCAAGTGACAAGTCGCTCGTGCCACTTCATCTTTCTCAAGTGGGCATGGAGCAACCGCGTACTATAAACAGTTCCCTGTGTAATTCATACACATCACTGTGCCATTTCTGTATTTTAACACTGACTTATGTACTGGCCCCTTTAGTTTTCTTCCATCGAGTTGTGAAAGCAGGGCAACATCGTACCGTCCACCCTACGTGATCCGCCCGGGGAGTCATCCGAGTTTGCCGTCATAACGAAACTGCGTATTGCGATTAAGAATACCGGAATTAAAACGTAAAATAATTTCACCCTGTCGCCAGAACTGCGGCTCCGTGTCGCGCGCTCTCATGGCGAATACGTAATCATATGTCGGTTTGTTGCTTGCTATTGTGAAGGCAGGTTGAAGGAGAGGCCTAACTGATTCTACCTGCTCAGTCTGAGCTTTATGGAGTTTTTCACCACTTGGATGGGGTTAGCCGGAGGAAGAGGAACATCAGAAAGATCAGTGCTGGACATTTTCTGGAGGAAAAAAAAACGAAAAAAAAAAAACGGAGACGGTGATGTGAGTGATGTGGCTCAATTGTGGGTTATGGTCTTTTAGAGTCAAGACAAGACTGGGCTGTGTAGCTTGAGTATATCACTTAAAGGCTAAATATAAAGCAATTAAAGTCAACCTGAACTAATAAACGATACATGAATATGTATGCAACCTAAGAGACACTTTAATGATTTAATGCAACAGTCAGACAACTTTACTTAAGCTAACCAATGGCAGTCAATTATCATAAAGAATTAATTAATTGGGCCCTAATTTACACATGCAACAAAAATTTCAGAATGTCTCGTCATTAGATGTTAATGTAACACATTCATTCCAGTTTAATAACGCCATACCTGAGATGGTGGTACTTGCCCTTCTGCGCTCAGCTCCTGTGCATAAAGAACATGCGACAAATATATTAGTGTCTTTAACGTATGCATGTAGCTCACAAAAAAAATTCAAAGCCTCATCTCATACAGGCTCATCAGT
>JAOVVF010000034.1:8173041-8194816 GCA_028565595.1 Duopalatinus emarginatus | reverse complement strand
AATATATTAGTGTCTTTAACGTATGCATGTAGCTCACAAAAAAAATTCAAAGCCTCATCTCATACAGGCTCATCAGTGCCAAAGGAAATAAGACGTCGTCACTCACCGTTGCCTCAGCCTCCGTTTTCACCTCTCCGTCTAAAGGAGTGAAATCTCTAGCCTGCATCGAATAAACAATTAGCACCGGCAGAAACAGGACTGGGATCTGAGAAATATTTCACTTTTGTTAGCAGCATGAGATATTCCTGAGAAAACTAACAGATATACTCGCCTGAGAAAACTCGGCAGCCTGGTCCGCTGATTCTGAGGTAGAATCCTGGAGCCAAATGAATTGTGTCGTGTTTATTGGAAAATGATGATACAAAATGGCATGAAAGAATATTTATAACATATTAAGGCATAGCCAGGCAAGTGAGAATTACAAGAAGATTTAAACTGAAGTGCCAGAAAAAACAGTAGATGAACCCATGCTGAATACCTACCAATTCCACCTATGCACGTCACTGGTTGTGTTCGTCAATGCATATTTAAAGTTTCATAATGGTACAGGGATTGTTTATCTGGCATTCAATAGGACCCCTGGTACATCTGCAAACGTCCCAGACAGGTGAACCCTACGGCTGCGTCCGAAATGCCATCCTCCCATACTAGTTAGTAGGCGAATCTAGTATGCGACACGATGTAGTGCATCCGAATACCTAGTACGTATCAGGTAGTATGTGAAAGGTTCCTGAATGTCCTACTAGGTCGGGAGAGATTTTCTAGTACGTCCCTCAGCACACTTTCCGAGCCTGACATATCCCATAATTCAGTGCGAGCAAACTGAGATCCCATTTTATCTGTAAACGAGATGTAGCGAGTTTATGATCATCCGTGTAACATTTTTAAATACAAACGAAATTTAAAGTTAATTAAAAATTGAAACTATAAATAACTGTGAGGGAACTTAAGTGGTGTGATGTCTTGGGTCAAAGGTTGTGGGTAAGATGGCAGATCAAGTGCGTCCGATATGGTGTGCATACTACACACTCGAATACTAGAAGTGTATACTAGTTCAGCGGTTGAGCAGTACGTACTCGCTCCAAGCTAGTAGGTAGTACTCAAGTACGCCATTTCGGATGCAGCCTGTGTGTCCCTCCTTTCTGAATGTTACATCAGTTCATGTCCTGCATTCATTCTGATGGGTTTGAACTCTTCTAACAGGACAATGCATCATCATACACATCTACAAGGCCCTAATTATGATTAGAGGAACAATCAGGTGAGTTTGGGGTTTTTCCATTCCCACCTAAAAATCCCAGCCTTGTCGTATTTCTACACTCCTACCAAGTATGAGACTGATGTACTTTTTTTCAGTGTATATAATAATTAATTAAACTGATAGATTATCTAGTAACATATACTGCTATTATCTAAAGCATATTCTATAGTGCAAAAAAAAAAAAAATCTTTACCTCCTCTAATCTGATCTTCTTGGCTTGGTCGTCATGCAGTGGTGAGCCCGGGCGCTTCACTGTACAAGCAGGACTGAGGATGTGTGTCTCTGACGGACAGGCTGTAACAAAAAAAAAAGCTGAAAATTACACTGTGGTCTAACCGTTATCTGTCTTTCTGAGACATAAACATAGACAAACTATAATAAAGCAAGTGTGTGTGCACATACCTTCAGCTGTGTCTACTGACGTGCCCGTCTTTCCTTGAGAATCTGAGCTGGCAGTGGTCCCTGTGGAGCTGTACATACAGGACGGGATCATGAGTAGACTTAATACGGCAAATTTATACAATTAAAAATGGTCAGACCGCTGTACCGTTTACACTGTTTACACGCTGTACCGTTTAGCTGTCTTGCAATCAGGATGTCGTTGTGGTTTTCGCGCTATGTGACTGATCTGTGGCATTGTGCTGTGATAAAACTGCACATTTTAGAGTGGTCTTTTATTGTGGCCAGTCTGAGGCACACCTGTGCAATAATCCGGCTGTCTAATCAGCATGTTGATCTGCCACACCTGTGAGGTGGACGGATTATCTGCGCAAAGGAGAAGTGCTCACTAACACAGATTTAGACAAATTTGTGAACAATATTTGAGAGAAAAAGACCTTTTGTGTACATAGAACAAAAGTCTTAGATGTTTTCAGTATGTTTTTTAATATAAACTGATGTACTGCATAAAAATACATCATTTCAGTTTTGTAGTTTCAATCGACATTTCAAACAAAACTAACTACAGGGTTTCTCTACACTTTTTAGAAAAATATGTTTGTAAATACAAACGACACAAAAGACAGCAAGTCAATTCATAGGATTCTTACATGCCTACATTAAATCTACAATAAATACTAAAGGTGTTTACACATGTGCACGTTTGTGTCAAGTGGATTTTAAGTGGTACACCACATACACTGTAGTGTACAGAACATGATGAAATCAATCAACGTTCCTCCAGATCGAGATGCTACATAGAACACAATACAAGTGCATATGTGCAAGAGTGTGAGCGGACACACAATTAGCCCATTTCACAAGTGGAAATAGGAGCAATAAAGTGCAGTATGTGGTGGTGTTACTGTTACATGTAAACATAACACACTTCTTTAGCAGCAGATAGACTGGTGATGGTGACTAGAACGGTGTTTGTCGTTTCTAGCAGCAAATATAGGTCTTTGTGTGTGTGGCTTACCGGTGAGGACTGGTGGAGCATGCGGTATTGGAGATTCCAGTGGTTGTGGACATGCTGTCGTCTCTGTCCTCATTTACAGTCGATTGCTACAGAGCGCCCAGATGATAGAGACATTTAAACGTCTTTGTTTCACAATGTTCAGAAACATATTAAAGACCTGAAATATGAAACAAACCCTAAAGTGTTTTCAGCTCCTTTTTAAAATGTGTCTACCGAAGGTGGCTGATAGACTCGTGAACTCTACATAAATAGACAGCTGCTAGACCATTAGGTGTCTGGTAGACTAAAAAAAAAAAAAAAACCTACCCTGCAAATCTATCCATATTGCACATTTAAATTAAAGAAACTAAATGTTTCTCTACACGTATAAAAACAATATTCGATATAAAAGAAAACAATGTATTTAGGTATTTAATCAGATGTTCTGCTCTGTGCGTACCTCCTGCAATCTGAGCTTCTTGGAGTTCTCATCCTGGAGAGGTGAGCCTGGTCTCTTCTGTGCAGGAGGAGGACTGCTCCCGCCGGAGCTCTTCGACTCTGACAGACACACTGTAACAAAGGACAAAGTGTTGTTGACGTGATTGGATCCAAGAGGCTGGACATGGGCACTTAATGGTTTTAAGGAGCAGATCTGCTAACAAGGAAATCCTAGCAGGAGGAGAAAAGACGTGCATCAACAAACAGACTAGACTGAGACTCACGAATTTTATCTAGATTAAGTCAGCACAAACTGAGTGCTGGATGGTTTTACTCGAGTATCATGCAATGGATATTTTAGCTGGAAATGCAGTAGTTATCAGCATTACATCATAGTGTATGCTACAGCAAGGGTGGCCGTGAGCCACACCGACACATCAGACATCCGGTTTTCAGAACAAAAAGACGTGGCGTCCCGGAGAGGTGTTTCTCACACGTACCAAACTATGTGAACATGAATCACTGCGTCTATCTGGCTAAACAGACATTCATGCATCTAAACAGCCAGTGTAAGGAAAGAGTGAAGACTTTAACACATGGACACATACCTGCAGCAGGATGTGTGCCTCCTGATGTGTCCGTCTTCCCCTGAGAATCTGAGCTGGCTGTGGTCCCTGTGGAGCTGCACATGTGGACATGACTATAAGTTTATCCATGCAAGGTTTTATAAAAATGTTGGTTTTTTTTTTTTTTTGAGTTATTGAAAGTTACATAATAAGTCTTCGGCTCTGGATATTCGACACTGATATTCGGTGAATATTCAAAGCCTCGTTTTTTTTTTTTTTTTTTACAAACACATTAAAGAGATTACAAAAAAAAAAACAGATTAAACTATGAAAAAGAAAAACTCCAGAGATCAGGTCTGTGTACCTTTTGGTCATTCAGTGTTCATTTCAGAAACAGAAACCGGAAATTTACGCTCACGAGGCCGTTGTCAAGGCAACTGGAGGCACGTAAAAGCACTCATGTTGTCATGTAGTGTTTTGGTTTTTTTTTTGCTGCAGTTGCTCTTATTATTAACAGAGCTGCTGGTAAGTAGAATGACTCAAGTCATTTTATACATGGCAAGCAGAGGACTATGTTCCACAGCAATATCTTTGACCATGTCGCAGGACTATGGGAAAGAAAGAGGTGTTAGGAGATTTTAAACTGAAAATGGCCTGAAATGACTTCAGAGGCTGGGTCCAAAGCCGTCCTACAAACCAATTACTTTGTTAACAGTAAGAGCAACTGCAGATCAAAAACCACATGACAGCGTAGTGCTTTAACTGCTTATTTTTCTGTTTCTGAAATCCAAATGACCAAAAGGCACATGGACCTGTATCTTTTTCGAGACGTTTTATAGCTTCAAAAGGAATTACTATTAAATTAAGGGGAGGCAAACAAAAAATACTCAATTTGAAACGGTTCCCAAAAGCTGAGCTTCTCTGCATTTTGCCTCTCTTATACCACCATTAACCTGAACTGAAGTGTGATGTTAGAGCAAGGTGGCGCTAAGAAAGTGATGAAGAGGCGTTACTTTAGGGGACGGCTGGGAACTATATAAGTTGTGGGGTGTTAGCTTGTGATTGAAGTTGAACCTTGGCGGAGGGGTTATGCAAAGGCGACAGTTCAGTGGCTATCTACGTCTGTTTAATGATCATGAGAGGCAACGTCTGGTAAAAATTGTCTGTTCAAGCAGACAAATGACTCTGGTGGAAATCACATTATACATATTTAATGCCCCACACCGAGCATTAAAAGAGGTCATGCTGCCGCACTAGAGAGGGTCCTAACTTGTGTCCTGTCTCGTGACTTTTGGCATGTCAGTGTATGTTAAAATACTAGATCAGAATTGGATGATAAACTACAGAAGGCAGATTACAATTTTTGTCATTTTTAGATTTGTTTTTTCTTTTATTATGTAATTTTATTACAAAATATTTTTATTCTTTCGACATTTTTAGAAAGTGTAATATGAGTGAGAACTCTGATCCCCACATCTAGTTGCGCTTAAACTACACAGATGTGTGAGTGTATGAGGAGCTCACCGGTGAGGACTGGCAGAGAAGGGTGTCCTGGCAGCGCAGGAGGCGCCGGTGGGTGAAGGCATGGACATGCTGTTATCGCTGTCCAGTGACATGTCCACGCTGCTCTCATTCACAGCACGCAGGCCTTCGGTCGAATGCTACAGTGCAGAAGACAACAACAATGGTTTAAACACAAACATCACAAACCGAACCACGTGGTTAAGACTTGAAGAGAATTTCACTTGCCTTTCTCCTTTTTGGGATAACAAGGTCAGGCAGGAGCTGATGAAGCTGCTTCCTCTTCACGTGCATGGCCGTTATTTTCATGTCCGTCTCAAACATCTTGCTGCTGATGGCCTGACGGTACACTGAGTTAATGAAAATGAACACGTTATTGATGCTCAAGGAGACTTGAATGTAATCAGGCTGGGAATAACGTCCGGGCTAACTTTTTTTTTTCCCCTGCAGTTATAACCTAGTAGGAAGTTTAAGACTATTTTAAATCATCTTCAGTTTAAGTTCTTTGTTAATTTTTCAATATACACCGATGTCAGAGATTTAAATATCAATCACTGATCCTGAAGTCCTCATAGGTTGTGCTAGCTTGTGGGCATACAAAAGACGGCTGCTATACACAGCAAAAAAAAAAAAAAAAAAAAAGAAAGAAAAACAACACTACAGAATATGTCCTACCCGTGTCTGTGAATGACTGGATGTCATATGTCAAGTCAACATTAAGAAGCTCAGATCCCTCCATTTTCTTGAACTCGATACCAATGACCCACATTGTGCACAACTCTGGCCTGTACACAGAAAATACAAAACGTAACCTTCCAAATGTGCTCGGAAACATGTCAGCAGTAACGCTAATCTATTCCACTCACGTTTTATTGCTTTCCTTGGGTCCTGGGAACGACTGCGGATTCACATGTGCGAGAGTGATGAACTCGTTTTTCTCCAGGCTCCCCACCAGGATTCGGATCTTGGACTCGACAAGGCCGACCCTGTTGGAAACGAGACCCTTAAAAAGTCAGCACGGAAACCTATTTATAAAAGAGTGTTACTGCACAGGCTCACTGGATGCTGTGCGCAAGCTATTATCAAGGCTCATCATACCAATCGTGTGACTCAGCATGGTCTACTCACCACTCGAGGTGCTGCTTCTCAGTGGGCGCACTTGCTAGCAACACAATATAATGCCTTGGAACATAAAAGACAAGAACAATGCCATTACATCCTTTAGACAGAGGGCATTTAACTAAACTCCGGGAAAGCTACAGACGCCCCAGGGTTAATTCAACTTGCACGCTCTGATGCAGCACAATTAGTCTACAGATGTTAAAAATAATTGCAATAAAACAAAACAAACAAAAAAGACGTACTGTCCAAAAAGACAGTGCATCTACAAACATTAATACAAGTGCCCACAATTTATTATATAATATAAAACTTAGTTAACAATTTCAGTCTTTAGTTCACTAGTGTCTCAAAAAAGTGTCTACACAATGGTACAGAATAAGACATTATGCAAACCTCATTCAGCATTGGGGCACTGACAAAGTGAACAAAACAAAGAAAGGTCTCGCCTATGTAAATAAAAATAATGATTACAAAATTGAATGAAAAAAATGAATTATTATTATTATAAGTCTTTCAAGTTATTAGACCTTAGTTTTCTACTAAAATCATAAGCGCAGACTATTTGAAAAAACAAAACAGTACACAATTTTACATAAACATTTATTTTAAGTTGAAAAAGAAAAAAAACGAAAGAAAAAAAAAACAACACACACACACACACACACACACACACACAGTCATTGCAAATCTCTGCTAAAGCTGCATCGTAGTAACTCTGTTCACCCTACCGAAGACATTTCAGATAGGAGTGAAAACAAATCCTAACGAATGTGTCGATTTTGTCTAAACTGCAGCATTAGTACAAGACCCAGGGGGTTGTTCGCAGTACTGCGTACACAAAGCCAGGTTTAACAGATATGAGGGACTTCATGTGCAGTACTATAGCACCATCTAGCATCATGCTGCATATTCTGACAAAATCAACTATAAGGTTGAGGATTACATTAAATTCTTGGGTGAATTATTACAGTTTCTACAGACAGAAATTTGACCATGTTGTCAACACTGAAGACATCGACACAAAATGTACACAATTTCCCCTAAATGGACACAGACTCGGTTAGATATAAAAGATGTCTGTGTGTACTGATTAGTTATTTACTAATATTCACTGTCCACTGATAAAGTCCTAGCGCTATGTTCTCTTATTAGATCTTGTTTTGGTTCTTTAACAGGAACTACAAGACAAAAAGGGGAAACTGTGTACAGAAATATAAAGTTGTTTTGATTACATGTGATATACGTCAAGATCACAATACACAGAAAGGACAAACATGAAACACAGAGAAAAGCAAATGTAGTGCTTCAGCTCTGGTCAGTGAGCTTTACTTCACTAAAACTGATTCAAACTCACAATTCACTCAACCTGGAAACGTGCGCATGTACGTTTATAAAAATGTTATTTTAAAACAAGCTGACTGGCATCGCACATAGCATAAATTAGGAACTTGGGACGTTTTCACACTTGGTCGGAATATCCGAGTCCAGTCGCGGGACTGTTTCTAGGCTTGTTTTGTGGCGGGGCTTATAACTGCAGGGTTGCATTTACATAGAACAAAGGAGTCTGATCTTCTCCACAAAGGACCGGTGTGAGTGAGTGACCGGTGTGAGGCACTATATTCATAAACTAGCTGATCTGTATTATTTTTTGTTGCCAACATATTTCACGATGCTAATTACAGTGCTCTGGCCCTATGAAAGTATGGTGTTTATATTTCAGTAACAAAATAAACTTTGTCCCCAAGATCATGCCAGTAGAAACAGGAAGCATAAATAAACCAAACCAATCGTGTTACTCGAGCATGGACAGCTTCAACACGTTGACGCAGGTTCGGTTGAATGTTTTCAAGAGGATCACGGATCTCTGGTCCGCTCCTGGGCTCCGGAACGACGCTCTCGTTTTGCTAATTATAACAACTCAGAGCTCAGATGTCACAAAAACACAAGTGTGAAAACGACTTAAAAAACTTTTTTATTATAGACAGTTATAAGACAGGAAATACCAACAAAAATAAATCTGTCTCATTTTAAATACCTACCTTAGGAATGACACATACAGTTTAATTTAATGACTGACGAACTACAGTATTAATTCAAACAGAATTTTTACAACTTAATCATATAAAGAACTATAAAAGCTAAATATTTCTACGACTGTAGCACTGTACTACTGCAAAACGTTAGCACAGAATTCATACTTATTCTTTTATTTAGGTCATATTCAGATTGTATCACCACACAACATATGATAAAAGCGAGAGTTATAAATGTGTGTAAAAGAGGTGGTGTGTGTGCTATTTTGGAAAATAAATCTTTATTCAAATAGTGTAACCCCGTCATGTATATACAACAGGATAAACAGCTAAATACATACTTGTACTTCTGAAAGAAGTTTGGAGCTTCAAATAGTTTGGACCAGTCTGCTTTGTTTTGCAGTATTTCATCCATGATGGCCAGACCTGAAGACAAAAAGCACAGTGCAAAAGTTTAAAAAAAAAAAAAAAAAAAACAATTCGTAACTGCCTGGAATGATAAAGTGTCTGGTTTTTGTGTTTCTTCTGCACTAAAAAAAAAAGCTTGACCAAGCAAACTACAGAGGAGTTCCGACAATTCCACACACAGCAAAAGCACAAGTGAAATATTTATGTAGAGATTGAACATGATGGACCATTCAGTAACCCAGGCACCCGAAACAAGCAGATTTTGTGTCTGGGGTATTAAAGCGATAAAAACTTTCTATTTTGTCGAGCTGTTTATACAACCATGGTCAGTACAACATGGGATATCACATAAAACATCTACTTTACAATTCCTTATAGGATGTGTGTGAATGCAAGTAATTCACTTCTTGTAAGACTAAACACATCCTATAATGTATAGCAGTGATTTTAGCCTAACAATCAAAAATTGGATACAATGTTTTTGTGCATAGACCATAAACCCTTGAATATAAAAATATTATAACATTAACATCAGTTGAGACATGTAAACATTATTTAAAAAATTTTACCCAGGAAGAAAATTGTCCAAAACGACAGACGTTTTGGATATCGCAGTTGAACTCACTCCCACTGAGCAAAGCAGCATCTGCCTACTAGTCCTACAGGCACAGCCTGTTTCTAAGAATTCAGGGGGAATTTGAATAAATAAATATTCAAGACTCTGCATTACTTCTAAAGTTCCTATTCAAATAAGAGATACTGAACAGGTTAACTGCTTTGTACAACATTTACATTTATTGCATTTAGCAAATGCTCTTTTTTTTAAAGCAACTTACAAAAGTGCCTAATCATAAACCTGGAAGATCCAAAGCTAGTGCAGATAGACCAGAATTCAAAGTACTTAAAGGAGGAAAACGGACAGAAATGAGCCGTACAGTACCCAATATAAAACTTACAAAACGTCCTAAAACCTAAACTATGCACAATAATCAAAAAGACAGTAAATACAAACTCATACAAACGCAACTCTTAATGCTCTCAATACAAAGAGGTGTGTCTTTAATCAGCATTCAATGACAGCAAGTGATTCTGCTGTACCACCACCAACAGTCTATTGCCTCAGATGTTTGCCTCCCAAGAGTCTTTGTTGCTGGACGGTCAAGCTTGACCGTCATACTTGAAGTATGAAGGGCTTCGTGTATGTATCTGGTTTTGACCACTGCCATCAGGTAGAGAGGAGATGTCTGGCTTTGTTGGTCAGAGTCAGGGTTTTAAATCTGATTTTTTTTTACCTGTCCTGTTGATTTTTTAATAAAGTGATTTATTCACCCCTGATAAAGTTGACATAAATGAACCCTTTTAAAACCAGCAGTAGTCACTTTCAAATCAAGTCGACTTTCAGTCACATTGTGAACGTAGTGTCCATATGGTTCGGAAGACACAACCGGCGTGTCACTTGAATTATTGTGCGGGAAAGAAAAATGATAATTCTATGAAGCTTTTTATGACCGCTGACTCACTCTTAGCATACAAAACAATTATCCTACTGGGGAAAAAACAATTCTTTAAAGAATCGTGCTTTCTAGTCCTGACCATTCTGAATCAATTCAAAATGCGTTTAAGTTTTATTTTTGCCACTCCTATTCCAGAGCGTACTGCATATCACAGTCCATGCTAGCAGACTCCGTTCAGACAAAGGGTGCTGGCAAGCTAGAGTGGACACGGTGGCCAAGTGGACACGTAATTATACAAAATATAAATGCAGTAATGCACTATGACTTTGAAATCTGTATGTTATTTTTAGTTAAGGGTTAATACACTGTGGTAGACTGAAGCTTACGTTTACTTTTGTATTAATATATTTTGAATTATTTTCTCATTGATTGATTTTTTTATTTAAGAAAAACCCATGCAGCTAAGCGAACCTAATACTGGTCGTTTAAGTTACAGAGTTTTATGCACACTCCTTTTTTGGTATAAATATAAAGTGATGCAAAAAGATTTAAAACAGTAAGGAACCTGAAAGTACTGTTTTAAATAAATGTTTCCCTATACGCTATGTACTAATAGTAGTAGTTTTTTGTTTTATTGCCATATCAGCACCTACAGCATTCATCTGGTAACATTAGCTTTATTTACTACATTCAGATATAACAATATTTTTATATTAGTCCATATTTAATTTAATAAAGTGAAAGTAAACCACTCATTGACCACTGTGCTTGCGCAACAGAGAAAATCGGACCTCCATATTTAACCCACCCATCATTATTAAGTAAAACATTGAAAATTTTCTTGGTCTTGTGTGCTGTGGTATAATTTAGTACTAACCAATAACAGCTATCTGGCTATAACTGGCAAGAACACTTATATAAAAAGGAAACTTTGAGAAATGCCACTCACCCTGTTTGAACTCGTCGACCATGACGTTGCGGGTGGATACAGACACGTTGTAGGTGGAGTTTTGCTGAGGATAAGCTGGTGTGATGATGGGCATGAGGTGGTACCGGTCACTCGGGGTCACCTGCAGGAATAAAAAAAAAAATGACATTGAATGGAATCAACCCAACAGTTTTAATAACAAAAGACAGACGTTGAGTCTGTAGATCTACTTTTAAAGAGAAGAGTCGTACCCTTGGGTCCCACACTGGTAGGTTGAGGTTGCACTCCACTGGTTGCTTCAGAAGGACTGGATTGGGCCACTCCCTAACACATGACATAACTCATTATGATAAAGGACTACTAACAAAAATATTATTATATTTATTATATAATTATTATTATTTTATGCAAAATTAGCAAAAACAATTGTGTTTGATATATTAGCAATAGAAAAATATAAAAGCCTGTGAAATTAATAAATCAGAGCATTTTGTCTGATTCTAATTCAGAACGTTTGGCACAACAAGAAAAGGAAAGGACTCACCACTTCGAAAACACTAAAAAGAACTTGTACACGAGGGTTGAAGCCACAGCGTTGGGGTAAAGCTGACACGTTCTAGCCACCAGCATCGCCCATGACACACCACCCAAGAAACCCAATATGTTTGAATATATGTTGTGACCTGTAACGAAAACGTACATGTTAAACATAAAAGCAACTTCAAAAGCAGACAGTCAAACATATTTTCAGATGTAATCTTGGAAAACACAGTTAAAAGAGGAAAAGGACTTTCAATTCTAATCTTTAATAATGGTGGAACTTGTTTTAGGGACAAGGATTAATATGTATCCAAAATATTAATAAGTGGATTCACTGATGTAAAACACTGAGCCTAGTTTATTACTTTAATCATACATAACGGATAACTGGCAGCATTTGTCACAGAAAACGTGACTACTCCTCAGCTAAACGTTCAGTTGTTGGTATTTAAAATTTCATTTCTATCTGGATTCTCGTGTCAGTAATAAAAAAAAAATCTGCACATTTTGGATAAAAAGTGGAAACGTGAACCAGCCAACACAACATGATTCTCACTGGCAAGAAAAGAACACGACAAACTTTTAAAATAAAAACTTGCTTTTGCCAAAAAAAGCACAAATCTAACACACAGTTATTCTAGATAAAAGTTCAAGTAGTGTGTCTGCCTCGACTGTGAGCAATCCTGTGCTATGCACCCACTACAACACCACTCAACTAATCACAAGTCGTTTAATTGTGACCAGTCAGCGATTCTGAGATTTAAAAGTCATATCACTTGCATTTGGCTTTGGGAAAAAGTTTTTTTCGGAAGCACAAATGCTAACCCAAAGGACGATCTACTAAGAGAACTATTACACAACCGATCACTTATCTCATATCACATAACACCAAACGGAAAAATCTAGAACAATTACTTAACAGTATCGGTTGCAGTGCTGTAGTAATATAATGTTCGTATGTATAACTGTATAAGCTTCCAGAAAACCGACACCTATTCTGCAGTTGTTTCCTAAAGCGCTATTTAAAAAGCTGCACATGCAAGCTGAACTATTCTGCCACAACAGAAGGTCTTAATCCTGGTGAAAAATGCAGCAGCAGGACTGCTTTTGACTGCATTCGTCTTTTTTATGCACAGCTTGTCAATATCAGTGCCATCTAAGAGCTGGATCATAGGCAGGATTTTGTTGTCTGTGCAGTGCTATTACATATACAGTGAGGCAACATAAAAGTTCTGCTGGAAGTATGGTGTTCATTGCTTGTGGAGACTATGTCCCATGGGGGACATACCAAGTATTGGGCAGGTGTACCAGTTTTTCTAGCACTGTATGGACCCTCACTGTGGATCAGGAGACTGGAGAGTGATACAGATTGTGTGTTCAGATCAATATGACAAACATCCCTTTACTAACAGAGAATCATAAACAAACTTTTTCGTTTACAAAATAAAAAACAACAACAACAAAAAAAAAAAAACCACACAACTCACGTTTAGCCCAAAGTTTGATGGCCCTAAGAGTGAGCCTGAAATTCTCAATGTTGGGCACCAGGTGGAGAATCTCATCAGTCACCCTGCAACCTGAACACAGACGTCAGCACACCATCAGAACAAACAGATCCGATATAAAAAAAACTGTCATGCTTTACTTTCAAGAAAAATCGGTTACCGTTCAGACTCCTTATGCAGCGGATATCCAGATTCTTCAGTAAACTGTCGTCCCGCAGGTCCAGGTTCTCTGGAATGGTCTGCAGCGCTAACCGAGCGAACAGGATATCAATCTGGCACAAGCATTAAAACAAACAAGTAAGAGACTGATGGGATTACTTTCTGTATGTACAGATGATTAATGAAACAGACGTACCTCGATGCTGTCAAAGCAGAGTTTAATCACAGGGACGAACGCCTCCTCGACAGCCTTAGGAGCGAAACAGACAGGGTTACAATGGCAGCTCTCTAAGTAGGTGCTGCATCATGAGTGAGATGAATTAAGCAATATCACACAAGTGCTGTTGAACAGCAACACAGCATAGATACAAGGCTGGAGGTAAATCACAGATGATGACAGCTAATTACATGTACTCAGAGGTGATCTAGGCGGTGCTGGTATTCGGTATGACAGTATGCCTGCATGTGATATTGCTTTTATACAACCGACATTTTGACACAACACTCAGACAGACCAACTGCCATTTTTAAGTGTAATACTAGTTTCTTTGTAATTACCCTATTGTTATAAGTGTAATTAAAAATAGTGAACAGACAGGCTGAGTGATACCCAACTCGGTCACTGTCCCTGTGGCACTCTTGCACAAATGTTCAATCACGCAAACGCACAAATGTTCAATCATGCTATAAAATATTTACACCAAAGCAGTGTTTGTTGTTTGCTTCTTGAACCTGATTGTTAAGGTGATGAGGTATTTTCTCCAACAGCTGCTCTGACTGAAGAGTAACTTCAGTTACATCTGGTAACTTAAACGGCATCGCTATAATAACCACCCGGCTGTAATATGCTGGTGTTTCTACAGTAATGGTTCACTTATAGGTTAGGCGTATGCGCTAGGTAAGCAGATTTTACAAATGTATTATTGTTTAAAAATGAAAGATGAATATTCTTTTATATTGTAAATGTTTCTGTAAGGAGACAGCAACATTTATGGCAATAAATGCCATAATTGAAGTCTCAGAAGACTTCAAGTTTTACAGGACAAGCTGCATTTTTTTTGTCGAATTAACTTTAAAAGAGGGAGCGCTGATGACAAACCAAGACATGAGAGGGACTTCTGTTCCACAGACATCCCACTACATTATTTTTAATTATAAAAAGGTTCATATAATTTGAAATTATTAATTAAAAATGTGTAATTGTTAAATATGAGGTCCTGAATATGTGGTTAATATTAATATGATTGCTTATTTTCTAATAAAAGTGCAAGCCCTTGGTCAGTTATATGGACTGTATATTAGCACATGCCTATTTTATATCTTTTTATGAGCTTACCCTTAGGTCTTTGACCTCCTCTTGTTCCTTTAGCTTCTCGTAAAAGGAGGTAAAGAAGTCCGACCTTTCCACATGTCGAGGGGCGACACAAAGAGCATCAATATCAGCGCCTGTTGGTGTAGAAATACAGCAAAGATAAATCAGCAAACCTCGCTGACAAATAAAACTTAATAAAAGCCTAACACGTAACTACTAGAATGAGACAAAAAGAGTATACACTTACCCTTTGTGTGGACTCCTAACCTATAGGAGCCGAACGTGAATATCTTTCCACCGATATTGTCTATTAATGCCGGAGGTATGTTCTGTCAAAAGAAAAAAAATATAGTGTCTTTGTATCAATGACTGTACAATGCTACTTTCTGTGTTTGTGTGTTAATGATACTTTTATACATGATGAACGATGCGTGCATATTATATAATCACGCGGATAGACTAACAATTCTTTATATCACTAACATCTCACCTTGGATCGGCTGATATCCTGAATCCACTCCTTGACCAGCGTGTTCAGTTTTCCCAAAACCAAGATTCTGTTCGAAAAAAAACAAGTATCTCTTATATAATATACAGACAATCCTACCAACAACCTAGTAATCATCTGAGCTACAAAATCTGCAAAATATAGCCAAAAGTTTGGGGGAAACCCGACCACTTGACCTAAAGGCAAACAGATCTACAAAATACCTTTGTATGCTGTAGCATTACAATTTCACTTTACTTGCACCCCAAGTCCAAATATCCAACATTAGCACCTGATCTCATGGCCATCTAATCTAATATAAGTGGCACTGGGTCCTTATTTTCTACAGATTCTCACATCTAGCTACTACAGTCAGAGTTTACAGAAATAAATCACAGGACAGCACCTCCGCTGCAGCTCCAGCTCTTCCTCGAACACGCCGAAAGGCTTCAAAGCCTCCACCAGTTTCTGCGTCTGCACCAGGTCCGACTCTTTTGGCAGAGCCAGGCTGATGGGCGACGTGATCCCATAATGCTTTGGGGTGTCCTGGGCTGGCTGCGCCTGATTCATAATTGGACTGTGGAGGAAAAAAAGCAATGGCAACAATAAATAATATGACAATATTATATAACTATATGGCACTAAAGTGCCTACGCCTGTGCAAAATACATAGGCCGGTGGTGGCTCTATAATGGTATGAAGTTTGTTTAGCTGGCATTCCTTTTGACCCCCGTACATCTTTATGTGCCTCCTTTATGACGATTTACACCCCTTCATGTCCTTTGTTTATTCTGTGGTTTGGCCTCTTCCAGGTCTAGAGACACCAAATTATGGTTAAAAGGACACACATCTGAGTTTGCACTTTTGCCATTCCCACCATCTCTACATTAGCTAACACATCTGGGATGCCATGCAATGCTGGTGGTACACCACTCTAATACTTTGTGGGCCCGCCACAGGCCATGGACTTCAGGAGCTTGCAGAAATACTGTAAGCAATGAACACCAGACATCCTGCAGAACGCTCCACAATCCTGATGTATTCTGGTGTAGGATTTCTGTGTTTCACAACATGTTGCATGGCATCCCAGATGTGTTTGATAATGCTGAGATCTGGTGACTTAGGTGTGAATGACAAAACCCCAAACTCAGACGAGTGTTCCTCTAACCACAATTTGGCGACTCTAGATGTGTATGCTGGTGCATTGTCCCGTTGGAAAAGGACAAACACATCAGAATGAATGCAGGACATGAATGGCTGTAACTCAACAGACAGCAGTGTTCACCTGTCAGAGATAGGTCAGCCTATCCATTTTGAACAGGACTGTGTGTGTGTGCATATAAATATATTTATTTTATAGTATATATTGCAAATATTGATATATTCAATAGTATTTTTACACAGTGCCAAGGAGATGCAGGTTTCCATCTAACTACATTTAAAACAGTGCACAAATGTCCTGTTCAGCTCCGTCTTTCACTCTCCTGCACCCCCACCTACGCATGCATGCACATGCACACTCGCTCACGCACACACACACACACACCACGCTACCTTTGTCGTTGTTCATGTAATCACTGCGAATAAGTCAACAACGGACAAAAATGAAACCAATGGTGTAGATTTAATTCCGAAAAAGAGTGCGAATGGGTCAGTTGTGTGGAGATGGTTTGGCTTTCGGAAGGATGTGATGCTAAACAAACAGAGTTATTAATATTATTAATATGAACAGAGTTAACATTGTGGCATGTCACAGGGCATCTATAAAACCAGACACTGTTGATATGCTTATGTTCCTTTCACTAAACCTGCACTAAAAAAATAGAGACAACGAACACAGCTATTCGTAAACTGAACTAAATGTGTTATTTATTATTTACTTACGTTATTTGTTATTTATGTATATTTATTTTATTTAGGTATGGTCTACATATGTTTAATTTATGTTTGAAGCAAATTACATTACAATATGTACTTGAATGTTTCTTAAACACACAGTCTGATAATTACAGTTTAATAATGCAGCATGTTCTTTTTGGCGTCATAAATTGTTTTTTTTTTTTATAATATCGTATCATATATCACTAATTCATATCGAAATGAGCTTTATGGTCATATCGCCCACCCCTAATTGCTTACGCAATGTTTTACGTGTAATTTAATCATTTTAGATACAGCAACTGTTCACTGCCTGAAAACCACTGAGTTAAAAATAACCAGACAAAGTCACCTACCCTGTCCTGGTCTTAAACCCCCCATAACACGTCTTTTGTTTGTTTTGACTTATTTTTAATCCCTTTATGCCTTCACTAAATGATTAATATCCATCACTGTTCAGCAATTACAATATATTCATTTAAAAACACTTCTGAATGAACATCTAGCCTGAGCTCAAGTTTGCTAACTAGACTGTGACTTGGTTTTGTCCCAAACGGCTTCCATTCGAACACGTAGTGCACTATATAGTGCATTCACCCTGCACACAGTAGGACCTAGCAGTAATGTTGTTCGTTGTAAACACAACCCAGGACAAATCTAGTTAGCATGTGGACGCTAGGTTGAATTAGTGATCAAATTTCAATGAACTGAAAAGTGTCCTTTCACATGAGTGAATATATACACTTTAGTGGATTGTATCGTCGTGCTTTGGTTTAGTTTTACACGCCGCGAGTCGAGGAGAAGTAGCTAAGCTAAGAGCTAAGCTAAGAGCTATGCTAAGCTAATGGAAGTTACCAGAGGCCTCGTCAGTTAACTTTGTAGCTAACGCTGTGAACAGACTAGTTCGTTCAATAATACTCACAAAGGCATTGTGGAGGGTTTCGTCTTATTCTCGGCGTCTTGTATTAATTCTAATCATTTTTGTTGAGCTGCGTTTCGGTGTCCTGTGGCGCTCAGTGAGGGTGTAGAAGCCCACAGCTGGACAGGTGTATTGTGTGGATATGATTTCTTTTGTTTACGCGAACATGGCGCTCAGGCAACAACACGAACACAAACCCCGCCCAGGTCTGGGTCACGTGACGCGGCTTCTGCGCTCTGATTGGTCGTCCGCTTTCAGCTAGCCAACCGTTAAGTGAATCGGTTATGCTAATATGCGGCTAAGTCGAATGGTTTGAATGGCTGCAGACCTCCACTGTGAGGCTCACAGCAGTATAAGACTCACCTCGTCTGTGGGGACGGAAATGACGTGTGTGGCCTTGTGCTGGTTTAATATGTGTTCCGCTAACGAGCGACTTTATTAATTTACTATCATTCAGTATTTGAAATAAATAAGTATTTGTTATCTAGCGACTTTATTCATCCATTATCATTGCGTATGTTTAAATGTTTTGATAAATAAAGGCTTTATTAATCTATTAATAGTCTGTGTGTTTATTAAATAGTTTTTACAGTAAAATCAGAAGACGGATGAAATCATTACTGATAGAATAATAAAGTATTTTAAGTATTTTATATTAAATTAATTTAATATTTGAATTAAATGAATGGTAGTCGACATTACAGATCAACAGATCAGCTTTTTTTGTTTAATTTAACAACAGTTAATAATTTGTCTTTATTAAACAGTATGTTGGCTGTGTAAAAGTCAGGGTATTAACTGTATAAGTCTTGTGTTTTTCTTGTAGTGGTGAAGTTGTGTGTGGTATCGTGATGTTTATCAGTTACTTTACATACATTAATAATCTAACAGCAACATGAAATTAATAATATATGACATTTATACCTTTTATGGTTCCTATACTTTAATTAGAAATGCATAAACATATAGACAGTAATTGTCGGGACAGAAAATATAACGGGATTAAAAAAACAACATTGTGTTTAAATAATACAAAAGAGCTATCTAAGATCGTCAACCTCAGCTCCCCCCACCCCACCCCACCCCACCATAGCCCTGTATCAACCCCCAAACATCTGCAAACATTCATCCTCTTCTCTACAACAGTAGCTAAAAAAATCATTTTTACTTAACTGGAAAGACAGAACCAAATGATCAATAAAGCACTGGTACAATTTGCTAACTGGATATTCAATTTTGGAAAAACTTGCATTCATTATAAAAGATAATATCAATCTCTGCAACAACATCTGGCAATTGGCCATTCTTGCAATTTATCAAGAGCTGATCCCTCCCCTTATTTATTTAGATTTGTTTATTTGTTTATTTATTTATTTTCCTTAATACCTATTATATAATTACCTACTATATAATAACCAACCTGTCCGTTGTTTTGTTCTATTTGTACGCTGTTTATATGTCTGTTTTCTAACTGCCCCTTTCCTTCATGCTCTTCTGTATCTGAGAATTTACAATAAACCTTACAAAACTACCTTAAACAGACCGCTTCCTTATATCAATCAGTTCTACTATAAAGCACCCTGTATATATTTTATTCTTTATTAAAACACACCACTGAAATGATCCGACCGGTTTTCATGCTCTTATGAGCAGCAGCAGACACTCTGCTTCCATAAACAGTGTATACGTCATTTCTGTCCCCACAGATTGAGGTGAGTCCCAGACTGCTGTGTCTCACAGTGGAGGTCTGCAGCCAGACCCTCTTGAGTTTAAATCGGCTCGTTGTCAGTTATTCTCCTACTGAGAGTAAGCACGGTGCAAAATGCTAATCAGAAATGTGCAAGACGTCGAGTTCAATCACAAAACATGTATTTATGCTTTTTCTATATTTAGGCCTGTGGTGAAAACAGTCCTGGGACCAAAAGCTGAAGTGTATCATTGACCACTGTGCTTGCACACAGAGCAATGTGACCTTTGCATTTAACCCATCTGTGCAGTGAAGCACACACACACACACACACTAGGGGGTAGTGAGCACACATGCCAGGAGTGGTAGGTACCCCTATCCTCATGTTTATGACTTTTCCCAAGTGGTCCCAGTTTCGGTGTCAATGCAATTAACACACTTTTTGGGGGGTAGCTATACACAGGGCATGTGTGCTCACTGCCCCCTAGTGTTTACTAGTGTGTATGTGTGTGTTTCACTGCACACATGGGTCAAATATGGAGATGAATTTCACTGCATAGTAGTCAGAAGAGTAGTCACTTTCACTTTCACTTAACTATTTATGTGGTAGTATGAGCAATAAGGTACAGTTCTGTATAATTGTGGCAGTCATGGCCTTGTCTTGTGGCCATGGCAGGTCCCGAGTTCGGTCGTGTTCCACCACATTGATGGGTTAAAGGCAGTGGTAACATTAACATTAACATTCCTGCAAGCACAATGGTCCCCAGCAGACATTGGAGGTAGGATATTAATGTGTATGGATTTGGGACACAGCCATGATGAAAGTAGTACATGTGTGTGTATTCCACTGCACAAATGAGTTGGAGACAGAGGCCACATTCACATTCAACAGCAAATATTGGAGGTAGGATATTAGCATGTATGGATTTGGGACACAACCATGCTAGTATGTATGGATTTGGGACACAGACATGATGAAACACCACCAGGCTTCAAATAGTGTGAATCTTCTCAACATGCATTAACTGAATAATCTGTGATCAAAAGTGATCTTCCGACGAGGATGGGATTCGAACCCACGCGTGCAGAGCACAATGGATTAGCAGTCCATCGCCTTAACCACTCGGCCACCTCGTCATACAGAGCGCGTGCGGTTCTGGGATCTACTTCTGCTTGAGGTTTGAACACGTGTCTTAAGAGAAGTACACAGGACATTATGTGTTCGCGCGTCCTCGTACATTCACGTGGTTTGTTTTTTTTTTTCTTTACCTATTTAACTCTTTCGGTGGCGTAAACACTGCTGAAGTTGCTGAATCTGACCAGTAGATGGCGGTATTTACTAATACTGTACTATACTGTAAACAGTACACGTAACCAGCGCAGGCTTACAGGACGAGGTGGCCGAGTGGTTAAGGCGATGGACTGCTAATCCATTGTGCTCTGCACGCGTGGGTTCGAATCCCATCCTCGTCGAAAGCTGCGTTTTAAAACACAACACCACCTTCCAGCTCTTTACAACCTGAACAACCTTGTGATACATTACATCCTGAATTTCAGGTCATCTTAATCTCAGCTGCACCAGTCTGAATGTGAAGCAGTGTCCAATGAAATCATCATCCAGCTGTCAGGTATGATTACACAAAAAGGTTCTGGTTGTTGGCTGCTTGCTAGAGTGTTGATAGTAAAGATGGTGTACAAATCATTATAGATTATACAGGTGTATCTCAATAAATTAGAATATCATCAAAAAGTACATTTATTTCAATAGTTCAATTTTAAAAGTGATATTCATATATTATAGAGATTCATTGCAGTGATATATTTCAAACGTTTATTTTTTTAAATGTTGATGATTATGGCTGTTAATATCTATACAATATAACAAAATTCAATATCTCAGGAAATTAGAATTAAGCAATAAGACACCCAAGGGTTTGGTACAGTGGTAACATCATTTGCCCCTATGTGAGAGACCTGGATTTGATTCCTGGGCTGCGTCCGAAATCGCATACTTCCGTACTGAACAGTACGTGAAAACAGTACGCGAGCGTGACTAGTGAGTCTGAATGTGCAGTTTGCATCAAAAGCAGTATGCGAAAAGTTCCCGGATGACGTACTGTTTCGGGAGACATTTTGCAGTACGTGAACTGAACACACTGTT
>JAOVVF010000034.1:8159628-8172941 GCA_028565595.1 Duopalatinus emarginatus | reverse complement strand
AAACGGTAGAATAACACGCCGATACACTCAACACAACTCGCGGCAGCAATTCGAAAACCGGAAACCGGAACCGGAAGTCAGTCCTACCTCTGCTCTGCTCTAGAGCCCAACAGTGGCAGCTTGGTATAAGACATTTTGAAATCTTTTTCAAAGTCAAAGTCAGCTTTTTATTGTCAATTCTTCACATGTACTAGACATACAAAGGAATCGAAATTTAATTTCTCACTATCCATCAATGGTGACAAGACAAGACATTTTAAGTCCTATCCACATGAATGACCCTAAAGTAAGACATAGGACAGACCTATCCTAACACTAATACTAAAATGACAGTTGTTTTCAGTGCAGCTTCCGCCCCACACACTGATACAGCTGGAAAGGATGCTCTCAATGGTGCCTCGATAGAATGTGCTCATGATGGGTGGTGGAGCACTTGCCCGCTTGAGTTTGCACAGAAAGTAGAGGCGACGCTGTGCTTTCTTCACCAGTCATGCAGTGTTGGTGCTGCTCACTCTCTTTACTGAAGCACCATCGATGGTCAGTGGCGGGTGTTGGGTGTGACCTTTCCGGAAATCAACAACAATCGACTTGGTTTTACTGACATTCAGCAAGAGGTTGTTGTTTCTGCACCATGTGGTCAGAAGGTTGACCTCCTCCCTGTGGTATGTCTCATCGTCCTTGGTGATGAGACCTACCAGAGTTGTGTCGTCCACAAACTTCACTATGTGGTTGGTGCTGTAGGTTGTTGTGCAGTCGTGTGTCAGTAGGGTAAAGAGCAGGGGACTGAGCACCTAGCCTTGGGGGGGCTCCTGTGTTCAGTATGATGCTACTCGAGGTGTTGTTGCCAACATGTACCGCTTGTGGTCTCTGGCTGAGGAAGTCCAGCAGCCAGCTGCAGAAAGAGTTGCTGAGTCCCAGCTTGTCGAGTTTGTAAATGACTTGTTGTGGTATTATGGTGTTAAATGCTACGATCAGCATTCTCACGTATGAGTCTTTCTTGTAGTGATGGGTGAGGGCTGGGTGGAGGACAGAGCAGATCTTCTGTCATTATGTATGATAACAGTTTGTACTAGAGCCTGTGCCGATCTCATCGGCTGATATAAGATAATTATATGTAAATAAATATCAGTCTAATGAAGTACTGTAATGATCAATAAGACACTTTTTATTAAGACATTACTCAGCCAGCTCCCAGTTCTACACAACCTGAACATGTGATACATCCTGATACATCCTGAATTCAGTTGGCTGTGTGTTTAAGGCTGTGCACAGCTGGTCCATAGTTCTTCGTATGCATGGGTTTGAATCCAATCCTAAGATTAAGTAATCATATTGAAGAAGTCTAGAAAATAACGTAACTTCAGCAGTGTTTCCTTTATTATTTGTCCCTTTGGGTCCACCTTGAAACACTGCTGAAGCAACATGTTATTTGCTAGACTCCAGTGGCTCAACAGCTGCTATGTAAGACGAGGTGGCCAAGTGGTTAAGGTGATGGACTGCTAATCCATTGTGCTCTGCATGCCTGGGTTCGAATCCCATCCTTGTCATGTGCTGTGTTTTAAAACCAACACCTCCTTCAGCTCTCACTTCGTTGTACCTAAAAATGAGCAAACTCCTAATTGAGCTGGATGTTATATTAATGCACAATGTAGGGTGTCATGCATTCTGTGAATGTCTTAAAGCTTTTATGTTTATTTTTTTTTTATCTCTGGTTGATATTAGCAAATGGCTCTGTCGGTGTAAACCTTGTAGGTAAAACACTAGTATGGATTTGGGTTATATACAATCCAGCTCTAACCGAGTGTGTGATTGGTCTCCTAGAGCAATCCATAAATTAAATATCTTTTTTTAGCATGTTTACAGAGAGTAGGAAAACCAGAAGATGTCGTAAAACTCTCACAAGGACAAAAGTCAAAGCCACAGATGGAAAGCACAACGGATTAGCAGTCCATCCTGGTGTATTTGCAGTCCATCGCCTTAACCACTACTTGGCCACCTCGTCCTGTTGAAGTGGTGGATCTGTCTTCTGTAATGGTGTTATCTGCTACCAGTGCTGGTCAAGCATTTATATTGATTTATATTGAAGACTGAACTAAAAAAAAGTACTGAGATGTTAACATGTCTATGATTCATTTAGCATTTGGTCCACATTGAGACACTGGGGAAAGAAGAAAAGTCATGCCAGTAGATGGTGATATTTAGATAGAGCACTGTATTAATCCCAGAGGGAAACTCAAAAGCGTTTTAGCAGAGGATGGTTTCGATCCATCGACCTCTGGGTTATGGGCCCAGCACGCTTCCGCTGCGCCACTCTGCTGTGTATTGTACAGTCTACCAGTGACACATTACTGCTATTTCAAGGTGAACAGACGGCATTGAATAATAAAGCACAGGCAGTGACATTGATGGATCACAAATGAGGAACAAATCTCTACAGTTTAGTATATTATGTTTTATATATACTATTATGTTGTGTTATGTTATAATTGTCAAAGTATGTACACAAAGTGTGCATTATGATATAAAAGGATACAGGTACAGTTTAAGCAGAAGTATGAGGATGATAACACACTGTCTGGTGAGAAGTTACTGTCTGGATTTGGAGAAAGGTCTAATGGAAGAAGTTGTCCTGATGCACTTTCCAATTAATTTCTGGTTGTTTGAACTCAGACTACTAAACCACACTGTGGTGCACCCAGGCAGCTTATTTTCTCTACTGTGCACTGTAAATGTTAGTTGCTGTGTTTATCCCAAAGCATTTAAGACATTTAAAGAACCCCAGAAATCCTACATTATGCAGTAATATGACGTGGAGTTTGGATAGGATTCGAACCCACACATGCACCCTATAATGGATTAGCAGGACAATCAGGACGTCTGATAAGGATTGGAGTAAAGTCCAATTCCAGCTCAAGTAAACAGTACTGCTCTGCAGGTTGAGGTGGTCGAATGGTTAAGGAGATAGACTGCTAATCCATTGTGTGCATGTGTCGGTTCAAATCCCATCCTTGTTGGGATCCTTGTTTTAAAACACCTTCCAGCTCTCGCTTCTTTACAACCTGAACAACCTTGTGATACATTACATCCTGAATTTCAGGTTATCTGAAGCTCAGCTGCACCAGTCTGAATGTAAAGCAGCGTCCAATGAAATCATCATCCAGCTGTCACACTGCCAGAATCAGACTTGTTCGGCCAGGTATGATTACACAAAAAGGAATTTGGTTCTGGTTGTTGGCGTCTCTCTCTAAAGGTGTTGATAGTAAAGATAGTGTACAAATTATTTAAAGACAATTTAGATTATACAGGTGTATCTCAATAAATTAAAATATCATCAAAAAGTAAATTTCTTTTAATAATTCAATTTAAAAAGTAAAATTCATATACTATAGGGATTAATTAGACACAGAGTAATATATTTCAAGCGTTTATTTCTTTAAATGTTGAAGATTATGGCTTACAGCTAATAAGAACCCAAAATTCAATATCTCAGAAAATTAGACTATTACATAAGACTGGCTTAAAAAATGAATTTGTAATATAGAAATTTTGACCTACTGAAAGGTATGTATAGTTTACACACTTAATACTTGGTTGGGACTCCTTTTGCATAAATTACTGCACCAATGCGCCGTGGCATGGAGACAATCAGCCCGTGGCACTGCTGAGGTGTTATCGAAGCCCAGGTTGCTTTGATAGTGGCCTACAGCTCGTCTTCATTGTTGGGTCTGGTGTCTCTTCTTCCTGACAATTCCCTATAGATTCTCTATGGGCTTTAGGTCAGGCGAGTTTGCTGCCCAGCAAGTACAGCAATACCATGCTTATTAAACCAGGTGTAGTTGCTTTTGGCAGTGTGGGCAGGGCCAAGTCCTGCTGGAAAATGAAATCAGCATTACTAGACTCCAGTGGCCTCAGTAAACAGTCTGGGTACGTGGAATGAGGTGGCCAAGTGGTTAAAGCAATGGTCTGCTAATCTGTTGTCCTCTGCCTTTGTGGGTTTGAATCCCATCCTTCTTGAAAAGTAGAGCTTTAAACTGCTCTCAGTTCTGTATAACCTTGTTATACATTATATTTGTTGAATGCTTGTTTCAATTACAGTTGTATTTACGACTTACCTGAACTTTAATCTTTCAGTATACATACACTTTCTGACTTTCCCCTATAGGTTAATCTTTTCGGATGGACAGAGCGTACAGTGTCTTCAAAGGACAGGCATCAGTGCTCCTGGGTCCAGGTTCCAAGCCTTTGGAGAATCTGTACTTCCCCTGGGAATATGGTACAGGACGTCTGCACAGCACACTACCCACACACTTGTTATAATTTTAATTATTTATTACCTCTATTTTAGGGGGCATTTACAGGGGCTGCTGCAAATGATAAATTATTGTGAAACTTATTGAGTTTTTCATTACAGTGTCACTAATATAATATAATGTAATATAAAAGCATGTGGAGTACCTAAACCCTACAGATTTCACCCTCTGATTTTTTTTCCCCATCGTTTATGACCCCTGCTGGGTTCCATAGAATCTCATCCTTATCAAAAGTCCTCAGGCTTGCCAGTAGGCGGAGGTATTTAATGACAGGAGTCAGTAGCTCAGCTTGTGGACGAGGTGGCCGAGTGGTTAAGGCGATGGACTGCTAATCCATTGTGCTCTGCACGCGTGGGTTCGAATCCCATCCTCGTCGGTAGTTGTGTTTTAATCATGTCCTTCAGCTGTCAGTTCTCTGTACCTAAAGGTGAACACAACTCATCGTACATTACTCCTAGAGTCTAGAGTCTAAGTCAAGTCTCAAGTCAATCAAACATAATCAGTGCTTTTACAAAAGTCAATACAACATATACAACACCTTTACTTCCTGAGGAGACTAAAGAAGTACCATCTATTTCCCAATGTACTTACAAACTTTTTCTGCTGTATAACTGAGAACTGTGTGACCGCGTGGTATGTATTGGAAGCTCCACAGTGCTTTGTTCTTTGCTCATTTGGGCTGAGTTTCAAGTCAAGTCTAAAGTCTTTCTAGTCGACTTAAGTTCGAGTTCGACTCGAGTTGCTCACTTGAGTGCTCATCTCTGCTTCAGAGTGTCCAAATCCAGACAGTGACTTTTCTCACCATAATGCACACTTTGCATCCATCTTTTGACAATTATATTACAACATAACAGTATAGTATAGTATAGTATAGTATAGTGTAGTATATATAAAATATAATATACTAAACTGTAGAGATTTGTTCCTCATTTGTGATCCATCAATGTCACTGCCTGTGCTTTATTATTCAAAGCGTTCTATTCACCTTGAAATAGCAGTAATGTGTCACTGGTACACTGCAAAATGCGCAGCAGAGTGGCGCAGCGGAAGCGTGCTGGGCCCATAACCCAGAGGTCGATGGATCGAAACCATCCTCTGCTAAAATGTTTTTAAATTTCCCTTTGGAATTAATAAAGTGTTCTATCTAAATATCACCATCTACTGTCATGACTTCCCCAGTGTCTCAATGTGGACCAAAAGCCGAATCAATCAGACACGTTCACATTTTTGTACTTTTTTTTAGCAGACTTCAATATAACTTATTGAATTTACTTAATTTAAGCTGGAAGCTATATAACCCAAATCCAGTGTTGTAGGTGGAGGTATGGACGCCTATGCTCGTCGTCAAGGATGTTTTAAGATGCTCTGGTCAACTACCCACTCTAGAGCTAGCCAGATTAACTGAGGATAGTTGTCAGACAGTTTTTGTCCTATCCACATCAACCTTCATGGTCCTGGTTTGCTGTTCATGCGTGGGTTCAAATCTCATCCTTGTCGACAGCAACATTTTAAGGTTGCACTGGGCAAACTGAACTAGAGAGATAAACTGATGGCCCTACACACTTTCCTGCAGAGTTCCAACATGTCAAATCAAACACAGACACAGGGAACCAGCTTGGGAGGCCCTGGTTACAGGACGAGGTGGCCGAGTGGTTAAGGCGATGGACTGCTAATCCATTGTGCTCTGCACGCGTGGGTTCGAATCCCATCCTCGTCGGTAGTTGTGTTTTAATCATGTCCTTCAGCTCTCAGTTTCCTGTACCTAAAGGTAAACAAACTCATCGTACATTACTCCCTATTTGAACTCTTGTTATATTACTGCACAATCTATGGTTTTTGGGGTTCTTTGAATGTCTTAATAGCTTTGAGATGAACACAGCAACCAAAATTTAGAGAAAATAAGCTGCCTGGGTGCACCATAGTGTGGTTTGGCGTTGGCGTTGACTTCTTCCATTTGATCTTTACGTTTACAGATCATAACACTGCCTCTAGAGCAGAGATGTTCACAAGTCGGGAGCTATATAACCCAAATCCATACTAGTGTTGTACCTTCGAGGATTTATCAATGCCTAAAGAGCCATTCCCTAATAGCAAACAGAGATAAATATATATATTTATGTATGTATGTATGTAAACTTTAAGGACATTCACAGAGTCCCTGAAACCCTACACTGTGCATTAATGTAACATGAAGCTCAATTGGGACGTAATGTATGATGAGTTTGTTCATTTTTAGGTACAACGAAGTGAGAGCTGAAGGAGGTAATGGGTATAAAACACAGCACACGACGAGGATGGGATTCGAACCCACGCGTGCAGAGCACAATGGATTAGCAGTCCATCGCCTTAACCACTCGGCCACCTCGTCCACGTGTACGCCAATTTACTTCTGTGAGTAAATACCTCCCCCTACTGGCAAGCCTACACACAGAGTTACATAAACCAGCTCCTAATCAGGACTGATAAGGATGGGAGACCAGTCTGTGGGGTTAAATACTCCACATGCATTTATGATACAATTTATATTATAGTATCATATCATAGCGTATATCATATGCATAGTATATATCATATCATATTATAGTATAGTATCATATCATAGCGTATATCATATGCATTACAACAATGCAGTCGAGGTGGTGGAAGGGCTAAGGAATTATGGTATTTCCCCTGAGAAACAGGAAGAAGTTCAGAGGAAACCACAGAACTGAGGGTGCTTAAAAAATTCATTCTTTAAACAATTGCAATTCTGAGTCCTGGTGATTTCAAATTGATTCAAAATGGCCAAAAATCGATTTTAAAATGTGTTTAAGTTTTATTTTTTTCGCCAGCTCCCTTTGCTAGCGGACAAGGACACTATGACTTTATTTATTTTATTTTCAGGTAAAGGTTAATGCACTATGGTAGTCTATGTTTACTATGTGTAGGGCCATCAGTGAAACTGATGGCCCTACACACTTTCCTACAGAGTTCCAACATGTCAAATCAAACACAGACACAGGGAGATTTATTACACCCAATTTGCTTACCATGTTTTGCCTACCCAGCTATCATAGCTCTTAACATTAATTAGCCAGCTAACTAAACATTTCCATTGGAAAAAGTCTTGACTTACTTCCTTTACAGGGCAGAGCATCAATCCATCGCAGGGTACAACACATACACCTATATACCTATGCTGATTTAGAGAACAAGCCAAACTCCTCACAGACTAAAACCAGAGCGAGAATTGAAGGTACAACCCCAGATCCCTGGAGCTATGTAGCACACGCTGTGGAAGGAAGGTAGGAGAAAACCGCAGAACCTGGAAGAAACCTAGAAAACAAAGACAGTGTACCTCACAGGACGAGGTGGCCGAGTGGTTAAGGCGATGGACTGCTAATCCATTGTGCTCTGCACGCGTGGGTTCGAATCCCATCCTCGTCGTTAGAGATGTTTTAAGATACACCGGTCAACTACCAGATCTACAGCAACCAAGCGGAACTGAGGACACAACACCATCAAACAGTCGCTATCTTATCCACACAGGATTCTGGTTTGTCTTCAGGGCAGGAAAACCCCATGTACCACATGTACACCCAAATTGTGACCCCCAAAAATTGTGATCGAATCACTGGACACTGAAAGTTCCCAACACAAAACGCTAGCGCAGCTTACAGGATGAGTGGTTAAGGTGATGGACTGCTAAGCCGTGCTCTAAACATGTGGGTTTAAGTCCCATCTTTGTTGTCACGGGCATCTGACATCTTTTTAATGGGTGGGGGAGGGGGGGCATAATGAATTAGATGCCTTTGCTTGCATTTTGGTATGTTTAACAAATTTAAATGATAGCTATCATAGCTCCCTACATTAATTAGCCAGCTAACTGAACATTTCCATTGGAAAAAGTCTTGACTTACTTTCCAATTCTTTGTAAAGAATTTCCTTATGTCCATCGTGTCTGTGAGCAAATACTGCAAACAAATTATCTTCAGCCAAGAACAACCTGCTGTTACTTACAGTAAATAAGGCAAAGCTTACTGCTAACATTTCATAACTTAGTTGAACATTCATTTAACATATAACAAAAGAATAAGGGTTTATCTAAAGCCATATTAGCCATATATGGACATTGCAAGCTGACAATAGGGCTGACGTGACCTCCTCCGTGACCTGTCTCTGTATGTGTATGTGTCAGCTGGTTGAACTAATATTTTTTGTTAAATGTAAAAGGGTCCAAACGAACAATTATGAAATGTGAAGGGGACACGTCCCCCTCATACTGAATGGCGGCGACGCCTATGCTCGTCGTCAAGGATGTTTTAAGATGCTCTGGTCAACTACCCAATCTAGAGCTAGCCAGATTAACTGAGGATAGTTGTCAGACAGTTTTTGTCCTATCCACATCAACCTTCATGGTCCTGGTTTGCTGTTCATGCGTGGGTTCAAATCCCATCCTTGTCAGCAGCAACATTTTAAGGTTGCACTGGGCAAACTGAACTAGAGATAAACTGATGGCCCTACACACTTTCCTACAGAGTTCCAACATGTCAAATCAAACACAGACACAGGGTATACCCAATTTGCCTACCATGTTTGTTTTTGGCAGGTGATGGGGAACCAGAGCACCTGGTTACAGGACGAGGTGGCCGAGTGGTTAAGGCGATGGACTGCTAATCCATTGTGCTCTGCACGCGTGGGTTCGAATCCCATCCTCGTCGTCAGTGAAGCTTTAAGCTACCAAATCTAGACTTGGCTGGATTAACTGAGGATACAGTTGTTGTCTTATCCACTTCGTCCCTCAAGTCCTGTTTTGTCTGGAGCCCACCCAGGGTCACTGGGTGCAGGGCAGGAATTCTTTACATGGCAGGGCATCAATCCATCGCAGGGTACAACACATACACCTATATACCTATGCTGATTTAGAGAACAAGCCAAACTCCTCACAGACTAAAACCAGAGCGAGAATTGAAGGCACAACCTCAGATCCCTGGAGCTATGTAGCACATGCTGTGGAAGAAAGGTAGGAGAAAACCGCAGAACCTGGAAGAAACCTAAAAACAAAGGCAGTGTCCCTTACAGGACGAGGTGGCCGAGTGGTTAAGGCGATGGACTGCTAATCCATTGTGCTCTGCACGTGTGGGTTCGAATCCCATCCTCGTCGTTAGAGATGTTTTAAGATACACCGGTCAACTACCAGATCTACAGCAACCAAGAGGAACTGAGGACACAACACCATCAAACAGTCGCTATCTTATCCACTCAGGATTCTGGTTTGTCTTCAGGGGTAGGAAAACCCCCTGGGCAGCGTACCACATGTTGTGAGGATTAAACCATAGCCCCGGTTCTGTGGATAATCTACATAAACTAATAAATTTTATATATGTGCATTACTTACTCACTCACTACCAGTTCTTCACAGTGCTAAAGTGAGTGCACTAATGTTTACTCAGTTTCCTAGTGTAGACATTACACCTGCAGTAAAACTATGCAAAGTACACAAGCTTGTGTGAGGCTTAAATTTATTTTTGCAAAGGAAAATAAACTCGGTTGCGTGTTGAGTTGAGTTGAATTAAATCTGAAGTTGTTTTAATCATCTTATGTTAAAATAAAACATTGGAGGTCCAGTGAAAGGCAGACTAGTCTTCTGTGTTGTTTCTTAAAAGATATTCCGCCTAAAACACACACACACACACACACACTCACAATGAAGAATGAGTAGCTACTAATAAAATATAGTATGTTCTATAAATATATAAATGTTTAACAAAGGTGCAAAAAAGAAGAAAAAAAGGTCCCAGTACCAGAAAGTCGACAGGATCATCAGGCTTCACCTGGCAGCACGCTACAAGCCCGTCTCTGAGAGTCGGCATGACGTATTTCATCAGGTAGTGTCTCAGTGGTAGTGAGCGTGCCTCCAATAACTCCTGCTCCTGCTCTTTCACCACCGTCCTGATCTGGTTCTAAAAGAAACACAATGGCTTCAGTCTGCATCGACATGACGAGGAGATGTTTACCTCTGGTTTGTTTTGTATCTAAATACACACACACATGTATATGGCCAATAATTCTGTCTGTGTAAATTAGACATGCTTCAAACACACACCATAGATATGTAATTACATCTGCTGTGTATCATTTGTGTATTATAACGTTCTGTGTATCTGCTGTGTATCATAACGGTCTATTCAGTCTTAGCAGTGTGTGAATTACCCATTCTTCCTGCCGAGCAGTCATCCTGGTCTTCTCCTCGGCCTCTCGGAGTGCACGCTCGGCTGCGTCCTGCATGAGGCGCTGCTGCTTATCCATAGCTTGTCTCCTCTCCTGTTCTTCCTGTTCCTCGGGTGCGAGGCCGTAATTCCTCAGTCCTCCCACCACCTCGACTATTTTCTTCATCACAGCTTCATTTTCAGGGTCATTCATGTTGTTGATCTCTGAGAATTCAACACTTGTTGTCAACTGCTGCAGGACTTTTGGTTCTTTTCATATTCTTAGTAGACATTTTCTAGTCTCATGACTTAAGGATTCTCTGTTTCTACTCTACTACATTCTTTCTATTTAAATACCATTGTCTGCTGTCAACTAGAATTAATTAGGTTTGGATTTTCCTTGTTGCCTCTAGCTTTTTGACATACTTGTATTGTTAATGCTATATACAGGGTGAGTCAAAAGTCACAGGACACACGACCACCTTCCCATTGGAAAAACCTGCCCTTGATCCAATACGGCGGCTTTCAAGATAGAGGCCATGCTTCGGACATAGCATAAAAGACAGCCCTCTCACCCATTACTTGTTAGGTATACGGATATGTCATTTTCCCTTTCGTTTCTGAAATAAAACGTATCCTGTCTTTTGACTCGCCCTGTAAAAAGGGTAAACGTTTCTGCTGTTAAAAGAAAATAATCAACGATGCCGTGGTGTGATGCCGGCCACGACAGATTTGCTCTTTAGCAAGTCACCTAACACCCCCAACTGCTCCTCGGGTGCTGTAGATAGGGGCTGCCCATGTGTTCACTGCCCCTAGTGTGTGTGTTCACCAGTGTGTGTTTCAGTATATAGATAGGTTAGATGAGGTCAATCACTTCATTGTATTGTTAAAGACTGACATTTAACATCTTAATCTGTTTATAGTTGCATAAAATGCTGCAGAATAAATGCTCTGTAAACCGGGTATCACACTGTAGCAGCCTCTGTCTCTTTCCACACTCTTGAATGTAAAAAAAAATGCAGCTCAGTTTACTAAGCAAAAGCAAGGCAAGCCCTCAGAAACTCACTTTTACAAAGCACTGGTACTGGAGACTCCTTCAATAAACGTTAACATAAAATGTCTAAAATAACATTAATATTAATAACATTAATAACATTTCTTTATATTAATGCAAAGTTTAGGCTATAGGCTTGTGGTTAAGAAACCAGCCTTGTGACTAGGTTAAATAGGTCAAATTTTTCTGTGTACAAGCTCAGCAGTCAATGAGTCACTACACTTCAAAATGTGTTTCATTTACAACATATATAAACCAAGTTAGTGATGGATGATATGACGATAATATCCTCACCGATGTGTTCAGGGTGGATTTCCAGCTCATCGAAATAGTCGAGCACGGTCTCTTCCTCCGTGTTTGTATCCCTGAATATAGACAGTCGCTGAAGAAACTCATCCTGGGTGTAGTGCATGTCCTCTGCTTCAGACTCTGGAAGGTTCCGGACTCTCTCTTTTAGAAACTCATCAGTGGCGTCAAGCGAAAAGACGTACTCTGTGAGAAAAAAATGCCAGTATTTGCGACAGCTGTTTTAAATGAAGCCATAATATTGTTGTTTCACAGGCTAATGTAGGGGTGGTTATAGTCTCCAGTTTATCGGTGTGTCAGTTTACACTGTGCTAAGCTGAAGGCTATGACCTTTCAATACATATTACGTACATTAGCTTTGTGGTTAGAGTTCAAAACCCGAGAAGCAAACATGCTTTAAAGACCTACCAGGTATTATCCTTTCATCATGTGGCAATAAAAGAGACCTGGAGTTCGCTGGTTCCTTCTCCTCATCTGAAACATGTTGAAGACGTTACACTAATGTAAAATGTAAGTAATAAATTATGTCATTTTACCCAGATCAGTCATTAAAACTGCCTGCCTGCAGCTCTGACCTACCAAGGCATGGACTCCACAACACCTCTGAAGGAGTTTTGTGGTATCTGGCCAAGATTTTACCATTAGATACTTTTGTGGATCTTCTGTGGGATCGGACCAGACAGACTAGCCTTAACACTCTACACACATCAGTGTGCATCAGATTGCACACATGTGTGCATCAGATTGCACACATCAACCATGACCCTTTCTGCTGGTTTCACTGGTTGTCCATCAGTGGGCTACTTTTGGTAGGTACTAACCACTGCATACCAGAACACACCCTAAGCCAAAATCTGCTGTTTTTGAGATGTTCTGACCCATGTTCTGAACTCATTTGGATCCTTGGAATTGTCTGACTTCCTACACATTAACTTTAAGAACTGACTGTTCACTTGTTACCTTATATATCCTATCCAATAATAGGTACCATTATAATAAGATAATCAGTATTATTAACTTCACCTATCAGTGGTTTTAATGTTATGGCTGGTCGGTGTATGGATCATTTCCTCAGTATTTCAGTGCCTTACCATTGAAAAGTTTGTTAGCTTGCTCGTGTGTACAGGGGTAGCCGTCTAACACAAACCCCTGATTTGTACAAGGCTTTGACTGAAGCTTCTCTCTGATGATGTGCAAAACATTCTGGTCTTCAGCCTGACCTAAACACACACACACACACGCACAATTCTTAATTAAATTCAATATGACAGTGTAAGTTAATAAGAACATTAAAGCATGATCACAGAATGTTCTGTATATTACTGTTGCAACACAAAAGAGATATTCCTTGGTGATCATTCAATCAATCCATCCATCCATCAATCAATCAATCAATCCACCCATCTATCCATTCTTCCAAGGATCCATCTACCAATGACTCCATCAATCAATTCA
>JAOVVF010000034.1:8105637-8120778 GCA_028565595.1 Duopalatinus emarginatus | reverse complement strand
CCCCCGGAAAAAAAAAAATTACCCCAGTAATTGATTTCTTTATGGCTAATATGTTTGTTTGTCACATGACCTCACCTAAACAGTCATTGTTTTTTACTTTTAAACTTTCGAGTAGTCAGAGGTGAAATACGTTTTGTATTTTCTCTTTTTGGAAGGCCCTACCTCCGCTTTCCCTGCCTCTGCCATGCCTCTCTCCATGCCTCTCTCACTAACTGAATGCGTGCTGTCCAGGCAGACTCTTTGCAGAGAACATGCACACAAGGGGAGCACGTTAGGTTTCCAAAGCAGATCCGGCCTTTCTCTCCCTCTCCCTCTCCCTCTCCCTCTCCCTCTCTTTCCCAAACGTGATCGAGAAAAACAGTCTGTGTCTCCTGCGTGCATGTTTGTGTGCGCTCTTGGCCACTCATTTTAGGGACATTCCGGGAGGATTTTATCTGACTTGCGGGCATCAAGGAGCCGCTTTGTATACACGGGAGACTCCCAGAACTTCTGGGAGACTTGGGATGTCTGCTACAGGCACACCCTATGGCAGAGGGGGGCGGAGTAAACAGTGACTCATTATCATTTAAAGCAACAGGCACTGAAACTGGGTGTTTGGAAAGAGCTGTTTTAGGCATTGTAGGATTGTAGACGCCTGTAGAATTTGATCCATGTGACCAAAGAATGTCACAGGCATTCCATTAAGACCCCAGGGAACTGGACTAACTTGTGAGACCGTGGTATAATATGTCTCCTTTAAAGCTCATAAAATGACCTGCCAAAGGAATGTAATGTAAGGAAGGTTGAGTCAAACTGTCTGATGCTGGCTCAGTAATTTTACATTTGTTTTAATGCAGTGAAATATTTACCTTTATTCAAGATATTTCAACTTGATATAGATATCTTAAGTTTTAAGTGTATACAGGTTTCATTTTGAGGCGTGCTGGGAGAGGAACCACACTGGGGGAGCTGGAAGACCGCTCTTGCTCCTTTTTCTTTTGAGGCTGTTATATCCTGCTGTGTCTGAAATGGTAACGCGTTTCAGCGTCTTATATAAAGATGAATCTATGGCTTTTGGCTCAGTGCTTTCTGGGGTTGTCACACAGAACTGAGCTTCACCAGGCCACGTACCGAATCCTCGTGCAGCGAGTCCTGGCTGGCTGGGTCGTACAGCTGCGCCAGGTGGGCAGCACAGGGCAGTGCCATAGCCGGTGAAGGCATCTCCTCTGGGCTGGCGAAGGCCTCGTGGCTCAGCTGGTGGTGGTGGCAGAGGCTTTCTGGGTCGTGTAAAGCCAAAAGCTCGCCCCCGCAGCCCAGACTGGTGGTGGAGGAGGGCAGCGAGGGGTGAAGCGAGCACGGCATACCAACTGACGGTTTGACCTGCAGGACAGCCCCTCCGCTCAGCAGCACCGGCTGGGCATGGAGGAGAGGCGTGGTGGCGGCTTGCAAGACGAATTTGGTGCTCTGGATGCACTGATCTTGGTGACACTTTTAAAGAAAGGGGAAAAAAGAAAACATGAAAAACAGGAAATATGGTGTTCATTGCCTACAGAGCTTATGGAGTCCATGTGGGGGACCTACCAATTATTATACTGGTGTAACTTTAGTGTATAGGTTCAGTTCAGCACGCAAATGAATAATAATCAATTATGACCGACTTTTATCTCATACACATGTCTTACCATGTGACTCTGGAGCTGAGTTGTTGGACACGCATTGGTCCCGTTAGACTGAGCTGTTGGCTGAGGGGCGTCTGGTTCTACAAGACCTCTCCTGTCAATCAAACTGAAGGACAGAGAGAGACAGAGATGGAGAAATAGAGAGACGGGAGCAGTTAGCTGCTTTGAGCAAAAAGAGTGTGTGAATCACTGAGCGTGGGTGAGCGCTGAAGAATGAATGAGCTTGAGGGAATCAAGAGGGTCGCTGCCTCTGCCTTCCTGTGTGTGTGTGTGTGTGTGTGTGTGTGTGTGTGTGTGTGTCTTGCAAGGCACTTCCTCCTACTCCACATGCCCACACATGAAACAGATGGCAGCCACTTGTACCAGCCTTGATCCAGCCCTGTTTTGATGGAAAACTTACTAATGGTGTGCAAACCTCTGTGTCTGTGTCTCTCTGTGTGTGTATGTGTGTATGTATGTATGTGTATGTGTATGTGTGTGTGTGTCTTTTAAACCTCTACATAAAGCAGAGGTGCTGAGGCTCATTCCTAAAGGTCCTGATGATTTTCCACTGCACACTTTGGTTTAAACACACCTGGCTCTGATCTTCAGATGTTCCAGATTAGGACTGGAACTAACCTGGATAGTGTTTATGAGGGAATGGAGCGGAGCTGCTGGGATATAAACTATAATCAGTGAGGAAGAGGGACGAGAAGCACCTGGCACGCCAGAGATACAATCTAACTACGGATCAGTTCCAGATGCTTAAAGTCACGTCTTGGGTTAGGCCATGTTAAATACTGACTACATCATTACTGGACTTTTCTCAGACATCACGGCGACTATAAATTGCTGCCAGATTTACAAACGCTACATTGTCTTTGTACTCACACGTGTACGTTAATAAATGTCAGACGCCCGTAAGTCACCGAGCACGTTCACGGCATAGCTGAGGAAAAAGACGCAGAGCTTACAGAGAGCTGAAAATGACGGTGCTAAATCATCCAGTAATGCAGCTCAGCCATGTTACAGCCCTTTTTTTTTACATTATTTTTGCCATTACGTTTGCTCTGGGTTTCATAAAACCTTCATTAAATGCAGTTCTTTGATTTGACTTCATCCATATACAACTAATACGGTGAAGTGAAAGTGAAAGCGAATTCGACCCCCCACATTTAACCCAACCATGCAGTGAAACACTCACACTAGCGACCCAATCTACGGTGCCCCGGGAGCATTAGGGGAATTAGGTGCCTTGGTCCGGGGCGTCCATATCTTGTCGGTACAGGGGATCGAACCAGCAACCTTTCCAATCACAAGGCCGGTTCACTAACCTCAAGCTGTGGCTACTATGTAATGATGGTAATGATGTCTCAATATTTTACAATTTACATGCAAGGAATCAAACTCATGAGTTTCTTTGTATACATCTTTGTATAATCCTGTCCTAGGAATTAGCTCAGTCTGCAGTCACAGAGGCTCAGTTCTGCCCCCCTTTTTCCCTAAATAGCATTTTATGAGACAGGGTTCACTACTAATACTTAAAATGGCCGATTTCCCCATGACTCAGAATTGCTTAACACCTACATCATACGGGTGGCCGCTTGCCAAATAAGGGCAGGAGCGGATTTTTAACGGGAATGCACTTGCCCTGGGTAATAAGCGTAGACACACGTTCCTTTATTGATTTGCACGCTAGCTTGCTGCATAAATTCCAGTTTGTCTGGAAACCTAATGTTTCACTGCTTTCGCTTACAGTTACAAACAGATTTGTCTACTCTGCTAATGAAGTAATGGAGCAGCCTTTAAAGGATTATTCCACCCCTACATGAAATTGTGCCACTCACCATAGTGACCAGAGTTAAATAAGTGAGTTAAAGCTTTTATAACTGGTCCCTGGCGTTGTTGTAATCTGGCAGCGCAGCTGTTAGCTTTAACTTAGCATAGGCGCTGTAATGAAGTGTTGCCAATTAGCCAGTCGTTCTCCAAAGTGATAAATAAACTCAGAGATTTTCCTTATTATTTCTTGTGACCTGTACATTCACACTGAGTACAAATTGCAATGCATGATGAAGGGATTGCACCGGCAAAGCACTGCTGCTAGAATAAAAATCCAGCGTGACTAGGCTGATACAGGTGGTGATTGGTTTTCAGGTGCTGCAGTGGTGCTTTGCCCCAAGTCCCAAGTCTACATCTGAGATCCTTTGAGAATGATTGGCTAATTGGCAACACTACATTACAGCGCCTATGCTAAGCTAAAGCTGCCCGATTAGGACAATGCCTGGATCAATTAAAAAAAATGTGGACTACAGTGAGTGACTCAGTTTCACTCATAATGGTGGTATATCCCTTTAAGGTGTCATCAGGGAAAACAGTGAAGGCAAATCAACAGGGGCACAAGAATTCACTTGAATATAAAAGTTTAAAATTATGACCTTGGATGTGAAGCTTGCCTAGTAAAAGCTTTTCCTTAAGCTCTAGCATGCTGAGGTTTCTACAGCACAAACTGTTCTCTAAGAGATTCTCATAAAGCTGCTCGCAGGGAGTCTAGAGACCCATCAGTCATATTCGTACACGAGCATAAACTTATCACAAAGCCTAATCAGATTCCTGAATCACTGAGTGAATATAATTACCTCCTGAGCAGACAGATGAAGATCTCAGTTGAAAAAAAAAAAAATTGTTCCTGTTTTACAACATCATTGTGATTTATTGAAGAGAGACAGAACGGCAGTGATAAAGTATCAGGATGGAGCGACTCTGGCTGACCTGGGAGGTAACGGGCTACACAGAGCAGCGCAGCAGTTGGTGAGGATGTTGCCGTAGCTGTAGGGGTTGTAGTTGTCTTTGCCTCGTTTGGATGACCACGAACCTTTAATCTGAAACAGACACAGGCTTGAGGTTGTGAGACGGTGTCCTGAAATCAGACTATACACTATAAAAGGAAATCATTATACTGTTAATGTTCTGCTTTTCCAGCAGGAAAGGAAAAGGTAGAGTATCACCATATCAAATCATGTTGAAATGTCTAAATCGTTACATAAATTACTATTTAAGGCATTTGTCAGACACCTTCATTCATAGTGATTCACGTTTATATTACATTCATTTTTATACAACCAGGGATAAGGACCCAAGGGCTCAACAGCATGGCAGTACTGGGATTTGTACTCACAGCCTTCTGATCAGACGTCACCACTTGTCCCCACATACTTGGTAATACACTGAGTTTAAAAATAAATAATTAAATAAAGGTCAAGATTCTTATGTTCACATTATCATGCTTCTTATCATAGCTGAAGACATTTCAAATAAGGTCAAGGGCCCGATCCGCTTAACAAATACATTTAAAAAATATTCTCACATAATGTGAAAGTGAAAATGAAGTGATTGACCTACTGTGCTTGCTCACAGTGGAATCTGACCTCAACATTTAACCCATCCATGCAGTTTAACACACACTAGAGGGCAGTAAACACATTTCCCCTTATCTGGTGGTTAACCCTTATCTATGGCACCAAGAGAGCAATTTGGGTATTAGCTGCCTTGATAAAGGTCAAACCAGCAACCTTCTGGTCACAAGACTGGTTCCTCAACCTTAAGCCATAGCTACTCTGTGAAATGTCATCCTGAATGTGAATATATATTTTATAATATTATAAATCTATATATAACTGGATGTATAGTCCTGTAACTAAAATAAGGTTTATTTAATTCACTGTATTTGAAATCTCACATGTAATAACATTCCTACATGGACATCTGCTTCTTAATTCTTGTTTTACAAATTTAAACCACACACACACACACACACACACACACACACACACACACATGCACACTGTGTTTGTGTGTGTGTGTGTGTGTGTGTGTGAGAGAGAGAGAGAGAGTCTCACACACACACACACACACACACTTCCTCTGGGCCAAATTACGTCTGCTATCCAATGATCATACCTCTAAGAATATTCTTTGATCAGTTCTATGAGTTTAGAACTGGGTTATATAACTGCCTGAAATATCTGCTGTTATTTGTGTTACACATAGAGAAAATGCAACTGTACTGTTGGCCATGACTGCGTCTCTTAATGTGAAAGTAATTCCTGTCACATCTAACACCGTGTAGTCCATTAGGCAATTTTGAAAAAGCAGAGGGGGGAAAGTATATTACAGTACAGCTCAATCATCAAGCCAGTTTTGGGGCGTGTCTGGACCAAGATAGGTGAGAAAATGTATAAGGTTTAGAAAAGGCCTTGTTGGAAATAACTATTTTAATCCACTGTGTAAATAAAAGACTTTGGTCTCATACTAAACATGGATGCTAATATAAATAAAGTGTTTTCAAGCCAAATGTTTTCTATCCCTGATCTTATTCCTGATTAAAGTCCAGTGCTTGTGTTTAAATAGAATAGAATAGAATGCCTTTATTGTCACTATACACGTGTACAATGAGATTAAAAGCCACTCCTTTACAGTGCAAACATGTGTTAAAAAAAATAAATATAGATAAGATGGAGTTCGCTAGGAGAAAAATGGAGAAGAAATATTCTATTATAGTGTATTGTCCAGCAATATACAGTTGAATTGCACTCCGAAGTTTCCACAGTAAAGTCCGAGATAGTGATCAAAAAAGGAAAAAGGTCTAGACGCTGTTGTAAAACCCTATGTGATCTACATGCAGCCAACTGTGAGAATCTTAATGAGTCATGCAGAAACCCAAACTGCATGTCGATATATTTTTTAAAGCTGTTGATACTGTGTCTTGTTGTATGTCTTATTCCAAGTTAACTTTGCTACTATTGTAAATATTGTTGTTTTTTGTCTTCTATTAGTTAGACAGATTCTGATTCAAGGCAATAAAAGCCTTTCTATAGTTAAGTGCTATTCCCCTGTTCTATTCCCTTCCATGTAGAATACCATCAGTTTACCAGTCACCTGCAGCAACACTAGTAAACACTTGTGAACAGAGTGAACGAGAATTTCTTGGACCTAAAGGACTGGATACTTGACTACTGTGCTTGCACACAGAGGAACATGTCCTCTGAATTGAACCCATCCGTGCAGTGAAACACACACACTAGTGAACACCAGTGGTAAGTTAGAGGCTATCACAAAAAAAAAACTTCTATCAAAATCTCCTGATTTTCACTTCCTATAGGGTTTCTACTTTGTCTGGACTGTCTAAGTGACAGACAGCTGGTAAGTCAATTGTATAATGAATACTGTTTTTTTTTTTTAATCAGTTTGATCAACAGTCACTCCCCCTTCCCCTATCTCTCTTTTCGTAGATTGGATAATGATAGTGATCTACTGATAGTTTATTATGGGTTATTCTTTTCTCCTCTGATGTTTCAAGCTTAGATCTGTAAGAAAGATATTCATAGTATCAGCTGAGTTATGGCCAGACGACAAAACACATAGCCACTTATAAAGCATTCCGAAAATAAAAAAGACAGATTTTCATTTTGACATGAATGATATACAGAAAAACATGAGTCTGTGAAGTTATATAGGAATCATCAGCTGGATTTCTACGAATCAGATTATGGATCATGGATCAGGATATCATCGTTGCTTAGTCCAGTCCTGGTGGTGGAAACGTGGTGATGTTTGAGGTTATGTATACATACATATGTAATGAAAGTATATGTATATGTATATGTATATGTATATGTATATGTATAAGTATAAGTATAAGTATAAGTATAAGTATATGTAAAGAAAGAATTCTGTGTTGTAAACATAAAAGGGTTGAGTCCCAGATCTACCATAGAACCAGCACTGGGCCTGCGAACAAGGTTCTGCTCAGCTGATACGGATGGACATAAATGCATCTTACTGCTCCCACTACCAGTGGGCTATCTGCACTGTCCCCTCCCTCTATTTAGTGTTGGTTTTTGTGTATTGTAACTTGTCTTGCGTATTTATTCTATATTGTCATGTATATTTATTGTAAATCATCTTGTGTCATTGTACATTTGCACATTGTACATCTATTGTGGAGTTATTTTTCTCTGTAGCACCTTTGTCCTGGAGGAATGCTAAAAACTGACAATAAAAACTACTTGACTTGGCTTGACTCGGAATCCTGTCTCATTTGTAAGACACTTTACATAAAACTGTCTGCCATGTGAATAAAATGTTCAACAAGAAAAAAAAGGAGAAAATAGGAGCATGAGGAGTATGAATTTTAGAGATGCAGTATGAGTGATGACTGTAATCTAATACTCACGTCCTCATTGGTGGTCAGGTTGGAGCTGATCAGGTAGGTGTGGAAACCTGACAAACCCACGATGGACCAGATGGAGAAAAAACACACGACCACCTCCAGAACAGTGTGCCAGTAAAGGAAAGGAGAACACAGCAAGGTTTCCATGGCAACACTGCCTCATCTCCTCTCTCTCTCTCTCTCTCTCTCTCTCAGACACACACACACACTTATATACACATTCTCTCTTCCTTACACAATAAAATTAGCATTGATCGAGCACACTGCACACATCTGGATTAGGTCCAACAGCAGGATATGTTCTTCTGATGGCAAAGCTAATGAGCCATGCACGGCAATTCTACTGATGCAGGATGTATCATATCAAATATGGATGCTAATATAAATAAAGGGGTTTCAAGCCAAAGGTTTTCTATCCCTGATTTATTATGATCTCAGATTGCCTGACTGTGAACCAACTCTTAATAAATGGTACTTTCCCTATGATATGCTGATGAGGATGGTCCCATGAGGACCACCATGGTGGACAGCCTAAAGATAACATGAAGAAACCATGATTTTGGCTTCGGACTGTGACTGATATTAACATTTATCACTGGAAATCTAGTACTGAACTGGTTTATTCAGTTAAGTGTCCATCAGTGAAAGGATGACAAAATTCAAAGAAATCAGGACATTTCCTGACTGGGTCCTTCTGAGTCTGGTTCCTCTTAAGCTTTCTTCCACTTGTTATCTCAGGAAGTTTTTCTGTTGCATCTGTCTTACTCATCAGGGATCAAATTTATATACATTTATAAGACAGATGTTATATTTCTGTAAAGCTGTATTGCAACAATGTCCATTGTTAAAAAATATATAAATAAAATGTAATTAATTGAATTGAATGAACTTAATTCATAATTAATTTGTAACATCATCTGATACTAAGCTAGCCTAAGACAGAACCTTCACAGACTCTTGACAACATATTGTTGGATATGAAGACCCTCAGCAACCGAAATCCTAATTTAACCCCTAAAGTCAGTAGTGCCTGTTTTTGCTCAGTTTTTAACCCAGTTTAGCCTTTTTAGTTCATGGAAAGCTCAGTTGCCCCACTTTTACCTTAGGCACTTTTTTGCACACAGCAGGGATTCTCAGCTCCTGAAGAAACTGATTACTATTTTCCTATAGGCATTCGTTGTTTAATTGGTCACTTAAATTAATCAATTTACTCATTATCTAAATTGTTTATTCTACTAATGGGCCATCTGGGATGTGGGAGTCTATCCTAGTGCTCAAAGGCAGGGAAACACCCTGGGCAGACAGACAGATATACACACATACACACACACACACACACACACACACACACACACACACCTCACACACACACACACCTCACACCTAGGGGCAATTTAGTATCTCTAATTTAATTGACTACATGTCCTTACACTGTACACAGACCCAGAGAGAACATAACAAAGAAAGGATCCTGGTCTCCCGACTGGGGAATCGAACCCAGGCCCTTCTTGCTGTAAAGTGACAGCATGTCTTCCTTATTTTAATAGCCCTGGGTGTTGTTTATACAGTCTAGGGTGCTGGTATGAATCTGGTTCAAACTCAGTGAGGCCCCCAGGTTGATTTGACACACACTTTTCTTTATGATAAACAGCATTAGGATCATTCAGAAACATTTACAACTGTGATCAGTGCTTTTGGGTACTGGTTCAAATCAGCGTGATAGCAGTTCAGTGCACAGTACCCAGCTGGTTCGGTCTATAGGTTGCTCCCCTCTATATTCTGTCCTGTGGTGCATGACGGGACAGTGTAGTTTAAAAAAATTTGCCCAATAAACGTTTGACAAACATAGTTAACATATGTGATAGTGCACAAGTACATGACTTGAGTCACAGATATAGTCCGAGTGAGTGTGTGTGTGTGTGTGTGTATGCGTGTGTTGTTAGGCAGTAAGTGATGCCTGACAAGCTGATAATTTGCTGAAAGCAGCAGGTGGACTTCAGCTAATGAACTCAGCCATGGGGAGCCTCATCAGTATCAGAAAGTAGTGGAGAAATCACGAATGTTCCCTTTTCCATTCTCACTGAACTCCACTTTGTCTCTACAAGACGTTATCTGTTCATAAAGAGCAAAAGTGGGTGTTCTCTCAAACCTCCTCTCTGACATTGCTCTTTGTCATTGGGGTTTGGAGGTGTGAAGGCCAGAAATAGACTGTTAGCATGCATGCATCCTCCCACTCTCACTTTAGCCCACACACACACACACATACACATACACACATGCATACGTTTTATTATTTTTTTACAGAAGGATATCTGGCTGGGCTGTCTTTGAGGGCGCTGAGAAACCCAGTCCGATTGGATCCTGTAAAAAATATTGCACAAGTTACACAATGAACAGAAATCATTCATTTTTTTTTACCTATTCATAGAAAAACTGTTTTTATGTTATTCACCATCTAAACAATGCAGCAGAACTCTCCATACAATCCTGTACAAAATATGGTTTACAAAGGTTTACTATACACTGAAGTGCCAGAAAAACAGCCATCCCTAACTTAAACTCAGATGAGTGTTTCTCAAACCATAATTTGGTGTCTTTAGACAGGTGTAGTGGCACACTGACCCGCTGGAAGAGGTCAAACATGATCAGAATGAATGCAGGACATGAACGGGTGTGAATCATCAGAAAGGGTTCACCTGTCAGAGACGTCTGTAGACATACCAAGGGTCCAAGAGCCTACGTTTTTGCATAGGCTTGCGTGTACCAGTTTTCCAGGCACTTCAGTGTATTCATACTGACGTAAACACGATATCGGAGGTCAGTCATTACGAGGTGATGATCACCGTGTGATAGAAGTCAGTTTTGAGGCTGGGCTGAAATGATCATTTTGACACATTATTATAATGTGCATGTGCGTGTGTGTGTGTGTGTGTGTGTGTGTGTCCAGTCATTACTTTAAATCATAGTATTAAAAATTCAGTGTATTCAGTAATCTAAACTCTGCCCACAATCTGATTTCAGCAGTTATCTGATCTAAACAGTATAATTGGCATTAATACATTTAATCAAAATAATAAAATATATATTTTTAATATTATTTATTTCAGTATCATTTTAAAGCAATATTCAGGCTCATATGTTCATACATGAGATATTTCCAAGAAGACCCCTTTTCAGCATTAACACTTAACTATCCAAACAACTTTTGAGGAACCCCATGTCAACTCATTAAAAATGTGAACATGGATTAATTCATTAATAGTTAAAGCAAACCACTCACTGACCACTGTGCTTACACACAGAGGAAGGTAAACTCCAAGGTAAAAGCCATCGGTGCAGTGAAACACACACTAGGGGACAGTGGGCACACTTGCCTGTAGCAGTGTGCAGCCCCTATTCACGACACCCAGGGACCAGTTGGTCAAGGGCACTTCAGTCATGTTCAGCCACAAGATGTAAACACAAGCCCATGGCTGCTGCAAAATGCAAGGAATTCGTGGCATTTCATTTTGTTGCAGCCGTGGCCTTGAGGTTAGGGAACCCTGCATCGGACAAGACATGACTGAGGTAGCCTTGAGCAAGGCACTTAATTTCCCAACTGCTCCCCGTACACCATTGTTTTTGGGGTTGCCCCCCACTCTGGACAAGTGTGGTAATTAGCCCCTAATGTTCACTAAGTGTGTGTGTTTCACTGAACGGACGGGTTAAATGTGGAGGTCACATTCTTCCGAGAGGAAGCACAATAGGCAAATATTTCACTTTCACTTTCTTTTTGGATAAATTATTTTTTCTATATTTTTGCAATTTACATATTGTCAAATAATCAGATTTCAAAGACCAGATAAAATAAACCCTTGGTAGGTAGGTAAACTTATCTTGGTAGTAAACCTATGATACAGTTCAGACATTGTAATGACCAGATTTAGAACCCATGACAATGTGTCTTGGACGCAGAACCCACAGTATAAAATATAAATTTCCCCCTCTCATAAACCGATCCATCATGCCATAAAAAAAATCCCTGCACTTTAAAAGCCGGGGGAGAATACGCTGGACTCCTGTCTCATATTTCATCTCTTCAGCCGCACGCTTTTCTGAGTGCTTATGATTTGTAATGCAATCAAAACCGTACAGAGGCACAGGCACAGCTAGACATGACTTACACTTGGACTGGTAAAGCTGTGGCTTTCTCGGGAAAGTGTTTAGGGCTGTACGTCTGCCGAGACTGAGGACGTAAACATCAGCCAGCTCTGTTCTGTGACCTATTAAGTGTTTTGTGGGACAGGAAACCGGCTCATTAGCAGGGGCTTTTAGACCGCCTCTAGAGCTGATCGATGTGGAGAACCGCGGGCTAGCCCATTTCGTACAATCATACGCTACATCACACTCCAATATGACATTTTCTAGAAGGAGATGAACAGGAAGTGTGAGTGGTGGGATGATAAGCTGGGTGATATCTACAGTCTACAGGCTTACTGAAGCCTTCATCCCTCTAATCCGTTGCTCATTTGATAAATTCCTAAAACTATGATACAGGTACTAACAGCTTCATAGTTACTTAATAACTTTACTCTGGTAAACACATTTAATACACATCACACATTTAGGAAAAGTCGATTAATTAAAGTGATGATTAAGAGTCATGCTAGTTCTAGCTAGCGCCTATTATATTAGCCTAACAATACAGATACTGGAAGAAGCTTTTTTCCTGGTCATGTTATCCCAAAAGAATGTCACTGTAGTCGAAAAGGTTTATAACTAAGGAATATCGCAGCATCATTCTTCATGAGGTGTTATGAGCATATACACTGAATTACCAGAAAAACCGGTACACCAGTGTAATACTTGGTAGGTCCCCAATGGGGCATTGACTCCACGAGCTTGCTGAAATATTCTATATGCAGTGAACACCATACTTCCTGCAGAACGGTCCACAACTCTGTTGAATTCCTAGGTATAGGGTTTCTGTTCCACAGCACGTTGCATGGCATCCCAGATGTGTTTGATAACATTGAGATCTGGTGAATTTATGGTATGAACAGTAAAACCCCAAACTCAGATAAGTGTTACTCTAACCACAATTTGCTGTCTGTGGACGTCTGTGGTGGTGCATTGTCCTGTCAGAAAAGGCCAAAATGATCAGAATAAATGCAGGACATAAACGGACATTTGTAGATGTACCAGTAGGTTCCATGCCTGTCGAAGTGTCAGCTAAACAAACCCCACACCATTATGGAACCACCACCAGCCTATGTAGTGTTCAGGTATATACACATATGTCATCAATATATATATATATATTATATAAATATATATATAAACATTAGAAAAACTAGTAAGCTGTAGTGTGCACAGACACCTGCTGAGACAGAGTGTGGACACAAACACAGATGCTTTAATGGTAAACTAGGTCAACAGCGTCCGAAACGAAATGAAAAACAGAATCCGACACACAATCCAAGCAATATAAATCAGGAACGTGAGCTAGAGTCTAATGCAAGGTTATTCAAAACCATAAACATGGCATGTCACTGGTCACGTGGCTTCTTTATACTTTACATCGAACACAAGAAACAAAGGGGTTTAAATAAGAGAACTAAAGCATGGGTTAACTAAACACAGGTGCACCTTATCACAAAACAGGTGGGGAATACAAAGCCAATGAGCTGGGGACTGAAAATGAGAGGGATTCAAAGTAACATGGCTGGGTGTAATTTAATGGGCCGGCAGGGATTAAGGAAAGCGTGGTCTGGCCATTGTAGGCAACTGAATGGAGTGTGGCAGGGCTGAATTCCTAAACACACACTGTTCACTTTAATAGGAACGACTTGCAGGTATCTAGGCAGGAAATCATATAGCAGTAGCACAATGCATACAATCATGCAGATACGGATCTAGAGCTTCAGTTTATATCGAATATCAGAATGGGGGAAAAGTGTGATCTGTTGTGACTTTAAATGTGGCAGATGGGCTGCCTTGCAGTATTTAAGAAACTGGGAATTTCTGGAAATATCTCACTCAACAACAGTCTGATGATGCAAAAAGCATCCTGTGAGGATGATGAGATACATTAGCGATGACCAGAATGAGCTGAGCTAACTGGAAACCTATAGTAACCCAAATAATCACTCTTTACATCTGTGGTGAGCTGAAAAGTATTTCACAAGGCACACCACATCAAACCTTGATTTAGATGGGCTACCAGAGCAGAAGTCCACATCAGATTGTCAGTGAAAAACAGGAATCTGAGTCTATCATGGGCACAGACCCAACCAAACTAGAGTGGTGAAAATTAGAAAAAAGACCAGATGTTCGAATTAAATTGGACAGCGACTGTGACATTTTGGGACACTGCTAACTCGGTGGTTCAGGTCCTATGGGCTCTATACTCGCGGCTGCCAAGTTGTTTTGACTCATAAATTATTAAACTTGACTGCAAGTACAGAATACGATCTATAATTCAAGAACGTGTCGTATTACTAAATAAACCGGCGACGCAATGATACCATTTTTTTTTTTTAGGCTGAGCATGAGTATGAAAATGATTATAAAAATTGATGTTAACTCATCACCATCGATCCTGAAATGTAATCAGGAGCCTTATTAAAAAAACATTACACTTAGCTCTGTTTATCTCGGTTGCTGCTGTCTGCTGCTATGAAAGAACCCCTCGTGCAATTCATCTTTCAATTTGATGATAGCGCTTGTGATTCATGAGCAACGTGAACATCCTGATCAGCTGGGAAAACAGAAAAGCGTCCATGGCCAAGTTCTCAGTGCTCTCTGTATTTAAGTGCTCCTGTTTTGTAGGAATAAGGTTAAATGGGGATAGTATAGAGGAGATATTTGTTACTAGCATCTGTATTAATGCATATAAAACATATAAACTATATAGCAAAGTGCCAGGAAAACTGGTACAGACAAGCCTATGCAAAATACATAGGCTGGTAGTGGCTCCATAATGGTTTGGGGTTTGTTTAGCTGGCATTCCATGGTACCCCTGGTACATATATAAACGTCTCTGACAAGTGAACACTATGTGAACCTCCTTCCTGACAAGTTACACAATCATTACACAGCATACATTCTGACCGGTTTGGCCTCTTCTAGCACCACAATGCACCACTACACATGTCTAGATATAAGAAAACTATGGTTAGAGGAACACTCATTTGAGTTTGGGGTTTTGCCATTTACACTTACAGGGGTTGGACAATGAAACTGAAACACCTGGTTTTAGACCACAATAATTTATTAGTATGGTGTAGGGCCTCC
>JAOVVF010000034.1:8094443-8105537 GCA_028565595.1 Duopalatinus emarginatus | reverse complement strand
TGGGCATGCAACAGTCTGGGTGGTACGCTTCTTTGGGGCTTCTCCTCACCGTAACTCTCCCGGATGTGGGGAAAACAGTAAAGGTGGACTCATCAGACATCAATACATGTTTCACATTGTCCACAGAAATCCTGCACCTCGAATTACAACAGGATTGTGGACCGTTCTACAGGAAGCATGGTGTTCTTTGCCTATCTGCAAGCTCATGGAATCTATGCCAAGCATTAGAGTAGTGTACCAGTTTTTCTGGGTCTTCAGTGTATAAACCATGTATATAATACACTGACTTCATTTTAATCACTGTTTTTATTAAAAGATGCTGCTCTTTATTTCTATGCTGTAAATGCTATTAACGATGCTAAAAGCATGCAGGATGAAGAGTAAATCACTGTACACCCCGACGGTCTGAGCGTCGAGTGGGAGTCGGCGTGGGCCGTAAGCGTTACTCACTCAGAATGACGTGGGTGATGACGAAGGCAAAGATAAAGATGGTGAGGAAGGAGAGTGAGAGGATGAACAAGTAGAAGAAGCGGTAGTTTCGCTTTCCCACACAGTTGCCTACCCAGGGGCAGTGATGGTCAAAGCGGTCTGTGGAAAACACACAAAAAAATACATAACCGGAGAAAAATTTTCTCCATTTTTTTGGAGTAAATACCTTTTCAGATATTGTGATATGACGTTATATCACGCTCAATCTGATTGGTCAGAATGTTTTAGAATATTAGGTTCCTAATTTTATTGTGCGATTCTAGTGTGTCAGGCCTTTAAATAGATGAACCAAGTTTGATACCTCCTACGACTCAAGTTTTGGCTGATAAAATAAATATTTTCAGGACACCAGAATGGCAAGAAGAGGTTAATCTAATATTACTATAATCCTAAAACCAGGACTAAAGTACGTCATAAATGGTTAAATGTTACACACAGAAAGCGGGTTTGGTTGCCCCTGTAGAAGAACCATTAATGGCTTTACTAGTATGTGGCTGTGTCCCAATTCAGGGGCTGCATACTTCCAAGGATGCGCCCTACATGGTCCACGAAGGCATGTCTGTACTCCACCACAAACTTTGCTTGGGGCGATAAACGAATAGCCCTTTAGGCATCAGATGTGAAGATGCTGATTGGCTACGTATGTATGTATATAGTCTTAGCAACGATTTGTAATTGGCTGTGTTGCTGCTATCACTGGTTGATGTTTCTATTTTTTTTTCTTGCAGATAAAAAAACTGTCTATTGCTTTACTTTGAAGAATGTGTAGTCCATGGCGAAGGCACAACTGATACACAACTGATATAAGATGCACAACTGATATAAGATGGTCTGCTCTACGGTGGATCTGTTTGCATCCCAGCACCGCTTTTCCTGCCCTCATATTTGCCTCGCATTCTTAACTCATTACTAACACATAATAAATCTGGGGTACGTTGTTTTGAGAAGGATCCACCTGCTGGACCTTTCGATGTCATGGAAAAAAAAGGCCGCATATGAAAGAGCCACTGAAATGGGACAGCCTAGTCACGTGATTATGGCGTGATCTGTCGTTAAGTGCAGCCCTTTAAAGGATTTATCCCCTGAATTGGGACGCCTATTGTTTTTTTTTTGCTTTGTTCCAATAGATGAGTGATGAAGTCTCAACTATAGAAAAGATTTTCTTTTTTTTTAATAGTGCACTATAAACAGTGATGTGACTCACCCACACAGTTGTCACACAGGCTGCAGTGCGAGGCTCTCGGTGGTCTGAAGATTTTGCAGGTGAAGCAGTATTTCAGTTTAACCGTCTGGCCGTTGATTAGCACATCTCTGGTCCTGGGTGGAGGCCGTGAACTCGCACCACTCACTCCGTTAGCCGCATCTGTGAACCACAGAGCAACACGTTTCTCACAATGGCAACGTTTTGATCTTGTCCTGAAGATTAAGGACAGAACAGGGATCAGTGTTCTCCTCTCAGTCTAAGGAGGAGGAGGTTGAAGAGAAGGAAAAGACTCGAGTCATGAGTCAAATCTGAAGAAGATGCTTCAGATTTTTTTGAAGGATTCCAGGGTTTAGGAACATTGTTAAACTAATTTTATAACGTCATGTGCTCATGTTTGTTGTGGTTCCTAGTCTTGCTTCCTGTTGGCTGATAGTGGTCACCTATACTTGTTTTAACTGTTTGTTTTGTGTATGTGTGTGTGTGTGTGTGTGTGTGTGTATGTACAATATACCTAGCTGTTTATTTGTAGTGTGCACATTGTATACATCGCGGTGCATTTTGTCCATATCCATTCCTTGTTTTTCATGTTTCTATGAACGTACCGGAGTAGTTGAGGGTTAAAGGCCTTGCTCAATGACCTTTCATAACTGCCCATAGTATTTATTTATTTTAAAAAGGAAATTATTATAGCCTTCTGTTCACGAAGACTATCCACACATGTTAAATAAGTGTCTTCCAATGTCACATCACTATATTTATCTGCATTAAATAACGGCATGTTTTAAAGCCGTGTAGTATTCGTCTGCAGAAAACGTCTGTTCCCATGAATGAACTGTTACTATAGAAACAACATATTACAATAAGCGCTCCACATAATCAGAGACTAATAATAAACTTCAGAATTACTGTCAGAGCTGCAGTTAAAGAAAATGATTGTGCTATAACGGACTTCACGAAACGGCGAGAGAACGCTGACGAGGGCATATTGAACATTAATGGAACACAGTATAACTGTGATCTTATCTGTGATCTTAACTGTGGTTATCCAGCACTGATGTTTCACACCCACGCAGCCACACTGAGACCTGATTCACTTATACATGCTTTTTCTGCGATATGCAGCACTTTTGGCCTGTGGATGGATCAGCAGGAAACTGAGGCTGAGGGAGAAACCGTGAGATTTAGCAGCCTTCGGATTATTCACCCGAACAGCAGGATTTATTTTTCTGTTCAAGCATCAGAACTGGCATTTAGTCCCAGACTAAACATCGCTGATTTACTCTCTCAAGTTGATAGAGCTGTAGGGGTCACATTACAACATTACAGGTTACATAAACCTGCTGGTTTTACTCAACAACAACAACTGTATAAGGAAGTAGAGTTTCTTACAGTGCAGGTTCTTGCCTTACCAAACCCCATATCTGCACCATTATATTCACAGGTGACTAAAGGTATATGCACTGTTAAAGTCATCAGTCCTGTGGTGCAGACACCGCAGAGGAAAATGCTTATCATTTTTATAATGGTTTACTCATTAGGATATATGGTCCTATATTCACAGGGACCTATATTTACAGGATCCTATATTCTCAGAGTCCTATATTTACTGGGTCCTATCTTGTAAGGGCCCTATGTTCCCAAGGTCCTATGTTCATAGTGTCTTATGTTTATAGAGCCCTATGTTCAGAGGGTCGTATGTTTACAGGGTTCTGTGTTTACAACGCCCTATATTTACAGGGTCCTATGTTCAAAGGATCTTATGTTCCCAAGGCCCTACATTCACAGGGTTTTATGTTTACAGGGTACTTAAACGGTCCTATATTTACAGGCTCCTGTGTGAATCATTTTTGACTCACCCTAGAATAAGAAAAGCTATAGAGTTGTACAAACCTCTCATTATTCTAACACAGTAACAGTACTGAGTACTGCCTAGCTCAGTGTTGGAGGTGTTGTTAGCTAAAGTGTGTACGATTATCATGCTGAACCAAACCACCAAAGAGTCAGTTCTTCATTTTTTTGACCTGAATGAAAATACTTCACCAGGGTTTCCATTTTTAAATGGTAGCAGAGAATAGAGCTGAGCAAAGAATCAGTTTAAAGCTCGCATTATAGATGCTCTGAGAGGAAAGCAGATAAGACCCAAACCTGCACGGTATAAATCCGAGCTGTCTGAGGAGTCTCTCTGTAGATCAGACTGCACCTCAGCGCACCTCGGGGAAAAAACGCGAGAGGAAGCTTGAAATATTGCCAGTATGCTCACTACCGAGATTTTTCATCTTATGTAAAAATACCGGCATGAAATTGGAGATTTATAAAAAGAAGCGTGAAAGGAGAACTCGAGCAGAATTGAGGGATGCGTGTGCTGGCAGAGAGACAGAAAAAGAAACGTAACCGTAGTTTTAAATAGCTCTCTCGGTGTTCCTGGTCTTCTCGGCGCTTACACTGTGCACAACCTTTATTTAACTGTTATCTAATAAGACTCTTAATCATCCAGATCATTCAGGGTTCAGCAGTAGTGAGTCAACACGATTAGACAACTCGAAGAGATTTTTCCCTTCATGCTGTTCAAATTGCGTTCCCCCTGGTTGATAGTAAGCATACAAGCCCTATGCATATGCATATGCAAGTAAAAACAATGTATTTAATAGTAAATGACTAAATAACCACTATAGATCTAGCATTGCTGATTAAATTGTGACACTGAATACACTGATATATTTAAGAAAAAACGGTACAGATGACTCGATAAAAATATATGGTATATATAAGATGGTAGAGGCTCCATTATGATATGGAAATAATTCAGCTGCCATTCCATGGGAACCTTGGTATGTCCGTGACAGTGAAATTCAGATTAGGATCCATTCATTTTGACTGATATTTTGGACTCTCCCAGTAAGTGTGACAAATAATTTAGATCTGGAGACTCCAAATTATGATTAGAGGAACACTTTTCTCAACACAGTTATCAAGTCACCACAATGTTACTGAACACATCTGGGATGCCATGCGATGCACTGTGGAACACAGAAACCCTACACCTCAGAATACAAAAGAATTGTTGACCATTCTGCAGGACGTATTTCCGCAAGCTTGTGGAGTCCATACCCTACAGGGAGCCGAGCCGGTATTAGACTGGTGTACCAATTTTTGGCACTTCAGTGTATAAGGCTGATGTTTGGACTTCAGCCGGAAAAGCCTGGCCTGGATATTTTTATTCCCACTTGGTCTCAGTCCCTGGAATTTTAATAGTTTTTCCTACCTGTTTTCTGTTCTGCTGATTGTTTTGTTTGATTATGTTTAGGTCAGTATACTCAGTATACTGAAACCCTGCCTTTATTTGGATTCCTGTCTGTTCTGCGTCTACATTTTCACGGTTTTGACTTTGTGTTTGACTCTGATTCTGATCTAGTCCTGTCTCATATCCTGAGTGCCGATCGCCTGACCTTGTGTCTGTTCCTGGCTTTGCTTTGTGAATTGTGTTACTGGACTTGTTTTATGTGTGAATAAAACACCTGCAATTGTGTCAACCCCGAGTATATCCACTCCATCTCTAACAGCTGCATTCACATTACAAGCGTCCTGCAAACATTTGGACTCAGATTGGATTTGTCTGTAACTCCTCTATTAATATACTCCAATATTATATTTTATTCTCCATATTTTAAATTGTTTCCCACACTACTCAGTTACAGTAGGTTCTGTCCAGTTTAGCTTGAATCAGTTCTGTCCTTCATAGCTGTTCTGCTATGTTGCTGACACTGAATGATGATGATGACAGTGATATACACACCGGGGAGAAGCCGCATGAACTTCGCCGTTCTCACTTGGGTTGCATGACCACATATCAGATATGCATCTAATCTAGGATCACATATAAATGTTGCTTCAGTTACATTTGAAAAGATTTCATATTTTAATGTAATTGCGTTTTATTTACAGTATATAGCGTTTTAAACAATATGCATTGTCCCAAAGCAAGTTTACTGAAATATGAAATCTAGATTTTATTCATTTATATAAATTTTATCCCTGATGAGCAAGTCAGAGGTGATGGTGATAAAGGAAAAACTCCCTGAGATGACACAAGGAAGAAACCTTGATAGGAACCAGACTCATAAGTGTCTATTCTCAACTATCTACAACTGTCCATTATGGTGATCTTTAGACTGTCCATTATGGTGATCTTTAGACTGTCCATTATGGTAATCTTTAGACCGTCTATTATGGTGATCTTTAGACCGTCTATTATGGTGATCTTTAGACCGTCCATTATGGTGATCTTTAGACCGTCCATTATGGTGATCTTTAGACTGTCCATTATGGTGATCTTTAGACTGTCCATTATGGTGATCTTTAGACCGTCTATTATGATGATCTTTAGACCGTCTATTATGATGATCTTTAGACTGTCTATTATGGTGATCTTTAGACTGTCTATTATGGTGATCTTTAGACTGTCTATTATGGTGATCTTTAGGCCGTCCATTATGGTGATCTTTAGACCGTCCATTATGGTGATCTTTAGACTGTCCATTATGGTGATCTTTAGACCGTCTATTATGATGATCTTTAGGCCGTCCATTATGGTGATCTTTAGGCCATCCATTATGGTGATCTTTAGGCCATCCATTATGGTGATCTTTAGGCCATTCATTATGTCTGCACATTGCTGTTTGAATACTAATACGTATGCAGTGTCACTCTCATATACTTGCTTAAATGATAAGCACTAAGAAAGCTGGATATAACAGAAAGTTTTTTAACTTGTTCATTTATTTATTTACTTACTCACTTTTTTAATTACTTTTTTTTGCTTTTTTCTAACATCTGTTACTGTTTTTGCAATTTACCCCCAACTCCGAAGTAACTGAATATCTCAGGGTTAGACACATGCAGCGTTCAGATGCTAACTGATTTGCTAGCACTTACACTGTAAGTTATGTGCAATATTTTAAACGTTTAAACTTTATTAAACTAAAGCAAATTAATTTTTTTATAACAAGAATTGCATTCAATATATTTCTGTACATTATGTAAAATACAAACGTCTACTACATCAAGCAGACAGAATATAAGGTATTGCACATTATAGTCTGGAACAGATGGTAAAGCAGTAAAATTTCAATGAACAAGCACATTAACAACTGAGTTCATTTCAATAGTGCTGTCACTACCTGATCACTTGACCTCACATCATCCTTACCCTAGACAGAAATTACAGTAAATAGATCGGAGATGAAGGGAAACAGAGCAACGTGGTCCTACCTATCTGTCTTTCCACATCGGCCGCCTCTTCTGGAGTGGCTCTGGGCAGGACGCCGGGGTCGCTAAAGCTGGCACGTAGCAGCATGACCATAACGAAGAGGAATAGCACACCACCGATGGCTGGAATGGCCGGGCTCAAGTTAGAGGCCAGGAATGGACAGCTGGACGAGGCAGATGAGAGACATTAGTGTGTCAGGATGATGGTTAAGTAACATCTCGAATAGAGAATTAAACACAGCAGGACATATTGTTAGAATAATCAACAGCTGGGTGCTGTGGTGTGGCCTGACACAAAAGTTACGTTCTTCAGAACAGCAAATAGTAAAGTGCTTTCACATCAGTTTGTATGATATAAAAATTTTTTTTGTCAATTTATAGGTACATTTAATGGTGTAAACATTCATGAGCAGCCGTGGTTTAAGGTTAGGGATCCAGTTTTATGACGGAAGGTTGCCGGCTTGATCCCTTGTACCAACAAGACATGACTGAAGTGCCCTTAAGTAAGGCATCTAACCCCTCAACTGCTCCCCAAGCTTTTTTAATGGACAATTTCACATTTCTATTATATTTTACATTTATATTTATTCTTATAGTTACTTTTGTAGACTGACAGTCAAAGCCATTTCACTGTAGGTTGTACTGTGTATGACTGTGTATGTAACAAAGTAACTTTGAATCTTTGAATCACCAGGGATAAGAAAGTCCTCTGTTTTGACTGCAGAACACTTAACAATACAGTTTTATTTTAGACTGCTGCAAAGCTCAGATTTTCAAAAAATATAAATAAACATGTCCTTCACCTTATCCAGAATATTCAACAATGCAGTGGCATACACACCCTTGCATTACAGTTAAATTAGGGCAGCTGTGGCTCGAGGTCAGGGAACCAGTCTTGTGACGGGACGGTTGCCAGTTTAACCCCTTTGTAACTGATAAGACACAACTAAAGAGCTCTTTAGCAAGGTGTTAAACCCCCCCAACTGCTTCCTAGCACTGTGGACAGGGTCTGGTCCCCACTCTAGACAAGTGTGTTCACTGCCCACTAGAGTGCAATAATTTCACTTTCACTTTTATGAGACAAGTTACTTCCTGCTATCACTTATGTTACCAGCAGCTATAAACAGTCGTCTTCATTACCCATAGCCGTAGACTATGAGCATGATTGCGTTAATAAGCCTCCTATATTTCTCGCTCTTATATTTATTGTAATATTTGTAACCTGCAGGTGGATGATGAAGTAATGGAAACACAACAGGCAGTAAAAGTAATAAACAGCAGTCACATGCATGCAGAAACATTTTTCTGCACTTCAATGCTTGCATGTGCATGTGTGTGTGTGTGTGTGGAAAATTTGCTCCATTCTTCATGAGCAGCAGCTCCTCTGTAACAGCTGGTATCAAGCAGTAGGGGTCGGCTTTCCTTCGGCACTTTTCCGGGAAAGAAAAATCACCCTTTCAGATTTAAAGCACAAGACTGAAATGTTCGACCTCTTTTCGCTGCCTTGAGGTTAAAAAAGTATACCATTTTATAGTCGGTGAGAAATGTGGTTTTAATAGATATGGGACAGGGTGGAATTAAGAGCAGAAACTGGGTGTAACGTCATGTTTTGGCATAGAACAATTTTATATTACTCACTTTCCATCCTATTACGGTTTAGTAACTAACAGACGCATGCTGATTTATAAACTGAGACGACATGCAGAAACAATTCAATTTTATTTATAGAGTGATTTTAACAACACACACTGTCCCAGAGCAGCTTTCCGGAAATATAAGATCTGTAATAAATTTTAAATATATATTAATTGTATCCCCATGAACAAGCTGGAGGTGATGGTGGCAAGGAAAAACTCCCTGAGAGGACAAGAGATCATCTGGGTGGAACCAATTATAAAAAGCCTTTAAAAAGTAAAAAGTTCCAAAAATGCCAGGAAAACTAGTACAGTCAAGCCTATGCAAAATTCATAGCAATGCCACCTATGCACGTATTGACTGCGTCCACCAGTGTGTAAATAAAGCAATAGGCTAGACAATCTATGGAAGGCTCTAGAGCTGCTTCCATGTTATTAAAGTTTAAGCAATTTTCTACACGGTTTAATAGCTGGAGGCAGAAGCAAAGTTTGAATTTTCACATACGACAGTACAAAAGTGTCCAGCGTCGTCTGACAAGAATTGTTTCACATCCAACCCTGCCTTAAGTAACATCAGAATTCAATGCTGGGGCCTCAACATCAGCGTGAGGACTGGGCAATGTTTCCTCCAAGATATGCGAGGATGTACCAAGTATCAGACTGGTGTACCAGTTTTTCTGGCACTTCAGTATATGTTGTTGAAATTTACCAACTGTTCACTGATGGAGGTTTGACCAAAAGAGTGTAAAACTCGTTCTTTCATTTATTCATTCATTTATTCATTATCTAAGCTGCTTATCCTACTACTGCCCACATATCATACGGATACGGACCACAATTCTGCATTGGCAAACCGCATCTGGCCATGTTCTGTGCCATCATTCCATATGGTATGTGGACCAGATTTGGGCCATATCAAAAATGCCATGTGGGAAGTTTGGGCAGAAAGCAGGGAAACACCCTGGACAAATCTCCAGTCCATTACAGGGCATATACACACATGCCAACCCTATCACACACTCATACCAATGGTCAATTTAGTACCTCTAAATCACTTGACTGCATTGTTTTTGGACCATGGTAGGAAAATGGAGCTCCGGATTGAAACCCACACAGACACAAGGAGAACACGCTCCACACAGAAAGGACTCTGGATGCCCAGCTGGGGAATCAAACCCAGTCCTGCTTCTTGCTATCCACTGCACCACTCCAATGCATAAGTGGGTGTAAAAAAAAAAACATCAAATGAAGACTAACTAACGTATATATCAGTTGCAAAGCCAGATTCATGGCTTCTAAGTGTATCTTTAGGCTGTCCATCACGGTGCTCCTCAGACTGTTACATTTATGGCATTTGGCAGACGCTCGTATCTAGAGTGACTTACAAAGGGATTTAAAGTCTCTATCTATAATTACATCCTGATACAGGTTCACTGACACATAAGTCACAGACTAAAAATACCATCTGTCTAAAAACTCTGTTGACAAAAAGGATGACATCAAACAGTGGGGTTATAAATCATTCCTATATACCCTGAAATGCCAGAAAAGCTGGAACAGACGAGCCTGTGCAAAATACACAGGCTGGTGGTGGCTCCATAATGGTATGGGATTTGTTGAGCTGGTATTCCATAGGACCCCTGGTATGTCAGGTGAACACAATGTCTGCATCCTGTCTGATGAGTTACACCCGTTCATTTCCTACATGATCAGGTTTGGCCTCTTCCAACAGGACAATGTGCCTCCATACACGTCTAGAGACACGATTTGTCGTTAGAGGAACACTCATCTGAGTTTGGGGCTTTGCCATTCCTATCTAATTTACCAGATGTGAACGTTATTAAACACATCTGGGATGCCATGCAACATGCGATAGAAATCCTACATCTCAGAATCCAACAGAATTGTGCACCATTGCCTACAGGACATAGCTTGTACAATCCATGCCCCATGTGGGACCCACAAAGATTTAATGGCACTTCAGTGTACAGGTGAACAGGTATTCACTTATTCATAGTCATGCATTTGTAAAAACAAATCTGTGTGTTCCACTTACAATACAGACTTGGCGTAAACACATTTATGATGGTGTTAATTGAAGCGTCCATGACGACCACATTATCGCTGAATATTATTGTCCTTCTGTTTACTGGTCATGTCTGTGTATCATTACAGAGTTCAGCAGCTTTTCTGATAAGCCACTTCTCTGTCAAGGTTCATTTCAGTCTCTGTTTCTCCTCCTCTACCCAGTTTTAGCACATAACTTCAGGATTTTTCCGACACATTTACACCATCTGTGAGTAAGACACTTCATATCAGTTCTCAAACCTGAGGTGTGGGAGGCACACGGGTCAGAGCATCACAAAAACAGCAGGTCTTGTGGTGTGTTCCATGAATACAGTGATTAGTACCTACCAAAAACGGTCCATTTACATTTACGGCATTTGGCAGACGCTCTTATCCAGAGCGACTTACAAGGTTACTGGTATTACAGGTAGGCCA
>JAOVVF010000034.1:8069211-8084374 GCA_028565595.1 Duopalatinus emarginatus | reverse complement strand
ATTACTATTAATATTATTATCATCACCATTGTAATTATTATAATTATAATTATAATTATTATTATCACCACTATTCTTCTTCTTCTTCTTCTTCTTCTTCTTCTTATTATTATTATTATCGTCATTATTATTATTTTATTTATTTATTTTATTATTGTTATCATTACCTCACATTTATTTATTTACTAATAATTATTTATAATAAATTAATTGTGTTTTCTTTTCCAGGTGGTGCTTTTCTGATGACGGTATCCGTTGCAGGCATGATCGCCGGATTCGGCTCGACCCTCGCTATGGCTAAGAAAAAGAGCCCTGAGTGGTTTAATAAGGTGTGACATGAACATTTGCACTTTATATACAGTGTGTGTAACATGATAGAGTGAAGATAAGCCGAACGAATGATCATTTAACATTTTATACTCTACTGCACATCGTCCACTCCCAGGAGCATAAAGATATTTAGCTATTTATTTATACAGGCTTTTTCAAAATTGTTGGACTGTTTCCAGAGTCGACTAGTGGCTGAGAGTGGTGTCAGCAGTACCTCTAATGACTGATGCAGCAGCACTTTAGTCAGCTTTTTGTTTGGACAGATCAGCTCCCGAAGCTTCGCTGTCATCTCCTCGATCTACAACTCGTTGAGATGAATCTCTTTCATAGAGACGCCAGATCACAGTTGGAGACTCCAAACTCATCTGAGTTTGGGGTTTTGCCATTCCCACCTGAGTCACCAGGGCTCAGTGTTCTGCAGGAAGGACAGTGAATATTTCCACAAGCTCATGGAGTATTGGACTGGCGTACCAGTGTTTCTAGCACTTCAGTGTAAAATAAACTGTAATGTATATGTCATGTCTAAGGATACCTGTGGGCTCTGCCAGGCTCTAATTTAGTAACTGTAGCCTGGGTGCGTGCTTTATATAAAGTCTACTTAACTCATTAGCTACTATATTTAGGCTCCAGAATTCTGGTTTCTAGTGAATCCCTCAGCTGTTTTCTTATTCATGCTCATTAACCTCTTATTCACTTAAGCTATTTTGTTGTTGCTCTGTTTGTTTTCCTCATGGGGATATAATTGGACTTGCGTCAATCCTCCATTAGAGTCGGGACTGGTGTTCGTTTGTGAAACTGGCGGACGAACAGTGCTCCTTTTTGTCACCGTCTTCTCCGTCTATTTTTAAGCACAGCCTTTCTTCACTTATGTGTATTTTAATAAAGCCACAATTAGATTTATGAGGTCATGGAAACATACGCAACAGACGCATCGAGCGCTCTGGAGGCTCCTTAAAACTTGATTGTCAGACAAACTCAGGCTCCGGTTTTTATCTCGGAGTTGCTGCATTGGCATCAACTTACATTGTAGTTAATAAACCTTGCTACCTTCCTTGCTACCAAACCTTCTTCCTAAAACCTAGAGGCACAGGAGCAGCTCCATTTCAAATTCTGCAAATTCCCCATGACCTGAATGGTTTGGGGTTTGTTTAGCCCGCATTCCATGAGACCCCGGTATATCTACGAACGTCTCTGACAGGTGAACACTGAGTCATGTTCGTTCGCTTTTCCTGCTTCAAACACGAGATCTGTGAACAGAGTGTTCACATGCTTTGTAATAAATCCCACCGTGACAGGTGCCACTGTAAAGAGACGATCTACGTTATTCATGTCACCGGTCAGTGGTTTTAATGTTATGGCTAATTAGTGTTCCAGTACATGAATAAAGTTGATGCTGTGATCAGTACTGGCGAGACCCTCCTCATGTTCCGAGTAAGAATTAAGCAGTGTTTTCTTTGCGTGTTTCTAGTTAAAGGCTGAAACATGCAGATTTATTCATATTTCTGACTATTACTTAAGTTCCTTATGCAGATTTATTATTGGATTTAAGAAACCAAGAAGCATCTGTACAAGTTATAAATGCACCAGTTATTATAACGTGGAGCAGCTCAAACTCTGTGACCTGCAGCTGCACGTTCCCGTGTGTGTTTTAGGGTGTACTAGGCACGGCGGCGGTTCCCGAGAGCGGAGCGTCTTTAGCCCTGCGTGCGCTCGGATGGGGTTCTCTGTATGCCTGGTGTGGAGTCGGTCTTCTCACCTTCACAGTCTCGAAAGCTCTTGGTGTCCACAGTGTAAGTGTGTGTGTGTGTGTTTGTGTTTCTTGTGTACACAGTAAACATTTCATTACAGCTCACCGCTTCTTTTGCAGTTGGTGGAATTTCGTCAGAAAATGCAGTCCATTTTTCCGGCCATCCCGAAAAACGAAGACATTCAGACCAACGCGGCGCCTTTTGACTGGGACACTCTGTTTAAATCTAAATGATCACCAATGTCCCAGTGAAGAGAACTTTACAAGTCTGTTCACCAGAGGGACAAAACTGTGAAGTGAAGCCAGGTCTGATGAGAATATAACCCAGAGACTTTTCAGGGGCCGTGTTCACATGTATGATGTTGAGGAGACAGGCTGGAGAAAAGGCCGGCTGTTTCTGGCTTCAGTACTCCGTTTGTGTTTTTTAAGTAAATAAAAACTAAAAGCAACCAGCTTTTTTTAAATTCCTGAAAATAAATCTCTTGGATGAAAGGACATTAAACCTAAACTGCCTACATAAGTAGCACCATTTGGTGGAGGAGCTTCATGTATTATTAGATTGGGAAAGAAAAAATTAGCATGTGGGTGCAATGTGTTGGCCTGGATGTGAAAATGTCAAAATGCTCCATGTGGCCAAAAGTATGTGGACACTAAAACACGCCATCATTCACTTTGTGTGCATACCTGTTCTTCTGTTTTTTGCATTATATCATCCTCCACTCTCTTGGGACGTCTGTCCACTAGATTTTGGAGCGTGGCTGTGAGGATAAGGGAAGTAATCAGTGTATCGTGATTCATATCATCATGGCGCTCACTGAGACATCAGCATGCTGGAGCAGTTTTGGGCCTATTATCTTCCAGGACCAGAGAATTGTAATCCTGACCTACAGCATAGACTGACTGTGTGGCTTTGATTTTATGGCACATACATGGGTGAGATAATCAGGTGTCCACAAACTTTTGGGCTGATGGTGTATGTCTTCTCTGTTGCTATGTTGAGTGGAAAATGTAGCACCAGGTTGAGCCAAAAGAAGTTATAGCATTGAACATATACAATAAATGGTACTTTCGTAAGTGAACTGAACCACTCATTGACCACTGTGCTTGCACACAGAGAGAGATTTGTGCAGAGAAGCACACACACACAAACACACACCAAGGGACAGTGAGCACATGTGCCTAGAGCCGTGACCTTATGGTAAGGGAACCGGTCTTGTGACCAGGAGGTCCCGGGTTCAATGCCGTAGTGCCCCCACCAACTGTTTGCCAGGTACAGTGGTTTGGGGCTGCCCCCCCACTCCAGTCAAGTGTGTTCACTATCCTCAAGGGTTTACTAGTGTGTGTTTCACTGCATGGATGGATTACATGCAGAGGTCACATTCCTCTGTGTGCAGACACAGTAGGCAAGTAGTTCACTTTCACTCCAACCCTATTCACAGTGCCCAGGGAGCAGATGAGGGTTAGGTGCCTTGCTCAAGGGCACTACATCTGAGTCATGTCGACTGTGGGGATGGAACAGCGACCTTCCAGTTACAAGACTGGTTCCTTACCCACAAGCCCACAGCTGCTCACTGGTACTGGTTAGATAACGGCCGTCACCAGCCAGTCCATGTTCGTGCTGAACTGGACCTTTGTAAAGAATGTGGTCCTTCCTAAATTCTAGTCGCTGCTGTGAAATATTATAAATGTTTGTATGTACAAAATGTATGAAACCAAACATGAGCGTTATGTTAAATATATGTCAAATAAAATAATAAATCCTAGCTGAGATCTGAACTAATATGTGACCTTCTCTTTGATTTCCAGCTCCAGCAGAATGGCACACGTTGCAAGAAATTAGGACTGATCAACCGTACATATAGAAATCTAACTAACTACAGAATGGGAATATGGTCAAGTTGTTCAGACTTGAAGAAAATATTCCATAAGCTGCTCTGGATCAGTGTGTCAATGCCGTAACATGTCAATTACAATTCAAGCAGGCAGTCACAAGCAACATGGGCCTTATGACTGTTCTCACACACACACACACACACACACACGTCTCCTAAATGTTTACTAGAAGATTTAATCAGGCTATTTCTGGAAATGTCCATTTGGCCAGAAATGAAAAAGAAAGCATTGTTCACAGATGTGCAGCATGTGACGGCTTCCACAGATGTAATTAACACGGACCTTAAAATACACTGAAGTGCCATAAAAACTGATCGAGCTGAACATATGCAAAACACACAGGCTGGTGGTGGCTCTGTAATGGTATGGGGTTTGTTTAGCTGCCATTCCATGGGACCCCTGGTACATCTATAAATGTCTCTGACAGGTGAACACTGCGTCTCTCTCCTTTCTGATGAGTTACACCAGTTCATGTCCTGCATTCATTCTGATGGCTTTGGCCTCCTTTAACAGGACAACGTGCCACCACACACGTCCTACAGACGCCAAATGATGTTTAGAGGAACGCTCATCGGAGTTCTGAATTTTGCCATTCACACGGACCAGATTTTAATGTTATCCAGGATGTTCGGGATGATGCGCAACACGCTGTGGAACACAGAAATCCTATAATTTGGAATACAACAGAATTGTGGACCGTTCTGCAGGAAGCATGGTGTACCGTTTTTTGTGGCACTTCAGTGTAGACAGGTCTGAAACACTGAAGTCAGAGCAGTGAAGCCTAGCCTCATCTGAATTTATTGCCAACAGATAATTTAGGAATATTGTTCTGTTATTGTGTGATTTATCGATGATTAATGTGTTTTGGCATTGTTCTGGACATCCTATACACCGTCCCGTCCTCTTCCAGCACATCTGATTCAGCTCATTATGTAACCTCTCAAAAACTCAAGAACTGAGTCAGAGGTATGAGTCAACTAATGCACTTCTAAGCACCCACAGTCTTTTACACTCCGCCAAACCGGCATTAAGATACCACGGTGCCTTTGTGAACCTGAGATGAGACGTGCAGAGGTTCAGTATTCAGTACTTGGGGGATGTTCATGCCTCGAGACGCAGAGACAAAGCACCCAAAAACAAGCTTAACAGTGCTCAACCAGATTTCATGTACATTTACTTTAACATGTGGAACATGTAGTATAAAGACTTTATACTAATAAACAATGTTCATCAAATCATATGGCATGAAAAAAAAAAAAAAAACTTCACAGAGTTGTAGATTTTCATTGGAATCGTCGCTCAAGTCACTTCTGGGATAACTTCAGGTTTTGCTGGATTACAGTTACACCGACTGACTTTTTCTTGAGCCTGTGTCTTTTATTTTATCCAGGGCCTTTCGAGGGACCTCTATCCGTTTAACAGAATCGCGTGTAGCAGGAACGTCCTACACAACACGGCATACTACCCTCGACAGAAGATGGCGACGAAAATTTCGTTTCCAAACCGTTGTCAATAATCAGCATCGACTACCATCACTTTGTATAATACCACATCTCTTGGAGAAATAAAACGTGAAAAGGGCCTGTCAATATACAGCTCATATATATACACAAATCAGCCCATAATGTGAATGAAGAGAAGTGGTAACTGAAGCGCTTTAGAGTTCCGTTTGTTTGTTTTTTTTGTTTGTTTTTTGTTTTTTCCAGACTGTTGATCCTACTGGTCATACTGGTGGAAGCGAGTACGTAAAAAAAAAAAAAAAAAGAAAAAACAGCTCTGACTTTACCCTTACATACTGATGTGGTTACGCAGTGCAATACTGGTTATCAGATTTTGAATATTGCCTGTGGTAAAGAGTCATTCACATTTGGTAATCTCCCCTCCAACAAGCCATCTACACCCTATTGCACAATGCTTTTTAGAGCTGGATACATGTATATCTTGAGTAAATCAGTGGGTTTTTTTTTTCTTTAACACATTGCAAGAGAAGTTCTATCTACAACACATCTCACAATTTAAATAAATGTGCATCCCTAAAATAAACAAAGTCCCACCAAAAACAGGCACAAACAATGAGAGAGAGAAAAAACAAAAAACACGAAACAATCATAAGCGCACAAACTTTTAAAAAACCGAAACAGTAATCTATCAGATGCCGACTTTGGTTAAAACGGAACTGAAGAAAGAAACACAAAACAAAAACATAAAAAAGAATATAAAACAACACTATGAAATATTAAATATTTGTATTAAAATCATTTAAAAATCCAAAATGAAAATAGCAAAAAAAAAAGAGGGGTAGAGGAGCTATATATATATTCTCTATATAACTGTATGTAAAAACATTTTTTGTCTTTTTTTTTTTATTTAAATAAAAATATAACACCAACAATCTCGATCTCTGTGGTTTGTCCCACTGGTTTTCAGCACTGCCAGGCTACCGCTCGTGTCACGAGCGCCCCAGCTTAAACAGCACCTCGCACAAAATGGCTGCCACGCTAGAGTTCAGCACGGACGACAGCGTGATGTCCAGCAGGCGGCTCTCGTACAACACAAACTCGGGCCGGTTCTCCTCAACCTGAGCGATCGCCATTAAAGCTTTAGCGGCCCGGCACATCATGTTGATGCTAGGTGGCTCTGGGTGGGTTGGATGTCCTGCGTGTAGCAGGCTATGAGGACTCTGTTGATACTGTGCCATGGCAAGACTGTCCTCTAAAAAGCCTATCAAGGTCCCGATGCTGCCCTTCTGAAGTGCAATGGCCCGGGCTGCCGTGGGATCGCCCTGTGCCAGGTTGGCGAGGACGGCCACCGCCATTTCCCGGCACACCTGGCTTTTACGTTCACCGACGTGACGCACTAACGTTGCGAAGAGGCGTTCCTGGAGGCTGAATGGTGGCGTTGCTAACAGTAGGTCCACGTTACAGTCCTGGATGCTCAGCTTGCACAAGCACTCCAGCACCAGCCTCTGTGGCGTCAAAGAAGAGAAGCCGCCAGCTGTACAGAAAGGGTCCTGGGCCTCGGCCGACGGACAAACCATCCAGTGCAAAAGGCCGTCTAGAATGGGTAAGCAGAGGCTCTCTGGGTAGATTGACAGGTCGAGCTGCCCTGAAATGTTGGCCAAGGTCACCAAGGTGTTCTCGTGCAAGGCACCAAGGCAGTCCCACCACCACTCATCTTTGCTACAAGCCAGACTTCGCTCCTCTTCACGTTGGTACGTTGGGGGTGTCCTCTTCCTCTTTGGGTGCTCATGATGCAAGAGCACCAGTTTGCCCAGTATAAGTACCAGACCTGGATGTCGTGCCATGTCAGCATCATTACCTGGCACGAAGGACAGCCCACGGACAATGTTAGAGATGCATACGCAGCGTTTAGCCAGCTCATCCTGCCAGTCTTCGGCTGTGGAAAGTGGTGCCTCGTCCCAGCAACGTGGTTGGTCTTCCAGCAGGGTGACGCTGCGGTGGTTCTCTTGGCTCTGTGAAGTGGACTCTTGGGCTGCACTTTCTGGTAGAGATCCCATATCATCTGCAGTGGCTGTCGGACTCTTATCTGTGTCATCTTGGTCTTGCTTGTGAGATGACTCCTCTTGATTAGGATCCTCAGTGTCTTGTTCTTTAACCCCCTCAAGGTCCATGGTAGTTACAGGCTTGGGTTCCGTTTCCTCGTATTTTCTATCAAAGTGGGTCTGGATGTGGGCAGTGGAATCTCCTCCACCAGCCTTCCAGTGCAGTAGGCCGCTGGTGAACTCTCCAGCCAAGCCCAGCTGTTCTGATCGGTCTTCCACCAGGTCTGCGATCGCCTCCCTCTCCTCGACCTTCAACGGCAATCGGTCATACTTGCTAGCTTGCTTGGGCCTGGGTTCTGGGGTAGAGGGATCTTCTTTACCCACTTCATTTTGTCCATCCTTCTCCTGCTCAGTTGTTTCTGCTGGCTTCTTCTCTAGGGGGTCTCTTACAGATGTGGTGTTGGGGACACACCTTTGAGATTCTACTTCTGGCTTCTTGTCTACCTCATCAATATTTGAAGGACTATCCTGCTCCTGATGCTCCGGTTCCTCTTTTTCTGCTGGCTCTGGGAGGGGGCCAAGAAGTGTCTTCTGGCCCTCAGTACCCACTTCATATTCCTCCAGGATTCCAAAGATCTCAATCAAGCATCTTCTGAAATATTCGACTATGAGTTCCAAGAAACCTGGCAACTAGAGAAAGAGAGGACGAGAGTATGCCAGATGTTAACCAGTTAATTTTGGTACGAAGTAACTATGCAAGTGCACCAGGCTGTGCTACTTTGCCAACTTACCTGTGACAAGGTAAAAGAAGACACCGTGTTATCATCATATAGTAGAATGTTTATTGTGTCCAAAGCCCAGGTGCTCTCTGCTAGCAGACCAGACTTCAGAGACATCATCACACGCCAGGCCTCTGGTGTTCCTGCAAGGTAACGACACTTCTAAGCTGACTTCTACACCCCAACATACTACATAAGGCAAGTGTAGAAGGGAAGTGATAATACTGCTGATGAATTTTTAACATTTTTTTTTAAGATTCTTACCGATGTCTTTGGAGGTTAACCTTCGGCGAGGCTTTAGCTGAGGCTGCGTAGCCTCAACGGAATCCAGTGGAAAGCTGATCTCTCGTTGTATGGGTGGGAGGCCTTGACCGGGGACACCGCCACTCTGAGAGCTGGGCATAGCCCCAGGAACACCTGGTTTTGGCATCTTCATTGATGGCATCAGATGAGCTTTATTGGGGGACATGGATCCTCCCATGGGTCTGGGAAATGGTGCCGGACTCGGAGCACGGGCGATGTGATTAGGCATGGCTGGAGGAGACTGGTAAGAGGACGGAGGTTGGCGGTTCGTCATGGGCGGCATGGAGCTCGCAGGAGACTGTGGAGGATAAGGCGACTGACGCTGGCCTGGGTGACTTGGCCACTGACTGTCCTGATTTGCCCTTCCATCTGGATCATCTGCACGACTCATGGAGGGGTACGGAGCTCCGTGGCCTTGTCTGCTAGGGTAAGAGTAGCTCATGTCAGTTCTGGGGTGCCACATGTTACCCTGAGGCCCCCCGCTGGGAGTGGAGGATGGTCCACCGGCCATCATGCCATGCTGAGGTGGTCCTTGTCCCCCGTGCTGCATGCGTTCACGGTTATATGGGTACGGGAACTGCCCCTGCATAGGTCGTCGCTCTGGGTATCCGCCGTACTGGCCATACATATCCGGCTGCTGGCCACTGAACTGCATGCCATAGGATTCGCCCTCATGTCGCTTTGCTGGGGGCCCATACATCCCTTCTCCAGGTCTCTTATAACCCTAAAGAGGCACAGAATAGTTTTTGAAGATGGTGTTTACCACATGTTGAATTAGCATTACCACTGCAGCCGGCAATTAGGTGTTATGAGCCAATTTTATTTGAGGCTAAATGAGTCCAGAATACACAATATCTCAATATTCAATATGCAACTGACTGTAAATGCTGCAGCTCCAGACTGACCTGTGGCTGTGGGTACATTCCATGTGTGCCGTACGGCATGCCTTGAGGATACTGCTGTCCATAACCGTCATGGCCATGCCTAAATAAAGAACACACATCACTGAGCCATTCGGTCTGGAGATACGCTTGCACTCATTCACCCCAATAAAACCCAGTAAGCCTTACCTCTGATGTGACGGGTATCTGTTGCCTGGGTACATGTTTGGATCATTGTTAGAAGGCATCATGTTGTTCTGATTTCCAGGAGGCACCATTGCACCATCTGGGCCCACGGTGTGGTCAGGCCTGATGAAGACACATGGCAAAATGCATAAAGCCGGACGCAAAAGCGAGTCAAGATAGAGCCCAGTAGCTTATTTTGAAATGTTACTGACCTTCGGTCAAAGCCTTGGCTGTAAGGGTACTGGGATCTCATGCCCATGGCTTGGGGGCCTCGTGGGTACATGTCCTGCATGCCACTGCTGGGCATTGGCCCTGGCATGTAAGAATCATTGCCTCCTACAAATATATACACACTTTCAGTGTTTGGTAAAAGACTAGAAAGATCTTTTACTGACGTGGTTGGCTCTGGAGACCACAAAATCAAAATGGCTTTGCAAAATCGGTTCGATTTTGGATAAAACAAAAAAAGTGGTCTGGAAAAGGGAACCCAGTGTTTAGAGTCAGCTTTAACGACTTAAACATCATAGCGGGCATTAAAGTATCATGATCCTATACCATCTCTCCACTGTCGATCACAAAAGTGTGCATGAGCCCTTTTCTCCAAGTGTGTTACACCGGCCCTGGCACTGCATATGCAAGCAGCACGACAAGAAGTGGTGGCTAGCTGGACGTGTCTTAGAGGAAGCATGTGACAGGCCGGTAGCTGTTGTATGATAAGAGGCGTCTTGAGTACCAGTTGTTTATAATAATACGTTTTAGCTGTGCTAAAATGCATACCGTTCGTCTGAAGTATCGGGTGGTGAAATATCTTCTTAAAGCTAATGGCTAGACCTAAACAGCCACAGAATACTGTTACTGCTAATGCTGAAAAATCCTTTCGTCATGCGCGTCTGTTCTTACTATTGTCTGCAGTCATAAAACATTACAGATGCTTCAGGATTTAATCTTGGATAGTAAAGTCTTTTGATTACGTAACAGTCTGAGTCTTAAGCCAGTGGAAATGCGGGCAGCTTCTCAAGAACGGACACTAAATCACTAAAAAACAGCCCCAGCAAGAGTTAGTGGAAAATAGTGCTTGATAAATGACACCATTAGTACGCTAGAAAGTAGACACTAGGGGGCAGCGCTGTCCAACAAATCACCTTAATCACAACTAGGACATGGCTAAAATGCAGTATATCCAGCAACTCAACATGGCAATGAGAAGCAGAACGGCTGAAGACTGGAAGAAATACAGCTTTATTATGGTTTTAAATGACACTGATTTACCTTTTCTCTGACCTCCGTAAGGTTCCTTATTGGCGTCATACTGCATTCGGGAATCCATGCCGCTACCTCCCTGCTGGTACATCATACCAGGTGGGACGTTGGCTCGCTTTTGGAAAGCTGGATCGCTGCTATCAGAAAACGGATCCTGCACACTGACACCGCTGTTTCTGCAGATAAAGGTCAAACAGACTGATTCAGTATACAAAAAAAAAGGAAATATAATAACGCATGCTGTCATAAGACATAGTAATAAGCCAGAGTTTCTTTCTCTGTAGCACAGGAAGTGAAATCGAAGGGAAGTTTAGATTTTGTAGATAACGGTTTTGTGCACTGATTTTGCACCATGTTTTGGTTTTTTTTTTTTTTTTTTAGAGTAAACTGTGAAAAATGGGACGTTTTGGATCCAGCTGAGGAGAAAACTGTTCAAACTGTGCAGATGGATGATAATTTTGCAATATTCCCAGCAGGCCATGATATCGATGTGATGACTGAGGATGTCACTGGAGAGCATTCCACAGGATGGATATCTTGTTTCGAAATATGAAAAAGTGTTGGGAATTCAAAAGGACAGAGGACAGAAGAACTGTACCTGGTGCAAGCATCAGCAATAGATCGAGTCAGACCAAATAACTCAACGTATGCGTGCTGTATTGTATGGCCAAACGTTTCTGAACACCTGACCATCACACCCATAATGTGGCTCTTCCCCAAACTGTTTCCACAAAGTTCTACAGAATTGTCTAGAATGTCTTTGTATGCTGTAGCATCACCAGTTCTCTTCACTTTTCCCAGCATGACAAAGCCCCTGTGCACAAATCAAGCTCCACAAAGACAGCTGGAACAGAATTAACCAGAGTATCCTCCCCTGAACATGCCAAACTTACACGGAAGTGGCAGAAAAGCCTATGCAGAATACATAGCAATGACACCTATGCATATCACTGGTTGTGTCCACCAGGGCGTATATAATAAAGCTTCATAATGGTATGAGGTTGGCATTCCATAGTACCCCTGGTACATCCACAAATGTCTCTGACAGATGAACACTGTGTGCGCCTCCTTTCCGAGTTACACCTGTAACACCAGGTTTGGCCTCTTCCAACAGGACAATGTGCCACCATACACATCTAGAGACACCAAATTATGGTTAGAGGAACACACATCTGAGTTTGGGCTTTCACCAGATCTCTGAATTGTGAACACTTCTGCTGTTACATTTCTGCAGTCCCAGTACCAGTTTTTTAATGCTACCTGTAGTCTGAAGCCTTCCTAACAAGTGTGGAGGTTATTATAACAGGATAAGGAGACTGAGTCCGTAATGGGATGTTCAATATGCACAGGTGTCCACAAACTTTTGGTCATATAAGCTTCAATTATTCAGTAACTACATATACAGTGGTGGTCTGTTTTTACATTTTATTATCGTCTGAAGTTAAGATCAAGGTTATAACCATCTAAAATATAATTACTGGACTTTCTATGAACTATTACAGTGAAACCATATTTCACAGAAGTTATAGTGTTTGTACAGTTAGATATGTTTCTTTTTGTTATCCTATACCCTTTCTTGTTAGTGGTCATGCCTTTATACATCCTCGGCTTTCACCATATTTGGTGATAATCTAGAACGGTGAGAAGTAAAACCTACAGCATCGTGGATGTGCAGATCCGGGATCGTTCGCCGAGTTAATCGGTGTGATGTGACGTGTTTTACCCACCTGCCACTTTGCTGAGCAGGCATGTGGCTGTGTGGAGTAGAGGCTGGAGTCAGGGGCTTTAAATCGCTGGGCATTTCTGTCATGGAGCTGCTGCCTGTAGACTGGGGAGTCTGAGGGCCCTGGAGAGAGCCTGAGTTCGCTACGAAAAAAAAAAGAGAGAGAGAGAGAAATGCAAATGTGAGGAATACGATGAAGATCTGGGAAACCCCTTAATCACTTAATCCACCTGTGTGCGGAGTGTTTCTTCTAATAAGACCTGTAATACCCAGCTCTGTAAAGAGTTTTACATGTTCTTACATGTCAGCAGAACACAGAAGCACTAGCAAGGGTAAAGTGGCTTCTAGCTGTGAATGAGCGTGTGAATGTGTGTATACACAGACTGGCATCCTATCCAGGATGTAATCCAGTCTATTTGTTTAACTATTGTTCCCAGAAAAGAAGGCGGCGGCTGTCAAATGCACTGAAGTAGCAGGCAGAAAACCTGGTACACCAGTCTAATACTTGACAGGTCTTCCATGGGACCTGGACTCCACAAACTGGCAGAAATACTCTGTGAGTAAATACTCCCTACAGAACGGTCGACAATTCTGTTGTACTACGAGGTGAAAGATTTCTGTTGAGATCTGGTGACTTGGGTGGGAAAGCAAAACACCAAACTCAAAACGTGTTCCTATAACCATAATCTGGAGTCTCCAAGATACAAGTATTTGCCTTGTCGGAAGAGGCCAAACCAATCAGAATGAATGCAGGACATGAACGGGTGTAACTCATCAGAAAGGAGACGCACATGTGTCACCTGTCAGAGACGTTTGTAGGTCCTGTGGAATGCCAGCTAAACAAACCCTATAGCATTACAGAGCCACCATCGTGTCAAGTATTTAGCATAGGCTCATCTGTAGCAGATTTTCTGCCACTTCAGTGTATACATTGCAGCACGGTAAAACCCTCGTCTCCGCATATCCCAGTGTGTTATGCAGCTTGGGGTCAGATCACAGGGTCAGCCATGATACAGCGGACCAGGAAGCACAGAGGGTTGAGGGCCTTGCTCAAGGGCCAAACCCCTTGCTATTTACCGCTGAGCCACTAGTGTTAGATCAGCCTAAACATCATGTACGCTATACCACTTTAATATGCTACATCACGCTTACTGAAAAACTAATCCTAGATCCGGATCCAGGCGATAAAACACTTACTGAAGATGAATCAATACATGAATCGTTCCAGATCTTTATTTTTAAAGTTCTTTATATAAGCACCTACACGCGGTAATGAATAAATTACATATATTAATAAAGAGAAGACCTTGTGAAGTACTCTTGAATCATCTGACGCTAGCATTTCATTTCTGTAATCTAATAATACGTGGATACAGCTGGCACAGAATCTGGTATAAGCAGACATAATTAAACAAAAAACCCACACACAACATGGAGGAGGATAAGTGGAGGGACTAATTGGCAGAGCTGAAGGGGGGAAAACAACAACAACAACAACAAAAAAACAGTGCAGCATTAAGTCATGAAAGTGTGTCAGGTCTGAAAGTAAACAATGCAGACGGGCCTGACGCGCACACACATTTATGAGTCTGAACTGGAATGACCTTGATGCCATATTCAGACAGAGTAAGGGGAAGGAGGGAAGGGAGGGAGGGAGAGGGAGAGAGAGAAAGAGAGAGAGGGAGAGAGAGAGAGAGAAAAATGCTGGCTCACTGGTCGGCTGTGTAGGGGGTCAGACGGAGGTCATTTCTGTTTATATCTCACACTCCTCCCCTTATTAATCTTCCCTGGGGAATCCCCCTCCTGCTGTTTGACAGCTCTCGCTTGACACACTTTCTCTCTCTCTCTCTCTCTCTGTGTACTATTAAGGGGAGGGAGGGAGGGAGGGAAGAAGGGAAATCCTTTAGCTGCTTGCTTGACAGCTCTCCCTCTCCCTCTCCCCCCTTCAACCTCACCCCTCCCTACTCTTTCGCTCTCTCAGCGTGACTAAATCACCTGTCAGATATTTTTAGCTCTCGCACAGCCAGCTCAAATTGATTTGAGGGCAGATGGAGGAAGGATGCCGGCGACGAGTCCCGGCCACGGAGGACCGTCTATCAGCCTAAAGGGCAGACTGAACATTATGCATGCTATAATGCACTTTAAAATGCTGCGCATCGCTCACCAAGAACTAATCCTAGAGAACCAGAACTTATACAATAGCAGCCAGAGCGGGGGCGGGGGTGGTTGGGGGTGGTTGAGGGTTGGATTGGTAGAGCAGGGACACAAGATACAAGCCTCTGGTCTGTTCTGGTTCCTCTCAATGTTTTAATGGTGAAGAATATAAACGGTGATGGGGTTAATGGTGAAGGAATATAAACAGTGATGGGGGTTAATGGTGAAGAATATAAACGGTGATGGGGTTAATGGTGAAGAATATAAACAGTGACGGGGTTAATGGTGAAGAATATGAACGGTGACGGGGTTAATGGTGAAGAATATGAACGGTGACGGGGTTAATGGTGAAGAATATAAACGGTGACGGGGTTAATGGTGAAGAATATAAACGGTGACGGGGTT
>JAOVVF010000034.1:8045542-8069111 GCA_028565595.1 Duopalatinus emarginatus | reverse complement strand
GAAGAATATAAACGATGATGGGGTTAATGGTGAAGGAATATAAACAGTGATGGGGTTAATGGTAAAGGAATATAAACAGTGATGGGGTTAATGGTGAAGAATATAAACGATGATGGGGTTAATGGTGAAGGAATATAAACAGTGATGGGGTTAATGGTAAAGGAATATAAACGGTGATGACATCAGCACTGGTACACCAGTTTAAGAAACCTTCTGCTTCGGTTAAGGCGTTTGAAGTTACGTTTAAATCCCAGCACTGCCAACATGCCCCTTATGGGCCGCTGAGCAAGGCTCTCATCTGCTCAGTTGTATAAATGTAATGAATGAAATGAAAGCCTGTAAGCTCCCTCACCCGGTGATGGCGGCTGGATCTTGGCCTGCTGCTGCTGCTTCTTGCTGTCAGTGTTGAAGGCGTCTGGTGGAGGTTCTTCACCACGCTCCACCTTACACTCATAGGCGAACAGGTACTGGATATACTGTTTCTTCAGAGAACTAGCTGAGCTACTGGATGTTCCCACGTTCAGGAGAGTCGAGAGTTCACGCCATTTTTTATTCTTATTCACCTGTACACAGAATCGAGAAGTTCCAGTCAAATCTGGGGATATGGACATGACATGGGTGTCGCTTTAAATCACTGATTCATGGAGCTTTCGGGTCATTTGGGCTGGACAGGTGGATCTGGGACACCTTACTATAATTCACTGTAGGAAATCATCTATTACAGCTAAACAGTAACCAGCTACCAGTAGGAAAGGCGTGGCCACTTATTTCACAATATAGGCACAAATCCTGAATTGTTTCATGCAGCTTTATATGCACGTGACTGTTAAGTATGCAGATACTGAGATGCTTCCTCCACTCCACTCCACTCACCATGGCCAGACCTCCGATGTCACGCACACACAGGTAGAGGCGGCACAGGTCCAGGGGCTTCTTGCCCACAGCAGGTAGGTTGGGTACAGGTGTCCCTCTCTCCTCCATGAAGGCCAGGTAACGGTCCACCCAGGCCCTCCTCTCCGGCTCGTTCCCCATCTCGTACAGGCGCGTAATCTTCTCGTTCGTCATGGTGGCCGAGTTCGGCTTCTACACCACACAGACACACGCACACACGCACACAATAACTCCTCAGCTTTCTGGTCCATGAATCAACACTGGGTAGAACATACTGTTCAAATCAAACTGAATAATGATGCACGACACCACAGTCGTTCGCAATAAATCACAAGGAGACGCCGCATGGTGAAAACGAAAGAGCGTCTCATGAGAGGTGGATGAAAATTAAAATAAAACCTTACACGATATCAGTTTACACTATGGAAGATTCTCACATCTGATTGGCTGGAGGTGCCTGTTATTTTCTTATAAGTCAGACGCCGCTTGTGTTGCTTCAGTCGTGAGAAGGCAAACACACGATTCACTCACCATTCAGGTAGTCACCGCCGCAAAAACACTGTTGCTAGGCAACTGGAGTATATGGATACTGAGCATGAAAGCTAGATAAAAATAAATAAAATAAAACTACAGCAAATGATTAAGCTAGTTTGTTTGTTATATATGGAAAAGTGACATTGTGATGATGGAGCCAACATAAAACCAGCAGATGTTTTACGAGTCCTATCAGAATGATCCGCTTTAAACTGATCTCGTGTATGTGTGTGTGTTTTGTAATAAACATGGGCAAGAAAAATAACAATGCTGCCTTGAAACATATAGGATTTATTTACAGAAATAAATCATTTACCGTTGTCTACATTTTAATGCCTGAATCAGCTTTAATCTGTGACTAGGGTCCAGCTGCAGTCTCACAGTAAAGTAAAGTAAAGTGAAGTGACTCAATAACCACTGTGCTTGCACATGGCGGAATCTGATCTCCGCATTTAACCCATCCATGCAGTGAAACACACACACACACACACACACACACAATAGTGAATTCACGTGTCGGAGCGGTGGACAAGCCCTTCCGGGGAGCAGTCGGGGGGGTTAGGTGCCTTGCTCGAGGGCCCTTCAGTCTTGTCTTGTCGGTGTGGGAACAGAACCAGGGAGTTTTCCATCACAAGGCTGGTTCCTTAACCACAAGCCTACGATTGTCCGCCCCAAAAAAAGAGCAGCAGACACCTTAACCCTAACCCTTTAATGAGAAAGACGAGTCTGTGTGTCAGCTAATTAGAGAAGGGCGTTACTGTTTACAGGAACATCTATAAAGACGTGGCTGCAGCTCAGCTCTGTAGTAATCTGCTGCATTGAGTAACAATGAATTTAAACTGAAAATGAAGGATTTAACTGTGGTCATGATGTTCAACAAACATTTTCATTAAACATGCCTAACGATAGCACATAATGATGACTCATTATGACTCGATCCGCATCCAGCATTTCCGTCCCTACTCATGACGCGAGTCCCAAACTGCCGTCAGCCCCACAGTGGAGGTCAGCAGCCAGACCCTTCTCAGTGGAGTTACTATTCCCAACCTGAAATGTGACTTTCCAGTGTCGGAAACACGGTCACAAGCTTTACATTAAATCCCAGGATCAGACTACATGGATTTAGCCCGTTTTTGAGAGCATCAGTTATAAATATGAGCATCAGGAACAAGAAACGTTTGACATAATCAAAAAAACAGTGGTGTGGCATCTGGGACACTCCATGACGCCTAGATAAAAGTCTTTCCACCTAGTTTGATATCTTTTGTACATGCTCCTTGACCCTGACGACCTGTAAACTCGTGCATTTACGTGAACGATGATTGGTTGGCGTTAAATGTATTGTTGCCAGTCTCCTGAACCGAAACACGGGACGAATTTATGGCACTGTTAATCGCCTAATCTGACATGGTGAACATTGTTAAAGATAAAAATACAGTGTAGTCTGATTCCGGCATAACCGTTACAAAGCTCTGATACTGGAGACTCCTTCTCCAGACGAAACAGCTCAGCATATTACCTGGTAGTGTGGAGCGTCTGTCATATAAAGAGCCTGTGTTATTAAGTTTGTGCTTTAGAAATGATAATGCATTACAATGAGGACATTAAAATGAAATCATTAACGGATCGGAATGGAGCAAATCAGCAGCGCTGTGGTAGAAAAAAAGAACTCGGATCATTCGCATTTGGGAGGAGGAAAAAAAACGTGGATGCAAACGTGAGGAAAAAAAGGAAGGTGGGGTAGAAAAAACATGGAAGTGGGATAAAGAACGTAGAAGGAATCGATAGAAAGTGAGAGAGAGAGAGAGAGAGAGAGAGGTGTAGACGTGCTTGTGGCACTCACAGGGCTGCTGGGGGTCTTTGGCCAGGCTGGACTGCTAATGCTGTCACTGTCATCGCCATGATTAGAGGACAGACTAGCAGGGCTGGGGGACAGGGGAGACGGGGTGGGGGGCTGAGACACACAGTGGGAGCTGGAGCTGTCCTGTCACAGAGAAGAAAAGAAGGACAAGCGTGCACACGCACACAACACACACACAACACACACGATTCCAACACGACCACCCAGGAAAGCACACACACACACACACACACACACACACACACACACAGGACCACATGGTGAGAGATAGCTGGAGTTTCCGTTTCTCCTTTATTCCTCATCCTTGTTTTCTTCTCTCTCTCTTGCTGTCTCTATCTCTCTCTCTCTCTCTCTCTCTCACACACACACACACACACACACACACACACACACACACAGTTGTGCTAAAAGTGTTTTGCTGCAGAAGCAGCAGGCTGCTTGGCTTTTAGAGGAAGAATGCAGAGGCGTGCATCTTCTGTTTCTCTTTAACACACACACACACACACACACTCAGCGTTACCCTGCACCTGTGCTAACACGCTTAGCTAGGGACGCACTAACGTGTCTACCAAGGGTTTAAAAAAAAAAAAAAAGGACGAGGGAAGAGGGGGAGGAGGAAAATTAGCTGGGTTAAAAAAAGAAAAATGGTAGCTAGGTGGGTGGATGGGTTTGCATCGGGTCTGAGAGCCCACATGACCTGGAAAAACCAGTGGGCGCAAAACCTACACGCTCACTGTGGCGGCATCAGCTATGTTAAGGTCAGCTGACCTACATGATGCAGCCGAATCAGGATACTTATTATTACTGGGGCTGAAGAGACCCATACTGTCAACATTATCTACCCAAAAGTTTTAACCCGACCCATAGAGGACCACCAGCATTGCATCAGAGGCAATGAGAAAATCCCACAGCGTGTTGGTGATCTGAGCCGAACACGAACCTGTCTCCTTCCTCTGACTCAAATCAACAACCTGCAATTAAAGCTTATGGGCTTAGCTTAACTGTCGTGTTGCTAATGATTAAATCAATCCCTGTTTAACCTGCATAATTGCCTACTTAGTGTGGTTTTTGTTCATATCGAGGGCAGGAAGGCTAGCAAGCGAGGACTGATCAAGACTAAGCAGGTCGCTTAAACGCTGTCAATAAAATCAATGGGTCTGTTTATGCTGTTTATTTAAAAGCTATCTCCTTTAAACAGTATTTAAATTACTCATTTGCTTACAACTGATTAGACTCGACCTTAAAGCCGCCTAATGCCGACCTTACACCGAGCCACTTTCAAGTTATCTCAGTGTCGCAGCAAATTTCCGGTTTCGGAATAAAATCTTATAAAAGAAAATAAAATTTTAGTAGGAGTTGTGTCGTGTCGCCTCGATCGTTCTGTTCGAAGGTGATCAGGATTGCAGTCTTAAATCAGTCTTTTTCTCGTCCTGCCGTTCAACCATGTTTAATGTTATCGTAAGTCTTAAGTGTCACGCAAATAGTGACCTAAACATTGCCGACAACCAATAAGAGCTCTTTTCAGCACCAAACGAGAGGCCGCGACACTAGTACAGGAACATCTGGCTAGGAAAGAAATGAGACACGGAGGAGAGTCCGGCGAGTCTTTGGAACTGAACTGTACAAGAGGAGGAGTAACTGGTGGAGCAGTGCAGTGAGCAAGAGCATCTCTCTGACATGTCACTGCACACACAAAGGCAGCTGCGGCCAAAAATTGCTTCTGTTTCTTGCTGTTTTTGTTCAACATTTTCTCTTCCTGTAAAATTTCACCAGGAGGATGATTAATCAATAATACACTCAATGTTCATGCTGTATCGTGAGATATTGGCACTGCTGTGCGGCGGTCGTAAATCAGTACACCAGCGCCAATATCTCATGATGCAGCACAAACCGAGAGAGTATTATTGCGACTGTGCCACAGCTCCGTTATCAGCGTTTATTGATAGTTTTTAGAATAAAAAGGACGAAAAAGATACGATCTGTTTGTTCATCAACTTTCCGCAAGAATAGTCAAATAGTTCCGTTCTGTCAGACGGCCCGCTGCTAAAACATCTATATATCTAAACGTCTCGCTGGTTTCGTTGCTAGCGTTACATGTGTATATGTTGCAGAGTGATATCCGGAGAGCTTCGGTCCCAGTGCTATTATCATGCAATAATGACAGTCATTGAACGTCTCTCGGCCAATCAGATTGCAGGGTCGGGTATATAACTGGTATAATGGGAAATAATCTCAAATGGAAATCTAGTTGTAGTCTTGGAAGTATTGACCCGGTAAGATCCCCAGTCTTGGCAAAATCGTACCTGTGACTAAAGTCTGTGAGCCCTGAGCCGATGCGGTATGGACTCCACAAGGCCTCAGAAGCTGCCCTTAGCAGAAGTCCTGCTAAGCCCTTAGCAGAAGATCCTTTTGTGGATTTTCTGTGCACTCCCCAAGCATATCAGTGAGCCTTGGGTGTCATGACCCTGTCACTGGTTCACTGGTTGTCCTTCCGTGGACTGCTTTCGTTGGGTACTAACCACTGCTTACTGGGAACAATCCATAATATAACCCTGCTGTTTTCTGTTGTCTAGCAATAACAGTTTTCAAAGTTGTTCAGATCATAACACTTTGCCTATCAAAGGTCTGATGTTGCCTAAGTTGCTCAGCTACAAGCTCGGATTAGATTCTGTAAGACATGAATCCAATCAGAATGTTTGATGCACGCAGTTATACAAAGCACTTTCCACAATGCCGGATCGTCCATGCAGACGTACGAGACAAAACTACGGTTTCACTACACTGACATGACAGCAGCAGGCACAACACTGAATAGAAGCACACCCAGAGAGGTCACTGGAACACATTTACTATAAAGCAACAGCTTCTACTGGCCTGCTTGGATTAGATAACCCAGAGTCTTCGGTATCAATGTGAAACAAACATCAAAAAAGCGGTACGGAGTAAAAACTACTCCGAGACGTGCTACGGAAAGTGAAGTGAAACAGAGATGAGCTCTGAGACCGATATCACATCCGTGCTGTGTGGTCCTCTAAATTACAGCAATTCCTTCTAACCAATGCCCAATTCTCCATGATAGGATGTATGACAGTCCTTGTTCCTAGTGAGAAGGTAGTGTGTGCGATACACAGCTCCATGGATCTGGGCATTGCGGGTTCGATCCTTGCTCTGGTCTCTGTCTGTGAGGAGTTTGATGTGTTTTAAAGTGTCGGCACGGGTGCTCCGGTTTCCTCGCACCTTCAGAAAAACACACACGGCAGGCAATTTGCCCTATGTGTAAGTGTGTGCAAAGGATTAACGCCTTGTCTAGGGGGTATTTCTGCCTTGCGCTCAATGATTCCGGGTGGACTCCAGACAAACCCTGATGAACGGAAGCGGATAGGAGAACGGCTGACTCCTTTATAAAGGCCTCAGTAATCTCTGTCCCAATTAAATCTTCCCAAACCTCCTGCCATATCCTTAGAGGTTCCTCCTCCAACACATGCCCACGACCCTTCCGTGTAACGCACACCGGGCTCAGAGATTGCGCCGATTGCGAGATCTGCGGCAACGCTTGTAAAATGTCCCCTAAGAGTCGCTTCCACATGACGTCCATCTCTAAAAATTGGTTTTGAAGCACGTTTGCTTTGGTTCTTAAATCAGGTCGTATCAACGATGCAGAACAAAACCACCCCTAATCAAGGTTACAACACACTGCTATCATGCTGGTGATGTTGCGTATAAATTGGCCACTGAATCTAGCGGAGAAACTCACTCATTGTGAGGAGGTGAGATACGAGAGGATATCGGCTGAGCATGGATAGCAATATTGTACCAAGTATTACTATTGTATTAACAATGGGCCTGCTGTATCACTGGTTTACTATATACCGAAGTACCAGAAAAACTGGCACCTGTATAAAAAACAAAACAAAAAAAAAACAAAAAAAAAACTGGTACAGATTGATGGAGGCTCCTTAATGGCATTCCCCTGGTACATCTACAATTATACAACAGTCAGTTCCGACCTCGCAATCTGATTGGTTGAGAAGTGTTCTAACAATGCTGTATTTGTGATAACAGCACGGCTTTTTCACACCAACTTGTATCATTCCGCTCACATGCTGCCGTGTAACGAGTGACGCGTCGCCGGTAACGAAAAGCTTTACGCACACAAACCGCTAGTTGTTTTGTATTTGTGTTCATACAAAACAGGGAATTTATAAAATAAATGAGTTTCAGATAACATTCGACCTGTAGCCCATTTGGTCAGACTCTAAAGCCAGCTGGGCTGTTAGATGCCGATGGACATCCTACAGAGCAGCTTTTTTTTCTAACTGCACAATGAACGGAAATGTGCAGATTAACAGCGACAAATAGCGCGATTACACAAATAAGTAAACAAACAAACAAACAAATAATTCTCAATGATTTTTTTTTAAGCTTTTTCTCCTTTTCCCTTCATCTTCGCTTATTGGCATTTTTTCATTCCAAAATAATATTAGTTAGTAAGGTTACGGCAGGCTTGGGAATTTTTACTGTCGCATAGCAACAACTCACTTTTAGTCAGAAGGTATTGTCAATATTAAAGCATATTCAATATGTAATTCTGGGCTTTTTTTTTTTTTTTTTAACTTACTTTCTTTCTTTCTTTTGTAAAACAAAACTGTTATATAAAAGCAACACTGGAGGTCACGTATTATCACGAATCGCATCTCGGCTGTGATCATCTACTCACCCTCAGTCCGAGCCTGGGACCAAATGACAGCTGTGATGTTATTCGCGATAACACACTCCCTCGTGTGTTCTATTGCTTAAACGCCTCTGTCTGTCCGTTTTTTGACGAATTACACCAGTTTATGTCCTGCATGTCCTGTTTGGACTCTTCAGGACAATGCACCACCACATTATGTTTAAAGGAACACTCATCTGCGTTTGGACCAACCAGATCTCAATGTTATTGAATACATCTGGGGTGCCATGCGACGTGCTGTGGAAGATTGTGGAACGTTCTGCAGGAGATATGTTGTTCATTGTTTATAGAGTATAGAAATATAGAATATTTTTTGAAAGCTTGTGGAGTCAATACCCCATGGATGGGGGACCTATCCTACCAAATAATAAACTGTACCAGTCTTCCTGGCACAAAGCACTATTTTCATGATTACTACCATGTGTTAAGACCACTTATCATCACGGACAACCAAATAACACAGTAGTGCTCTCTCACTTTTCACACTCGGGTTCGTTTCTGCCATGTCCTTTATTTGCGTTTCCTCAACCGAGGATTTATTCACAGATTCTGTTAACTGTTCGTTTCAGCATCGCGCACCTCAAGGCCTCGTACAAACGAAGGCCTAGCGTTTCTTCAGAGAAATGGAAACGTGTTAAAGTACACACAGCATACACGACGGAGACGAGATCTGCTGTAATTGGCAGAGAAGGTGCGAGTGTTACACATGCAGGTCAGCTCCAGCCATCTGAGCAAAGCACTGAATCTCCACTGGCACACCTCAGGCGTAGCAGGAACTTGGTGCAAAAACTCTGAAGGTTTCTGTGTACGTGTGTGTGTGTGTGTGTGTGTGTGTGTGTGTGCGTGCGCATGTGTGTGTGGACCGGGTTTTGGTTTCTTTTGTGAAGCAGGACAGCACTGACTCCTTTAGTTATGCTAAAGCCGTGCCACAAGCCGGAAAAAAGGGCAGTTACAGAGTAGAAAGCTGCACATATATTTCCATCATTCAGAGGTTAGGGCTGTCTGTGATCGAGACACAAGACAGTGATAAAGCCTTGACGGAGACAGAGACAGGAAGAGAGAGAGAAAGAGAGAGGGAGAACAAGGAAGAATGGAAAGAGACATGCTTTTACCTTCGATTTGGGCGGTTCGTTGCCGACCACGCTGCCTTCCTCCTTCTCTGCTCTCTGTTTCAGCTCAGTGGGAGGCATGCCGTCTCCGGGCCCCATGGGCATGGGTCCTGCACAACACATACCCACACATGTACACACATCACACCAGTACAGTACAGCAGCTTTATAATATAATAATAATAAAAAAAAATATCAGTATTTAAGATATTCTGTATTTCAGTAGACATGTAAAATGTAAACCTTGTTACTGAGTCAGATAATGTCCACTGAAGTGAGTGTGTGGTGATTTAGACTCTCACTAAACAGGAGGATCAAGTCGAACGTGTCTAAATGCAATTTTACTAACATCAGGAAGCCTTTTGTATATTTCCATATTATATTTCATCCGCACCCATAAGACGCAAACAATCGTATCTCGAACTGAATCTCGTTATGAACCCGCTCTCACCCGAAGGCATGGTGCTGTATGGAGGACCCTGGAGGTTCATCCTGCTCGAGTTAGCGCTCTGTGCCGGGTTGAATGGGCCTCCGGGACCCATCCCACTCATCGAGGGCCCGCCTGGGTACCCGCCCGACCTGGAGACCCCAAGACAAAGACAGAAGACGTTATTACAGAGCAAACGGTATCACGCGGTCCTGTTAATAAGCACTGGTGAGCGGCTGGAAAGCGGTAGGTTTATCAGGTTCTACCAAGGAGCATGGCGTTAGGCAGAGTTGGGCTTAGTGTGAAGTGTGTGTTAATGGCCTCAAACCAGTCCAAAGTCTACAAGAACAGAAGAAAAAAAGAATACAGAAGGTTCCATGACACCTGAGAAAAATTGGGCAACAGTTAATCCAAAGCGTTTACATGCACCTCAGTAATATAATCGGACAGCTCCGGTCTTGCGAGTCTGACAATAGCAGTAGCTACAGTAGCTTTACAACAACAACAAATCCTCCAAAGACAAGGAGGAGATGTACAAGTCAAACTGCCTGCTACAGTCTTTCTGTCTTCATGTAAATTTTATATTTATACCAAAAACAGGATTGTGATAAAATTCTGCAACTTAAATGACCAGTATTAGGTTCACTTAGCTGTCTGGCTCTTAAAGAAAAACAATCTATCAATAAACAAATAACTCAAAATATATTAATACAAAAGTAAAAATAGATTTCAGTCTACTAGGAGTGCTAAAAAAGTGGATTCTTTAAAGGATCGCGATTTCCAGTCCTAGCGATTCTGAATCTATTAAAAATGCCACTCCAAGTCTCGAGCGTACTGTATATAGCATTACGTGTCCACTTGGCCACTGGAGAAGAGGGCCGTCTAGGCCACCGTACAGCAAGCTAGTTAGCCAGCTCCCATGCTAGTGGACTCCATTCCAACAAAACGATACAAAATATAAACGCAGTAATGCACTATGACTTTAAACTCTGTATTTTATTTTGAGTTAAAGGTTAACGCACTGTGGTAGACTAAAGTCTATGTTTACTTTTGTATTAATATATTTTAATTATTTGATCATTGATAGATTTTTTTTATTTAAGAAAAAGCCAGGCAGCTAAGCAAATCTAATACTGGTCATTTAAGTTACAGAATTTTATGCACAATCCTATTTTTTGGTATCAAAATTAAATGACGCGAAAAGATTTAATACAGTAAGGAACCTAAAATATATGTAAATAAAGGTTCTGTTTGTTTACGTTGTCGCTTGATCTCATCAACCACATAATTAAAAAAAGATTTATAGACCGTTTGAATAGAAAAATTGTTCCTGAATCGAAATCATTTCAATCCACCTTGTCTGTCAACAAGCTTTCATATTTCCTCATTAAAATGTTACCAACACAACACACTTGGATCGCAGTCCTGTGCGTTTAGTTTGAGTTTGAGGCTTCAGCTCTTCGGTGAGCATCTCACTCTAATGCACACTGTTGACTGTTGAACCGTTTTCACTGCACGCTGCTGCTCTTTCATGCAAATCATAAAAGTGGGGCAGATATTTTTCCTGCACTGCAGTCACAAGTGAACTGACATAACATGAATGTTCAAACGTGCACAGAAGTGACTGGGGAGACTGAGACCAAAGATCTTATAACATATAGAGATAAGCCACTCTATGAAAAATGAATAGTGAAACTTGTAACGGCCAAAATAGAGACTGCTTTACGCAAGTCCCACCAGTCAATAGAAAGAACCAATCAGTATATTAGTGAAGGAGTCAGGGGGGGAATATGGGCCTATCAAATGTTGGCTCCTGTTATAGATGACAGATGCACATAAGTAGTAGCTGGACAAACATAAAAAAAATATAATTTTCCTGGGTTATATTAAACCAAGAGCAAAGGTAAGGTTCACCATTTTTATCAGATTTTTATCAATAATTACTATTTTAGTTTCAGAGAAATAGACATCTCCCCAATCAGATATACTGTAGGAGTTTGGTCTAGTATGGCTTAAAGTAACTGCCAGGAAGCGTTACCAAAGATGGCGGCTAGTGAACAGGCTCGTCTTATACTGACTGTGCTGAGACCTAGTACGGAAATTGCCGATAAAACAGTGCAGCCAACAGGAGTTCTGATATACCTGGAGTGCGGATCATTTTTGACACTTCAGTGCAGGTTGTCATGTTTCAGTTCACTAGTAACCCCAGTAACAGGCTTAGCTTGTGTTGCCACTCGTCAAATTACCATTAAACAACTCGGCCTCTTATCCAACTTTGTCTTTTCTAGGAAAGTAACCCAAATACTTGTCCAACAGGACAACACATGTCTGTTACCTAGCTTTCTGATTTAGTTCCTGTTATTCCCAAGAACATTGTTCTATTGTTCATCAGAAAGGGAACTGCACTTTGCATGTGGTTAGTGCGGATACTCAAAATACGGCTGCTAATCTCCCTGCCACATTGTAACATGTATATGAAAAGCATCAGACAAGAGCAAAGATCAGACGCAAGGTTTTTCCCCCAGTTATCCAGAAGGTTAGAGCCTCTAACCAAGCCAGGTCTTTTGCGTTCAATACTTCGGGGCGTAAGCGTTAGTGTTAGATGCAACGGCAGGCTGACTGAAGCACAGGAAGCAGGCTTTAAGGTGCTCTGGCTGCACCTACCCATAATGCTCGGGTTGAGGCTGGCCTGGGCCGCTGGTGTACAGGCTGGTGTGGGGTTGAGGGAAATGAGGGGGAGTAAAAGGGTTCGGCCGTACCCCCGGGTACACAGGGGACCTGGTATATGGAGGCCTGGAGCAGAGGGCAAAGGCAACAACAGCCTCAGTGGTCATGTCCGGAGTAGAATTTGACTAGGTTTAATGTCAGGTCTTAAACACACAGGTCAGCAGTAGGAGTGTGCAGATATATAAATACACGTCTGACTCGTTCAGACAGCGGTGTAGGGACATAAAGTGTCTTTAAGCTGAGGTTATATTACTTGTCTGTACTGGATGAGTCACTCCTGGCAAAGAAAATATAACGGGCAGTCCAATAATCCTGTTTCCTGGACAGGACTTCGGTGTTAGCATGTTGAAATATTTAATATTGACACACTCCTAAGTCAGCAGCCTGTGTGTTTTTTGGACGCTGCTCTCCATCAGGATGTGATGAATATTATGATTTCACTCTTGAGTCATGACGGTAATTTATTATTAACAGACGGTATGTTCACCTGGCTGGTCCGGGAGCGTGGGGGTTCTGTGGTGAGGGAGCGGCGCCGCTCTCGTGGGGTTTGCGCCTGTCTGTCGGTGGAGGGGGGCCCATGCCGGGCCCAGCAGACTGAGGCATGCTGGGAGATGTGGGTGCCGCGCCGCTCGAGCCTGCTGGGTATGGACGTCCTCCCCCGGGCTGAGTGGGACCTCTAGCGGCAGGCATCGAGCCACAGGGCTGTCCGGGACCCTGGCCGTGCATGGGGCTGCTGGCGTTCATGCCAAGGCTCATGCCAGGCCCGGGACCGCTGTAGCTAGAGCCTGGAGCGCCACCGTAGGTAGGTGGACGAGGGTAGTTACCTAAAAATAACACAAAGGACAGAAAAGGAAATGAAGGATAGCAACACATGCTTGGATTGCTACAGATCACAGACACAGCTACGGAATAAATACACACCGATCAGCCATAACAATAAAACCACCTGCCTAAACAGCTCTGAACCCGTCAAGGCATGAACACCACCACCACAACACGTGCCTCTGTGGATCATCGTTTCGAATGGACCAGACAGGCTACCATTCTAACCCTATGCCCATCACAAGCCTTGGGGTTGGTTTCCCTTCCTCGGACCATTTTCTGTAGGTACTAATCACTTAATACTGGGTCACACGTCACAAGACCTGCTGTTTTGGAGATGCTCAGACCTGACCGTCTATAGATCACAATTCAGCCCTTGTCAAAGCCACTCAGATTTCTATGCTCGCCCGTTTTTCCTGCCTTCAACACCTGATATTAGAGTTGATGAGCTGCCTCATGTATTCCACTCCTGTGACAGGAGCCATTGTGACAAGATAATCACTGCTCTTCACTTCACCTGCCAGTGGCTTTAATGTTTAGTTTTGACATCACGGATGATCCGTTTAGCTCTTTTAACCATGGATCCGGATCAGAAATCTGGATGACAAATGAAAAAAAAAAAAAACAAAAAAAAAAAACAGTAGACAATGAAGCCATTTAGAGACGTAGCAGTGGACATGTTCATTTCAGTCGATTTCTCCCAGCGTTGCGTTTTCTCTTTCTCTCATTCTCAGACAAAGACTCGTCAAGGAGACAAGATGGAGACGGAAACGCAGGACCACTTTGTCAGCAGGTTTGCGAGGTGCTGAACGGACATTCCACGTGATGATCGTGGGACCGGAGCATCACCACAGAGACGCTTGTTAATGAGGTGTGCCTGGTGCAGACGAGCTACAGGGGAGACATGAGTGCAGGCTGCTGATTGCTCTGAGAACTGAGCGTGGCTGTAAGTGGACTGAATCGTGTAGTAATGGTGAAATTATGTGCATATTATTACAGACGAAAATTTGCCGAGCGGCATTTCAGGCTCTATTCGAGCAGGGGTTTTTTTTCCCTCCGCTCTGGCTGCAGCTGTTAAAATACAGACAGAGATCTCGGATTCGGCAAGCTGCCGGTTTCAGGAGTCCCGCAGGAAATCAGAGGCTTTGGCATCTCTTTCTCTTCCCCGAACAGAAAGCAGAAGAAAATGCGTTTTGATGTCATGCAGGAATTCTAAAAATATATGAAGCAGGTCAAGAAGCTGCTATTTTGTTTCCCAGCGCTGTAAATATTCTGCGTCCTAAACCCTAACAAGCTTGTCAGTGTCTGCCGTTTTATCCTTCCAGAGCATGACGGGCCCTCGAGCGCTGCCAATTACGGGAGAAGCTCTGGCACATTCAGCCGCGCTGCACTGCCTTATCTGAGTCACCGAAATCCCACAATGCTCAGGAGATGCGAGAGATCGGGACAGCCGCCTCGCCTCCAACACCCGGAGATAACCTTCAGCTCCGCGCCTCTGAGTTTTATACCCGCAGCATCCGTAACAAGAAGTCTCGCTGAAAGGCAGATCTGGAGTTGGCGTTTCTATCAATCCATCACGGCTGAGGGGAAAACAAAAGCAAGCACTGACGCCAAACACAATAGGACTGGCAGCTTACTGTTCACTGTGTTCAGAAAGGAAAGGCAGTATTTTCTTATGGTGCCGAGATCCGTTCAGAAGACAGCACAAACTTTCCCCAGACCGGACTGGGACAGAATTGTTTTTAACACTTTCTTTTAAATGTCCTGCAGGTCCGAGAGAAATGACGAGTGGGCGATTCTTAGTCATCTTTTGTGAAAGACTTTCTAGCGACAGCTTCGAATATTAGCTTCCTGCTCACACAGTTCATATAGAAGGACCTTTGAGGACCCGGTTCGAGTCACAGTATCACAGAAGTTCATACTTTATCTATAGCAATGACATTCTAATAAACACACACACTAGGGGGCAGTGAACCCACTTACCCACACCCACATGTCGTAACCGGACGATCCCGGGTTCGATCCCAACACTGATGTGCCCCCAACTGCTTCCCAGACGCTGTGGCTTGGGGCTGCCCCAACGCTCCATGCACGTGTGTTCACTGCCCCCTAGTGTTCACTGGTGTGTGTGTGTTTCACTGCACGGATGGGTTAAATGCGGAGGTCACATTCCTCGGTGTGCGAGCACAGGAGGCAAGTAGTTCACTTTCACCCTGGGGGCAGTTGTGGGGTTAGGCGCCTGGCTAAAAGACACTTCATTCATGTGTCGGAATGCAGGAATGGAACCTGCAACCTTCTGGTCACAAGAATGACTCCATAACCACGAGCCCTGACGGAAATCTAGCTCATTTTAGAATTCTTCAGGGTAATGCTGGCCTGTACAGCCTGCTAAATGCCAGAAAAACTGGTACACCGAGCCTAATACTTTTAAAATGATGGACAGAAGTGTTGCTCCAACAGGCAGACTTTCCCCCACAATACATTGACGTGCAAAACACACAGGGCTGGTAGTGGCTTCATAATGGTGTGGGGTTTGTTTAACTGGCATTCCATGAGAGCCCTGGGAATCCTACACATCGGAAAAACGACCATTCTGCTGGAAGGTCATTGCCTATCGAATATATTTCCGCATGCTGGAGTCCATGGCCCCGTGTAGGACCTGCCAGGTATTAGACTGGTGTAACAGTTTTTCTGGCACTTCAGCGTAGTGTGGCCTCCTACATTATTATAAAGCATTAGACGATTATTATTGTTCTGGTATAAAAAGCAGGAGTCGATGTGTATTCACAGTGAGGCTGGTGTCGGAGGAAATAAACGTTCCAGCTGACAGATTTTTGATTCTTTTTTTACGGAAAAGTAAACATACAATCATATATCCGTTTGGCTTCTCCACGCTCGGCTAGCTCTCCACATCCATCAGGTAGTCGCATTTCTGTTGTCTTGCGCCAGCTGCCAGTTAAACAAGTGAAACCGCAGGACAACAGGGAGCATCAATCAGAAACGGACGGGAGCTCGGTGACATTATGAGAGCGCAAAGCGGGGCTATTTATTACCAGCGCATGATAGATTACCTCCCCATCTTGTTTAGAGGGACAACACGAGCCAAAAACAGGCAGGTTTTTTTTTTGGCTGTGGACTCAATTTTAAAGGTCATCCAAAGATTTTAACAAAATAAGAGAATCCAATGTGAGGCGAGAATAGAACAGGTGTGAACGTGTGTTACCTGAAGGGCCATACTGCCCACCCTGGGGCCCGTACCCTGGGCCGCCCTGCTGGTAAGAGCCCATGCCATGGTGCATAGGGCCACCTGGAGTCGGGTGAGGGGACATGGGGGGTCCAGGCTGCTGGGGGCCAAACTGAGGCCCAGGGCCACTGCGCTGCAGGTTCGAGACAAATCCTAAGTGCACAAAAAAAAGTGTGAGTTTCCAGGTTGGGGGTGTTTCTAATTGTGCTATTTTAGGTTCATTTAGAAATGTTTACCATAAAATACAAGTTCTGAGGTGTGGCTTATCTGTGATACCCAACTGATACCCGGGTGCTGTGGGGCTGCCCCCCTGCTCCAGGCAAGTGTGTTCATTGCCCCCTAGCGTTCACTGATGTGTGTGTTTCGCATAAAATTAAAATCATACAATTGTATCTCACTGTATGTAGTGGCATTCACCATGTGCTGGATTTTATACACCTGTGGCAACGGGACTGAACGAAACCCCTGAATTTACTGATTAAGACCTGTGTCCCAATACTTTTGTCCATACTCACTCCTCTCTCACACACTGTGACCACCCCCCCTCCCCCCATCCTCCGAGTCTGCCCCTAAACCCCACTCGCTCCCACTCTCTCGCAATCTCTGCATCTTCATGGTAAGGGTCCAGCTGCAGCCTCATGGTGTACCGGACACACCCACCGCCCACGCAAAACCTAACCCATCAGCGAGAAAGGGGGCGGTTCTTGTTTTAGCCAATGACAGACAGGGGGTGTTCCGGTTTCCAGGAACTCTTTATAACGAAGTGGCTGCAGACCAAACGTATTGGTCCCCCTTCTCTGAATGCCTCCTTTGCAAACCCCACCTTAACTTGCTTACACTCCAGCATACATGAAGGAAGACACGGCTCCAGTGTCTAACACCCAGATGTTCGCAGCAGATTAGCTGTTTTGTGGACGTTCTGTGGGATTGGACTGGACTGGGTATGCTTTTCAACATACGTGAATCAGGGAGACCTCATTAGTTGCCCCTCTTTAGGCCACTGTTGGTTGGTCTTAACCACTGTCTACCAGGAAGACCCCACAAGCCCTGGAGATGCTCTGACCCTAGCCATCACAATTTGGTCCTGTGGTCAAAGTCAATCAGACCCTAAACCTTGCACATTTTTGCGGCTTCCAACACAATAACTTCGAGAAGTGATCGTATATATAGCACCCCTTGACAAGTACCGTTTCAACATGATAATTTGATCTGAGCTACTTTGAAACGGACCAAATTGTGACAGTGGGTATTACCTACTAATGTTCATCCACTGTGCAGTGGAACTGACCTCCGAATTTGACCCATTCCGTGCAGTGTGAAACACACAAATACACACCGTAGTGAACACACACTAGGGGGTAGTGAGCACAACTCCTACTGAGGTGGGCAGCCCCTAATCTGCAGCACCCGTGGAAAAGTTGAGGGTTAGGGGCCGTAATCAAGGGCACTTCATTCAAATCTTGTCTGTTTTTTTTTTTTTTTTTTTTTTTAATAAAAGCAAACTATTTGCTTGCACAGGAATGTGACCGCTGCATTTAACCCATCTGTGCAGTGAAACACACACACCAGTGAACACTAGGGGGCAGTGAACACACTTGCCTGGAGTGGGTGGGGCAGCCCCAAACCATGGTGCCTGGGGAGCAGTTGAGGGACAACTTGAGCAAGTCATGTCTTGCCCTGTGCGTGGATCGAACCAGGGACCTTCTGGTATAACGACCGGTTCCCTAACCACTAGTGCCCGGCTGTTGCCCCTGCAGTTTGAGTTCAAGACTGGTACAAAGCAGTGACACCCGAGACCCTTTCCACAGGTTAAATACACAACTCATTACCGAAAGCACCCCCATATTAATGATTCTGAATCGGTTTATATTTATTCCCACATTAGGCTGAGTGTCTGTCTCTCTGTGAATGAGCTTTCACTGAACAGACAATAATGTACTACGATGAGTGCATTATTATAAACCTGGGATTTGAGCCAGAACTACGGTCAGAGCTGCTGGTTATAGAAAATTAAATCAACACCAATGAGATCTGATCATCCTGTCCTATACCCACTCATCCTGATTCCAATACGACACAAACACGCTACACGGACTGTTTTTGTCGGCTCTAAGCAACACACCAGATTCTGCCGTGGGGGGGATTTTGATGCCCGCTCCGATATTACGTGCTATATGTTTCCACTTTTCCAGGCAGCAGGACTGCTGGGGCTCGACCGCAAGCCAGAGCGAAGCTAAAATATGATGTCAGGAGTCAGAGCGGTGGAAAATCCCGACGACAGCCTCTGAGTGAAGCCATTGCAGGTGTTAATATGTCACACAAATGAGGCCATTTATCTCAAGTGGCAGTGGAAAATGGCGTGGCGAGCGCAAGGCTATCGCACATATAGCTGAGACGGATGTCAAATATACGCAAGTGACCATTAGGAGGCCTGTTAATGCTTCTGTAGGGGTAAATAGAGGTGTGTGTGTGTGTGTGTGTGTATATACTCACCCCTCTCCTGAGACATGGGCGATTGACTGTGGGTGGAATGGGAGGCCACATCTGATACGTTCCCTGGGGTTTGCGGGGCCATCTGTGTACCTGTACACACACACACCTCAAATTAACTGCAACACTCTATTCTGTTACCAAAATACCCCAAGCCTCCTAATGCAGTTAAATGGCTTTTAGCCATAGCCATAAAACACACATACGTATGTGTGTGCGCGCGCGTGTGTGTGTCCTTTTTCAGTCTGTTCACTGTGAGGCTAATGGAGGCCAGCTCTCCCAGCAGGGGTGAAACATCGACAGGCGAATAAAAAGGCCTCCTGCGGCCCTCGTTAGTGACATCCGGAGCAGGAAGAGCGAGGACCAGACACTCGCAGCTTCAGCTGTCAAAAGCTCAAGCTAACGATAACCCACATTGAGGGAGAGGCTGGGCGGTAATGTGGCTCCAATCTTACCAACAGGCTTTTTAAAAACCATTTTAATGGCCGGTGTGGGAGCTTAACGGGTAGTCTCGAGATGGGTGAGCAAGATTTCTCTCATGCTAGCAATGAGCGGGCAACAAGATGTGGACTAGCAACAGAACTATTCAGAATTACTGAATGTTACCTGGCACGCTGGCAGGCGATATGGGTCCAGACCGGGACTGGCTGGAGCCCACAGGTGAGCCGACCGGAGAGGGCGAGGGTCCGCTGCGTAGGCCAGACAGACGGGGCGAGGCATGAGGGGAGAACGGGGACTGCGCCGTGTTGCTCTGCTCTCCCTGGCTGCTGGTGGAACCCGAGGCACTGACGGCTGAGCTCAGTCCTGCCTCTGTCCCTGTCGGGAGGTCGTCTATGGAGCCCGATAGGTCCTGCAAACACAAACACACACACACACACACACACACACAAGCTTAGAGGCTGATAATGTACTACCAAATCAGAGAAACACACCTCTGTCACATTAAACACCAACCTACAAATTCTGTCAAGTGAAGAGACTCATTGACCACTATGCTTGTACAGACAAAGGAATTTAACCCATCCGTGAGAAGTAATGGTGGGCAAACCTAAACATGGAGCCCAGGGAGCAACTTCGGGGTGGGGTGGGGGGTGGGGGTGTTAGGTGTCTAGATCAAGGGCAGTTCGGTCTTGTATTGTCAGTGTGGAGACCCAGAAGCCTATGGCTGCCCCATCCGTAGCGTTATAATCGCGTCCCAAATGTAAACATATTTAATGATTTTCATGGCCGAGGTTTCCTTTAATAGCACCTAACCAGTAGGGTGGTAATTACTCAGCACCTTTCAGGACTAAAACCGACTCAGCACTTTTAGAAAACACTCTCAGGAATGCCAAGCAGGCTCATCAGAGGTGTGCTAGCCCGAATTAGTATCTGAGCCAGCCTGGATCTGGGTGAGGAGTTGTCCGTTTTTGTGGGCCTGAGACCAAGGTCTTTGCCTCGCTGGGCATCGGGCCTGCGTCCGAGCGCGCGAGTGCCAGCGGGCAATTAAAGAACGTCTCTAAATAACCTGCCTGGTGTGTGTGTGTGAGACTGTGAGACAGAGAGAGAGAGAGAGAGAGAGAGAGAGAGAGAGAGAGAGAGAGAGACGACAGTGACTACCACCGCAGGGACGTCCTGGATCCCAGACGACCGTCCTTTTCTCTCAGACGCTCTGCCGCTACTATTACCAAAATATTCCCCACCAGTCAGCCCGCTTCTGGGCAGCCTGGATTGTCAATTTCCCCAGTGGACACACGGAGCTCAGAGCATGCGTTTATTTCCACATGCGATGGAAAAAAGCTTGGTGTTGTTTCCCAGCACTAGAGCTGAGGCTTATGGGAATCTGTGAGCAAACAGTATGAAAACCTCAGAGACTTTAAAAGGGGGGGGGGGGGTGGCTGCGGGATGACTTCACTCTCCCCCTCCGTCTTCTGACTGAAACATGGAGCACCATGACCTATTTATGGGAAACGGAGCTCGAGTGCATGAGCTCAGCTTTGAGACGCACAAAGTGCTGTGCTAAAGGTCAAAGACGAGAACGGTTTAAGTAACTGCACGTCGCTTACACTTACACTTACGCCCTCCGAATGTCGGTACGAGTGACGCGTACGAAGCGCCGTCTCATTGCAGGTGATAAATCTACAGCTGTATCATAAGATCAGAATCCATTAATAACCATTAAGGCCTGGGAGTTTCCGTAAGTGGGCTGGTTTTGCTCCGTCTCGTTTCCGTTTTATTATGAATGATTATACATGCTGCTCTAACTATGAAGACGGATTCTGTGTGCTGTTACTTTACTTCGCGGTCAGTCGCGTTCTTAAATGAAGAGCGTAGACTATTTTCGCCATCCTGACACCGTGCACCAGCGGAGGAGTTCAGCAATAATAATAAATATATCATCTCCATCCACCCAGCTATCTACCTCCACTAGTTTCTCAACAAGATCGAGTGACACTGACTCAGTGGAAAAACAGGAAAAGAAAAAAAAACATTTACTGAACATGAACGTATTTATATTACACTGAAGAACTGGGACAATACTTGATAGGTCTCTCACTTAGACTCCACAAGCTTGGGGAAATATTCAGTAAGCAGTCAACACCATACTTCTGTAAAACGGTCCGCAATCCTGTTGTGTTCGATAACACTGAGATCTGGTGACTTGGGTCTGAATGGCAAGACCCTGAATTGAGATGAACGTTCCTCTAAACATGATTGGGCAGTTGTGGCCTTGTGGTTAGGGAACTGGTCTCATGAGTGTATGATCCTGGGTTCGATCCCTGCACAGGGCAAGACATGACTGATGAGCCCTTGAGCAAGACAACTAATTACCCAAACTGCTCCGTGGGTGCCATTATATGGGGCTACAACCCTCCAACCTCCAGGCAAGTGTGTTTACTGCCCCCTAGTGTTCACTGGTGTGTGCGTTTCACTGTTTAGAGGTCACATTCCTCTGTGTGCAAGCACGGAAGCAAATAGTTCACTTTCGCTTTCACTTATTAGGCGTCTCTGTGATGGTGCACTGTCCTGTTAGAGGACGCCAGACTCATCAGAATAAATAGACGACATGAACGAGCGTAACGCGTCAGAAAGGAGGCACACGAGTTCATTTTTGTAGGTGTACCAGGGGTCCTATGGAATGTCATCTAAACAAACCCCATACCCTTACAGAGCTGCCAGATTTTCTGGCACATCAGTGTATAATGATAATGAATAAAGTAAATGTAATTTGGAGAAGAACTGCTCAGACAAAGCATCAGGATGTGCTGTTATTAGACGGTAATTCACTTCGAGGCGTTACTGGGCTTTGTTCTGGTTGTTGATTATTTTCCTACAGCAAGCATTTTATTTTATTCCACTCACGTAAAAGGCATCATGCGAGCCATTTAAGCTGTGCACACATTAGCAAAAGCTTGTTGCCTGAATGATTTGTGTTCGTAATGAATCGAGATTTGTTCAAGCTCTGAATCTTTAATTGATGAATGTCATTATTTGGGCTCATTCACCATTTCTACCGCCCCCCTGATGTGAAGTGGAAAAAAAAATAGGCAAAAAACGTGTCTCTGTTTTTAAACCTGCGTAGAGCACTCTTGCTTTGTTGTAGTACGTTCGGTTAGGGGATTGAACATACACGCTTGTCCTTCATCAGCCGTTCCACAAGCCGGGCGTGTCAGGACGTCTCCTCCACGGCCAATTAATGCTGGAGAATAATCAGGGCTAATTCAGGAGCGAGGCTCGGCGCTGAGGACGTGCGAGCAGAAAGCATGGCTGAGACTCTGCTGAAGTACAGAGCTCTGCTGAAGCACCGCGGCCGGAATACCGAACTCTGAACACGTACAAAGCCCATGAATAACCATCGCTGAATTTTCCTTTTGTTTCCATGCCGAGTAGATCTGGCAATTTGCACGGGATCTGACAGCGCTCCAATTTGTGCCGTGTCCGCCTAGCGCGAGAGAAAGACGTGACTTTCAGCGGAGCAATAAAGCGCCGAGGCTGTGAGGCGGCGTAATGGCGAGAGTCCTCGCTTCTCCCTGCTGTGAAGCCGCGCGACCCGGCTGACATATTGAGTTTGACGAGAGCACGAGAGCGCTCCCCAGACACGCCGAACGTGCTGCAAGCGGCGAGAGGAATGGGATCAGACAATCACGGAGAAGAACGGAAGATGGAAACGGGGTGAGGGGGTGGGGGGTGGTAATAATTCATACATGTATTCAGAGCATTCAGCCAGAGCTCGACTGCTGAAAGTAAGATGAGGATTGAAAGCGCACACAGCCGGCGAGAAGCAATGCAAAGGCAGATGGAGGATAAGACTGGGGGCCTCATCCATCTGGGCCCACTCTGGGAGTATTTATTTAGATAGGAGGAATGTGTAGGGACGAGGTCTCTCTAGTCCTCGGCTTCGATAGGACACAGTGCTGGGTTACAGTGATAGGAACAAAAAGCTGAGTGTGAGAGCAAAACATACCAAACATAATCACAACAAACACCAAGGTTTTATTTTCCATCATATCACAGAAAAGCTAAAAGGCGACAGTCGCTGTTTAAAAAGCAGATTAAAAGATTTCCGTTTACTCTAACTTCAGGTAAACTAATTATTTTTATTTTATCACTATGTTCAATTATACTGCATATTATTTTGTAAGTATTATGTCATTTTTAATATAATATTTAAAATTATTTTATTACTTACTATATATATAAAATATATATATATATATATATATAAAAATATTATATTATACACTATTTTACA
>JAOVVF010000034.1:8034274-8045442 GCA_028565595.1 Duopalatinus emarginatus | reverse complement strand
AAAAAATATATATATATATATATATATAAAAATATTATATTATACACTATTTTACATTTTATAATCCTTAATCTCTTATTTTAACAAAGCTTCATTTTATTATTATTTTTGCACATATTTTTAATATTGTTTTTCTAACTGAAAGCATCTCAAGCTGCATTTGTATGTCTGAAATGTGCCACAGAAATATATAAAAAATTTTCTTTCTATCATTATTAATATTATTCTTTTTATACGACACCAAACATATTATATATTACATTATATACAAATAATTCATGTATATATAAAATTAAATTACTTTAACTTTAACCTGTAAAGGCTTTAAACGACACACCTACAGACCTCAAATACCTTATATTTTCTAATTTATTAATATTTAAATTAAATATGCTGTATTTTTCTGAGTAAATTTTTATATTGAAAACAAACTATAATGCAGTTGTGTGCATATGTAGCAATTCAAAATAAAAGAAGTAAATAAGAGGCGAAACAGAATGATACTCGCGGCGTCATCCGGAGATCGACTTCAAATCCCTGGTGATGTTCCAGCCATCTATCACCGAGACTCAGGAGGTTAAATCATATTGACGCTACTCGATCGTGAGAGCCTATGAGCTCACGTATACGGAAGTGGGCGGAAGTGCTTTTCTCCTCCCTGATGTTGCATGACTAAGCAGCCGGAAAACAAACAATGTCTGGCTGCATGTGTTTTAGAGGAAGCATGTGCTAGGCTTCCAAACTGACACGGACCCAGCGGGTGCTGCCGTGTAACGCTTTCTTTTAATACATCTGCTCGATGACGCAATCAATAATAGACCACTGTGATCTAATACTGTGTCATGATCCGGATCTCTGGAGAAAGCAACAGTATCAGATCTGCCGTAGACTACTGCCAGATTATCTTATTACGATCATCCTGTCAAGGGGTGGGATATATTGGGCAGCATGTGAAAAGTCAGTTCTTGAAGGCGATGTATGGGAAGCAGGAAAAATGAGCAAGTAAATCTCTCTGTGACTTGGACAAGGATCAAACTGATGGTTGGATAACTCGTAAACGTGTGTAGGGTGAGAACGCACGTCTGTCTGGTCTGATCCAACAGAAGATCCACATAAGGATCTGCTGCTCATGTCCTGGTGCGTAAGATACCACCGAACATCTTCGGAGTTCACGTGGAGCCCAGGTCAGGTTTAATGTTATGGCTCATTTTACACCATGGACTCTACATAAGGCACTGTAGTGTACTGTAGTGACCGGGACGGATAATATTCCCAGGATAAATAATTGACTGAAGATTAAATTCTTCCATGGTTTGGATAACACAATGTGAACAAATCTTAGGACATTGTGTCCTGCGCACGATGTTAGCGCTCGAGCCTCAGCAATGACGTCACGCATCCACAGCCACTCGGCATGCTATCCTCCGGGACGTCGCGCCTCATCCACACACGTGGCCCTTACGCGCCACCAGTTTACGTCTTTACTCTCGCATGTGTGACACACATTCGAGACTCGTCCGCCTTCCTGCTGATTCCCAGTGCGCGCTGCTTCTATTGATGCCAGAGGGAAAGGAAGAGCTTTCAGGAACAAAGAAATGAAAGCAAGCGTCCGAGACTTTCATTATCCCAGACGCTGGACGTGAAATAGGCATCGCTGAAGCGTTTTAATTGCTTTGCTTCGCTCTTATCGGCGCTAATCAATGTGAGCGAGCGAGCGAGGCCCCCTGCCCTCCTCCGCTGGAGCGGGCACCGTGCCAGCTGCTGCCGTTGTCTGCTGTCTTGGTAACGGTTGCTGGGAGGCTGCGCCGAATCCCGAGCCCGAGAACCTAAACTGAAAAGCGAGGAGTCGTTCTCTGCTATTGCGTTCGGCCAAACGGACGCTTGCACGTGTGTTTTTAAAGCCCTGACTCAGATAGTCGCTGAAGATGAAAAACAGAAAGAGGGGGAAGAATAATATTATGAGAGCGGAGGACGGATGATGTGCACCACTGCTGATCGGAAGGCTCCCAGACGGCTGTTGAGTCAGTGGCTGTGAGGGTGAAGTGTGAGATCCTTGTGCAAGATCAAAACAGAAAATAAACACACGCACACACACACACACTTATTCCTTAATCACCAAAGACCTGTAGGCATATATAACAATGCTACATAGAAACAGCACCATATTTGTCTCTTATGCATTCCCTCAGACAGACTTCTGTCCACATGCAGAGTTGAGAAAGCACCGAGACGTCGTCCTGCAATCATCTTACAAGGTTGAGGACGCTTCAGAGACGCTGTCTTTCCTTTTTAGGCTGTATATGTTTGGGCTTCAATTCAGACGCGTTCCTAATGTGCACGTCTTCCTTTATTATCTTCTTTTCCAATATACCACAAAAGCCTTGGGACCAGAAAGTTCCACGTTCGAGCCTCACAACGACAAGTCTCGCCTTAAGTGCCCTTAAACTAGGTACCTAACCCCCAACTGCTCCCCGGGTGCTGCAGATGGGGCAGCTCTGGGCATGTGAGCTCAATGCCCCCTAGTGTGTGTTCACTAGTGCACGGATGGCTTAAATGAGGAGCTCAATTCCACTGCACACTGGGCAAAAGAGTATTTCCAAAAGAAAAAAAAAAGTAGTTTAGAGTGCTTTCAATTATAGGGGCAACCAGGTTTTATTCTGAACTCTCCTTCACTAGATTTAGCATACGTGCAGGCAAACACTCGTCAGTTTGCTCTTTCGAGACCATGAAGGGTTTCAAGTAATATATATATATATATACACACACACACACACACACACACACGTATATACACACACACGTATATACACACACATGTATGTATGTATGTATATATATATACACATATATATATATGCATATAAACACGTTATTCAGCGACGTGATTAATTCCCTTAATGGTCTTAGGTGATGTGTGTACTTAAAAAGAAAAAGAAAGTCATTTCTCTGACAAACCAGGTGGAAAATCCTAATCAAACGTGCATAATGCTTCTCATAAGAGGTGACGATAAATCCGGAGTAGACAGACGTACGTTATTATATATACCTCAAACATAAAGAGACGGACATTTCTTTCTTTTTTTTTTTATGAAATATGTGGGTGAAGTACAGAGCTGTGTTCTCCAGCGCAGGCACTGACTAACACCCTCGTGCTCGCAGCCAGAGCCGGAGCTGCGGCTGATTTGATGAGCTGTTGATGAGAGAAGCTTGGCTCCCTGCAGAAACATATACACACACACACAATCACACACACACATACACACTCACACAGCCTTCATCTATCACTCTGTCCCTCTGGGGCACATCAAGCCAATAGCGTCACAGCTCCCCACCCCCCTCGACGCCCCCTGCCAACGGCTCGGCCAATCAGCTTACAGCGGTGTGTGCCTCATCAGCAGGACTCCAGCTCTCCTCTCCTCTCTCGCGCTCGCTCTCTCCCTTCCTCATTTTCCATGCTCATCCTAATTATGGAAGACGAGTTGCAGAGCGCAGAGCGAGAGGAATCAAAGGAGAAAGGGGGGGCGGGGCGGGGGGGGAACGAGAGATGGATGGAGGAGGGGAGCGCTGACACAATGCAGCCTTCAGGGCTGAAAGGGGGAGAAAGAGAGAGCTTGCACTCTCAGTAAATCAGATTGTGTGTGTGTGTGTGTGTGTGTGTGTGTCAGTACAACTGTTCCCTGTAGAGATGAGATTCCCCCTCACTGCTACAGCTTACACACCAAGACAGACAGAAGGGGTGGCAGAGAAGCAAGAGCTTGTTTCACAATAGAGAATAAGAAGTGTGTGCAGCGAGAGGGACACACACACACGGACGGACACACAACCCCCTCCATCCCCCTCTCTCCTCAATCTTCAACATCCAGCTCCTTCTCCTTTATTTGCGCTTGCTTACACACACACGCACACACACTCCTCTTCTCTCCCACATGCAAACATTAGTCAGAAATATGGTTCAGAACTCACACCACTTCACCCCTTCACCCACCCCACAACACACACACGCACACACACACACACACTGGAGGTCGGTTCGCACCCATAACCCATAACCTTATAAGGAGTAGGAACACCACAGTGAACTTACTGATAAAGGTGAGTCATCTGAAGCATCTGCTCGTCCCTAGTGTGCGGCGGTTAAGCTGCGTGCTAACACTACCCATCAGTGATCAGTGATTAGTCACAGAGAACATTAATGATTTATGATTGGTCATAAGGAACAGTGACTGTTTGCAGGGAACCATAATCAGGGCTTGGCTGCTAAAAACAGTGGTGATCAGTGATTGGCTGTAACGAACAACGGCGATCAGCAATTGGCCGTAATGAACAACGGTGATCAGCGATTGGCTGTAATGAACAACGGTGGGCAGCGATTGGCCGTAATGAACAACGGTGATCAGCGATTTGCTGTAATAAACGACGGTGATCAGCAATAAGTTGTAAAGAACAACGGTGAGCAGCGATTGGCTGTAATAAACAACGGTGATCAGCGATTGGCTGTAATGAACAACGGTGGGCAGCGACTGGCCGTAATTAACAACAGTGATCAGCGATTGGCCATAATTAACAACAGTGATCAGCGACTGGCCGTAATGAACAATAGCAGTGAACGACCCATCATGAACAGTGGTGATCTGTGATTGGTTTGCTGGGGATATCAGCCCACACAAGCTCATCTCCGTCAGACTTTAAAAACTAATAGTGAGTCGATTTTGATACGTTTCTCAAAAATTATCAAAAAAGTCGACAGATCGAGCAACAAAGAGCAGCGGAGAAGGAGGCAGGACAGCCTATTTAATAAAATGGTGTTTATTGTGTTATTTAGTAAAAAGAGGACACAGAGAGAGAAACAAGGGCTTCCCAAACCCGGACCTAGAAGAGCTCTTTGAATCAAACCCTTGATGAGAAATGAGATTCGTGGAGCCGGAGAGATCAGGCGTCTCGGATCACTCAGGCAGCTGCTTGGCGGTTTGGGTGTATGAGCTCAGATGTGTTTGAGGTGTTTGAGTGATCTCATCAGATGATCATCCTGCACATGTTTAATTTAACCTCCTTCTACAGGAACGCTTTGATCCGAGAAATACAAGCCAAGGGCATTTCATATTCTCTTTAACACAGGACGAGAGAGAGAAACTTTGCATCAATTTCTTTCTCTCTTTCTCACACACACACACACACACACACACACACACACACACACACTGACTTCTCCCCTGCAGTGAAGCTGTAAGTGCCAGGTAAAAGAGCACAAAACATCTATTCTCCATGAGCTAAAAATACTTCAGTCTGGAGGACCACCACCAAAACAATGTGTGTTCAGTGTGAGAGATGACAGCTGAGAAAGAGATAAATGAAACGTGTGTGTGTGCGCTACAGAGAACAAGCTGTCATGCTACTGCAACACACACTCATTCATCCCCTTAATAACAGGCAGCAGACTCCGGCTGTGTATTTGTCTGCATTTTTTTAAGCCGCTATGTCTTGCTCTCATTTCTCCATTAATTAGACATTAAATCCGCTGGCAGTAATGTTCGCAGTTCCTTTATTTCTTCTTCCTATTCAAGCATGTTTTCATGAGGTGACTTTAACGCTAATGCGGTATTTAATGGTGTGTTTCCACAGCACAAGCCAAAATATTAAAAAGCTAACCCGAATAGGCACCAACAGACTTCTGGGTTCTGGGTTGTTTCCCAAAAAACAGAAGTCCAGCACAGGGGGAAATGCTTGGCTTGATGACATCAGTTGGTTCTCTGGCTTCTATAAGCGGACATGAAATTAGTTAACGAGTTCCTTTTCACCGAGCGGCCAATCCGCATTGAACATTACTGAAACAAAAGGCTTAATTTTTTATATAGGCGATTCAGTTATTAACTGTAGGGACAATCAATGATCAGTTATTGACTGTAGGAACCAATGGTGATTAGTTATTAGCCGTATGGACCAACAGTGATCAGTTATTCACTGCAGGGACCAACAATGATCGTAGCCGTAGGGGCCGACAATGATCAGTTAATAGCCGTAGGGGCCGACAATGATCAGTTAATAGCCGTAGGGGCCGACAATGATCAGTTAATAGCCGTAGGGGCCGACAATGATCAGTTAATAGCCGTAGGGACCGACAATGATCAGTTAATAGCCGTAGGGACCGACAATGAACAGTTAATAGCCGTAGGGACCGACAATGAACAGTTAATAGCCGTAGGGACCGACAATGATCAGTTAACAGCCGCAGGGACCGACAATGATCAGTTAATAGCCGTAGGGACCGACAATGATCAGTTAACAGCCGTAGGGACCGACAATGATCAGTTAACAGCCGTAGGGACCGACAATGATCAGTTAATAGCCGTAGGGACCAATAATTATTAATTAATAGCTGTAAGAGAACAATAGCAATCAGTTATTGGCCACAGGGAACTGGTCATAGGCAACAATAGTGATCAGTGATTGGTCATGGGGCACAATAATGATCAATGATTTGCTGGAGGGACATCTATTTAACTCTTCCTTTTACATACTATCTGACCTGCAATCTTGTATACTGCCAACATGCCATCCGAGGCTCTGCTCTAAAAGCTTTGCATCGCTGCTGCATTGCATTTTGGTACTCAGAGTCCAGCATTTGCACCATTTGACTTCTTCGTCCATAATCCCAAGACAAGCACCATGTTACTTTTAATGGACACTTTAACAGCACACTGTCGAGTATTTTCCTGTCAGGCGCTCATCTCGCAGCCACAGGCCTAATGACGGTCATGGAAGTGATGGATGACCGGTGCCACACGAGTGGAACGCTGAGCTCGGAGTGACACACAGAGCAGCCCGACGCCACCACGATGAAAATGCAGTTAGTGTGGAGAGTGTAAATCTCACAAGAGTGACACAGCCAGAGAGCCACAGTGAAGCCTGGCAAGTCTAAAATACATGTTTCACAGTGGAAAGACAACAACTCGGGCTCTTACTGGTGCGTGTTCTTTCCAAATACATCGCTACTGCACTCAAGACGCATTGTTCATACGCAGCTGGCCAGTCCCGTAGGAACAGCGCTGTGTGTGGGGCAATTTATCAATTTAGATAAATACAGGGGCTGAATACAGCATTCAGTGATGTTATTTTAGAACGGTTGGCCAAATAAAATACTTCTAAAGTAACTACTGAGCCCGGGTGTAGTGGTGCGTAGCTTAAAATAGAGAGACGTTTCATTTAGGTTTGGTTAACAATGTAATGTGCCATTTAAGTGGCAGAAAAACTGGTACAGCAGTCAACTGGTACACTTGGTAGGTTCCCTGTAACTTAAAAGGAACGCTGCACGGTCCTCGCGCTGATGTTTGTTAAGGCCTCAGCATTTAATCCCAGTGTTACTTGAGGCATTATTGCACACCTATCAGGCGAAACGAATCTTGACAGACGACGCTGGTCATGGTACACCATTAAAAAAAAACGTATGCGAAAATCCAAACTTCGTTTCTACTTCCGAAACGCTATGAGCTCTAGCTATTAAAACATGTTGAAGATCGCTGAAATCGTGCTAACTTGCCACTCCCACGACATGCGGACGCAACCGATGATGTTTCCATGTTCCGTAAGCTCGTCTGTACCAGTTTTTCCAGACATCTGTGTGTCCAAATATGATAGTTGTGATATGATGAAGTTAGGAATATGCTAGCAGAATTACACCAGTAACAGATTACACAGGCTTTTTAGAGGTTTCTAGGGTGGGATTTAGAGGAGACCAGCAGCAAGGGGTCTGAATTCTGACTTACATTTTCTGGGGTAGTTGCAGCTAGTTGCTAATGATTACAAGAGCTGTACAGCTGTGGATCCTCTGCACAGACAAGACATGACTGAAGTGCCCCTTGAGCAAGGCACCTAACCCCGACTGCTTCCCAGGCACCATATTAGGCTTACACCTCTGGGCAAGTGTGCTCACTGCCCCCTAGTGTGTGTTTTACCGCATTGATGAGTTTAAGGCCGAGATCAAATTCCTGTGTGTGCAAACAGAGCAATGAGTCACTTCAATTCACTTCCCAAAACGACAACATGCACCTAAACGCCTCTGATAACTGACAGTAAAATATTAACATGGCATGACGCTAAAAAAAAGTCCAGAGAGCTGCGTCTGGTACAAAAAGGTCACTTTCGTTCTTTCTGGACTCGGATTTTATGAAGTCTTACTCTGAGCAGAACAAAACCTTAGACGGTTAGACTTTACAGAAGCTTGTAAATATTTTATAAGCCGTTAAAGGTTGTACACGAGGGACATGAGCACAGAGGAAAGAAGAACAGAGTCTGTGAAGCGCTGCTTTACCACCAGTACAAACGAGTAAAATAAAAAAATTCCACCTGCATTAATGAAGCGCTCGGAAGGACATTTGGACGGGAGTCTCGACAGCCGAGAGACACCCGAGGATGGTGATGTGTGAAGATGAAATGGTGTCTTTGAGAAACGGTTTATTGTGAATAATGGGTGGATCGTATCTGGTGTAAATATGCATCGACCAATCAGCAGCCACCACTGGACCAGATGCAGAAAAAGGCTTTTTTTGGTCATGTAAATGGTATAGCACAGAGAAATTTTCTTCTTCACATATCGCAGCTTGTTAGATACAGAGAAGTTACAGAGACTCTGAAGCAGTGGGGGCCTGGTGGTGCTGGGTACTCAGACCGCCCGAAGTCACACAGGCCATGCCTCCTTTACTGAGACTGACAGGCACACAGGCCACGCCTCCTTAGATCTGGCAAGCATACACACACCCTATTCATTATGACTGACAAGCAAACAGCCCATTCCCCCTGCACTGACAAGCACACAAGCCACACCTCCTTCACTAGGCCTGACAAGCACAAAAGCCACACCTCCTTCACTATGCCTGACGAGCACAAGCCACACCTCCTGATAAGCACACAAGCCACACCTCCTTCACTATGTCTGATGAGCACACAAGCCACACCTCCTGATAAGCACACAAGCCGCGCCTCTTATGCCGAGACTGATAAGCACACAGGCCACACCTTCACCGAGACTGATAAGCACACAGACCACGCCTCCTTTATGGGACTGACGGGCACACAGGCCACACCTCCTTCACTGAGACTGACAAGCACATAAGCCTTGCCTCCTTGACCTGGACCGACAAGCACACAAGCCACACCCCCATGACTGGGAATATTTGTTATTCAGATAGAGGGAAAAGAACAGCTTCCTGATTAAAAATTCCATTAGAGGAATAATTTGATGAGACATCAAGAGGAGCCCCATGCACATCCATAAGCGTCTCCATGGCAACAGCACCCGCAGCATCCCAACATCAAAGCCTCGGCTTGGACTTCACAGAGGAAGACAGAGGCTGGAAGCGCTTAAATAAACAACAATAACAACTAGCTTTCTTCTTAGTGGCAGAATAATGAGAGAGACAGAAAGAGAGAGAAAGAGCATGAGAGAGAGAGAGAGAGCGAGAGAGAGAGGGAGGGAGAAAGAGAGAGCGCACACAGGAGAGAGAGAGAGAGAGAGAGAGAGAGAGACAGAGAGAGAGAGAGAGAAAGGGTGAGACAGATAGATAGAATTAAACTGAAAGAAGAAGGGAGTGTGAGATAGAGAGAAAGAGAGAGAGAGTTTGAGCTGAGATGATCAGAGTGATGAGTCGGGTAATAAATATGAAGGCTGCAGGTGAATCCAGGCTCTACTGAGTGATGAAAGAAGTCGTATGTAAACACTCGGTGTCGGTTATGCTGCAGGTCTGACCTGTAGTAGCTGTACTGCTGACATTATGAGTCACAGCATTCTGAATGCCTGCCACAAACACGCACATGTACACACGCACACACACAAACACGCACATATACACATACACACACTTTCCATCTCACTCCTCCTCCTCCTCCTCCTCCTTCTTCTTGGCAGGGTTCACTGGGCCAATAGGCCAGAGTGACACATGAAGGTTTAAAAATAGCTCAGTGGAGAGAAGCCTTTGCGCTACACCAGCACTGCCTCTTCTCCTCGGCAAGTTTCAAAACGCCGCTTTCAAAGCCATCGCTTTTTTTTTTTTTTTTTTTTAAAACACACAGAGTAAATGGCATCATGTTGGCGTTTCACATAAAGCAGCCACATCTCCGTCCCGTCTGATCACATGGGTCACGAGGTGTTGATTAATTGTTTGTAACAGCCACTCTGACACTAGTGGCAGTTTTAATGCAAATGACAGTGTTGGCGGTTTGTAACAGCAAGTTTCCCGCCACAGGAAAGCCTTTATGAGAACGGAGTGCGGAAACGAGCTGCTTAGTAAACCTCAAGAGAAAATAAGTGAACAAGCGCTCATAGCTGCTGCAGGTCAGCACTAACAGGATCCAAGCTGCCAGTCGCGAATTATTAAAAAAACGTAACCATTGGCAGACTGGTACGGTATAAAAGCAATAAAACATTTCGTGATCCGTTGTTATTGGAAACACTGCAGTGGTAATTCCGCACCACAGACCACGCCTCCTTCACTGAGTGACAGGGACAGAGGACACACCTCCTTTACAGAGGCTGACAGGTATGCACACCACAACTCCTTCACTAAGCAACCAGTACAGAAGCCCCTCCCCCTTCACTGGGTGATGGGTAAATAGACCACACCTACTTCACTAAGACTGGCTGGTACCTAAGCCACACCCCCTTACCTGGGTGACACGTACAGACCACACCTACTTTACTAACACTGACAGCTGCAAAAGCCACACCTCCTTTCGTGGGTGACGGGTATACAGACCACGCTTCTTGTACTCAGCGACGGGTATACAGACCATACCTGCTTCACTAAGCGACGGGTATACAGACCACACCACCTTCTGTGGGTGAGGGATATACAGACCACACCTCCTTCCCTGGGTGACAAGTATACAAACCACCCCATCTTCACTAAGCGACACACATACAGACCACACCTACTTCACCAAGACTGATAGCTGTGGAAGCCACACCTTTCGTGGGTGACGGGTATACAGACCACGCCTCCTTCCCTGTGTGACACGTATACAGACCATACCTCCTTCTTTGGGTGACAGGTATGCAGACCACACCTCCTGCCCTGGGTGACAAGTACACAAACCACACCTTATGAACATATCACCCCTGTCTTAGCCACACTGCACTGGCTCCCCGTTAAATTTCGCATAGACTATAAAATTCTACT
>JAOVVF010000034.1:8023332-8034174 GCA_028565595.1 Duopalatinus emarginatus | reverse complement strand
TCTGTAAAGCTGCTTTGAGACAATGTTCATTGTTAAAAGCGCTATACAAATAAAATTGAATTGAATTGAATTGAACCTCCTTCATTAAGCGACACACATACAGACCACACCTCCTTCACTAAGCGACACACACACAGACCACACCTCCTTCACTAAGCGACACATACACAGACCACACCTCCTTCACTAAGCGACACAAACAGACCACACCTCCTTCACTAAGCGACACGTATACATACCACACCTTCACTAAGCGACACGAATACAGACCACACCTCCTTCACTAAGCGACACATATACAGACCACACCTCCTTCACTAAGCGACATGTGTACAGACTATAACTCCTACTCTGGGTAGCACGTACACAGACCACACCTCCTTCACTAAGCTACACGTATACACCACATCTACTTCTCTGGGTGACATGTATACAGACCACACCTCCTTCACCAAGTGACGGGTATACAGACCACACCTCCTTCCCTGGGTGACAGGTATACAGACCACACCTCCTTCATACCACATCTCAGTGATGAACCCATTATGTCTCCAGTACACAGAGCTCCATAAAACAAGTGAGACAAAATGTGTGGATGTTTGTATCAATACAATCAAACACAGACCTGATCTCATGAATACAGATCTTAAATGCCTAGACGCGTCTCACTGGCTGAGAGCATGTGAGCTCACCGAGAGGCAGCCTGGGCGGCCAATGGCAGGCTGACAGCTCAGCGCAGAGCAAGCAGAGAGCCAGCGGAGGAAGTGCTGCAGTCAGAGAGGAATGCATAAACACACAACCCTTCTCTTCTCCTTCACACTGATGCCACGGCAAAAACGCCATTCTTCAGCAGGTTTCTGAAACGAACGAGCCGCGCACATCTGTGCACATCTGTGTACATACCCCAGAGCCACAGGGTGCCTTGTCTGTAGCTGGACATAGAATGATTAAACACAGAAAGGAATGAGAGGGTACGATGAAGCTAAGGAGGAGGCAGAAATGTCGAGCGGAAGCGGGACTCGGGCAGGGGTAGCCCATCCTTCCCTGGCCAGTGCTGCGACTCATTAGATGCTACGTGATCGGGCGGTTACAGGGCTTTCTGCAGTTTGGGTTGTTTAAAAAAAAAAAAAAAAAAAAATGGGTTGAATGAAACATTTCCACAGTAGTACACACGTGTCAAAAAATGGCACAAGAGTCTAATACAGAGCACAGACTCCAGTGAACACCATACTTTCTGCAGAACCGACCACAAATCCGCAATGTGGTGACTTGGCAAAACCCCAAACTCAGATAACCAATAATCTGGTGTCTCTAGACGTGTGTAGGGTGGTGCATTGTCCTGTTAGAGGCCAAACCCATCAGAATGAATGTCACCTGTCAGAGACGTTTGTAGGCTCCTTTGGAATGTCAGTTGAACAAACCCTATCACCAGTCTGTAGCAGTTTATTATGGAGCACATCTGGGATGTCATGCAACAGATCAGGGCTGTGTGATATGGCGATGCATATCGTGTGAAGATAGAAAAACGTCTATCGTTGAATAATACACTCATCTGTTTCATTGTGTTGTAAAAGAAACTATATATTGCTGTCGTTTTGCTGTTTGGACGACACGGCGCACACGCAAATATGTAGAAGACGCACGCGGTGCAGACCAGACTAATTTCCGGACAGGAGAGAGACCCTGACCAGCAAGCACAAAACGAGGAACTCGTACCTAAAGGGTCCGTGAATCTTTATTTCAGAAACAGAAATTAAAAAAAAAAGAAAATCAAACGGTTATTTGATTTGCGCTTTAAAAAAATCCAAATACAAAAAAAAAAGAGAATTTTTTCATTTTCCTTGCCATAAATAACTAACACAAAAGGTAAAAGCAAATCATCTCTCTTTTCTTTCTTCACAAAACAATGAAACAAAAGCAGAAAAAGGCTCCTTTTTTTCATTTTTCACAAACAGGAAGTTTACACTCACAAGGCCGTTGTCAAGGCAACTGAAGGCACATAAAACTTGTGCTTTTTTCAGCTGCAGACCCAGACCTCTGAAAGAGTCTTTTTCTCGCGGTACACCATACGGCAAAAAAAAAAATCTTTAATTGTTTAACTTTGTATATTCAACATAGAGAAATCCTTTTTTTCATGTGGTCATTTTATTAAAAAAAAAAAAAGTCACTGAATTTACAGAAAACATGCTATATTGTGATCGGTATCGTTATTGGGATATGAACGGACCTATATCGCCACAGCCTTACAACAGATCTGTGGACTGTTCTGCAACAAGTATCGTGCTCATTGCTTACAAAATATTTCCACCAGGAGTCCTTGCCCTGTGGAGGACCCACCAAGTATTAGACCAGTGTACCAGTATTTCTGACACTTTAGTGCATTCAGTAACTTGTTCTGGTCTCTGGCCTGTCTGGATTTTTTTTTTTTTAGCAGGGAAGCATATACCTAATTTGTTACAACTTGGCTGTTAAGAAGGTCTGCTAGAACTCACCGGAAGGCTGGATGGTCGCTCTTGCTGGTTCAGGCCCATTTCATCATGGTTGGGTTTCCCAGGAGTCATGGCGGGCTGGGCTCTGCTGCCGTACGCCTCCTGAGGAGCATCCTGTACGGAGACAAGGGTATTCAGTGTATAAATTAAAAGCTTGCCATGTCTCCATGTCACTCAAAATGTACAACACTAATCTCCACAACTGCTCCCTGGACTTTGGGCTGTCCACCTGCTCCGGGCAGGTGTGTTCACTGCCCCCTAGTGTGTGTGTTTCACTGCACGGCTGGTTAAACAGCAAAGTCCAAAAAAGCCCCCCCTCCTCCCCAACCCTCAGTATTGGTCGTTCGTGCTGAAAGGTGATCGTTGATCAGCATCGGCCTCAATAACACTGATCAGTCCACATCTAGTACAAACACAGTAGGCCAATCACTTTACTTCACTTTCTTTACAACAGAATAGAATAAAAGCACAACGATTTCTGTAGAGCAATCAAAAAAGTACTTCTATATTTTTATAATCCTTTTATATTAGTATTGTAATTTATAGTTCTGCAGGGGTTTGGTATTGTGCTACTGTAATCCTGAGACTTTACGTTCACGTCTGAATAAATAAAGGTAGAGAACAGATTTTTATAATGACAATCTAACCACGTTGTGCGTTCATAGTCGTTATCCTGCTCCATTACAACAACACTGTAAATCCCACAAGCCGCAAATAACGTTTGAAGAGTCATAAAATAAATATAGAATTATAAAATAAATTATAGAATAAATAAAAACTGAAGTGCCAGAAAAACTGGTAGCAACGGACCACTGCCTGCCCACCATTTACATCACGGAAGCAAGAACAATACTTTTATACTTTAATATTTAATAACAGCTTGACAACAGCGTTGCGGCCTGCCTGTGAATTGTCAAAAATAAAAGTAAACGTTATGACGCATTTGTAAATAAATTAATTAAATGCAAGCCGACAGTTTTGTAATTTTAAAAATACAGGGAAACGCGACTGCATCACATATTGGCTAGATAAACCTTGTAACCTTGACGACTGGTTAACAACACCGTCTGGTTAATAACACAGCGGACTATCACTAGCATGCTGACCCCTCCCTCCGCTCTCGGCACATGCAGCAAGCCGATTTGCTATTTTTTGTGGAAGGGCGTGACTTTACCCTGCGCTCTGCTTATGCGCAGATCTCTGTGGCTCAGCGGCGGAATCGACTTCTATGACAACCAGCTGACAATTTGACTGAACCTGGTGAAATGTGAGATCAAACGATATACATACTTAAGAACATGGAATCGTACATGCGTACCAGGTGCCTGTTATGTAAAATGCGTACATGTTGGCAGGTCTGGATTGGTGGTGGCTCCATAATGTAATGGTGTTTGTTTAGCTGGCATTCCATGGGACCCCTGGTACATCTACAAACGTCTCTGACAGGTGAACACTGTGTGTCCCTCCTTTCTGGCGAGTTACACCAGTTCATGTCCTGCATTCATTCTGACGAGTTTGGCCTCTTCTAACAGGACAATGCACCACCACTCACATCTAGAGACGCCTAATTATGGTTTGAGGAACACTCCTCTGAGTTCGGGGTTTAGTCATACACACCTAAGTCGCCAGATTTTAACGTTACTGAAAACATCTGGGATGCTACCGACGTGTTGTGGAACACAGAAATCCTACACCTCGGAATACAGCAGAATTGTGGGGCGTCTTGAAGGAAGTCTGGTCTTCATTGCCTGCAGAATATTTCCACAAGCTTGCCCCCACGAGTCCATGTCTCATGGGGGAGCTACGTATTATACTGGTGTAACGGTATTTCTGATACTTCAGCAAACACTTATGTACCTAACGGACTCCATGTATTAAATCTCACATTTCATAACACAGACTCGACCGTGGAAAATTGGTCAGGCCGCTTGTAATAAAACATTATGAAACATTACGTAACACGGGACCAACACTGACCTTTCCGTCTGTTTCCCCTCACAAAGCAGGAGGTTTAAAACCAGTCCAAATAAATGTGCAGTCTGAACATTTCAGGCATTGCTTTCTCTGATCTCTCCGTCTGTCTCTCTCTCTCTCTCTCTCTCTCTTCCCCCCTCATCATTCAGTTCAGTCTGGGTCATATTTCTCTCTGGTGTGGAAGGTGTGCACTGGGTGTTCATATCCCACGGGGTGTTTTAACTCTTGTGCGGATCACAGAGTAAAGCCATGTGTGACCGCTATTGAGTAAGAACATTCCTTCAGTTCAGTTATTTATGCGAAAGAAAGACCGGCGCGCAGCTCGCCCTCTTGTTTTCTCTCAGTCACGCTTTCGAAGGTTCAGCCGAAGTTCAGCGAAACTCTGTGCCAGACCCCGTTTTTCCCTCTGCGTTCAATCCGGTCACTCCTGACTTACTGTCTGAGTGAACACTAGTATGGTAGGAGCGAAATCAGTCCATCTGTTTCTTCTGTTCATTAAAAAGACGGGAGAGAAAAAAAAGCTATACGGTGAAAAGAAACAGAAGTGAAGCTGCAGCTATTCCTAGTGCTTTGAGTAGTGTATTACATTCAGCCCTAATTAGGGGCCGAGCACTGAAGATGTGTCGCCTGCTCCACTTATTATTATTATTATACATTTTACTTCCAAATGGGAGTTTATGGCACGCCACCGATTCCCCTTTTTGACCAGGTTCCACATTGAAAGTGAAAGTGAAGTGATTGACCTACTGTGCTTGCGAAGAGAGGAATTAGACCTCCGCATTTAATCCACGCTAGTGAACGCACACACTAGGGAGTACAGCAAAGCAACTTGCCCGGAGCAGTGGCCAACCCGTATCCATGGCACCCTCTGGAGGCGGGGGTTAGTCGTGTCTTGTCCATAGGGGGAATCAAACTGTCCACCTTACGGTCACAAGACTGGTTCCCTAACTTGGAGCTACGGTGTCCCTGGCTGAACTGTTTGAGGCATTTCCGTTTCGAACGTCTGGGCCCTCTCTCACATGGAGTAGTCTTCATCTTCAGGTGATCAGTAGTTGATCCGTTTATGCTTTTGGGATAAAAATATACACCTGTAACAGCACAATTCTTGCCAGCAAACTATGTCCTCAGTCACGCTTCATATCCCAGCACAATGAAGAATAAGACTAGCACCTAAATATGAATATACCCCCCAGCCACTGAACTCCAGGTCATTGAGAATGTGGTTTTACTGGGATTCATCCTTGCACTCCCCTTCAGATGACGGTGCTCTTTTCTCTCGAGGCACAGACCCAGGACACGGTGTTAAAACAAGCTCGGAGCTCATTTATAGAGAACGCATGAACGTGTGAAAATCTCGCCTACGGCTTCATGTTTTGCCAGCAAATTGAGTAAACATCCTTAGAAGTGAGAGCTGAGGGTCCCGGTGGCTTTGGTCTTTCTCCGTCTCCAAGAGGTGAGAGAGGTGGAACCTGTCACTCGGGGTTAGGAAACCACACGTCACCACAAGGTCGCTGTTACATGACTGAAGCACCCTTGAGTGAGGCACCCCAACTGCCCCCTTGGTGCTATGTATATGTAGCGTATTCACTTGTGTGTGCGTGTTTCATAAGGTCAGACTGACATTAGGTCAATCATGTCACTTTCCCTTTCATACACATCGATACGTCAGTGTATTTACAGCTGACGAGCTACTATAGCAGTTACTGTAGAGTTTGATATGGCACAGTCCATTGTGCCGAGGATTTTCTGGAGAACAAATATCGGAATAAATCAGAAAATTCCTTATTACGGTGACCGACACTGCAGCAAAGTCATATCCTTGTTGACGTTTCCTGATATCTTCTACTACTACTGGAGACAGACCGTTTGCTTGCTTGCGTCTTATCTTCTGTATGATGTCTACAGCACCGGTTCTAAACTAAAGACATGTTGTTGCTGATTGACGTCATTTTGGGGGATGTGGAAAATGGAGTTATGTATAATGTTTTCCAGACTGGACACATTATATATATATATAGCTCCGAGTTATACACCTAATCACTCCTAGAGGAGACCTTGGCTTGATAGCGAACATTCATCCTCTGGCAGCCGTCCACGCTCTATCTCTTCGCAGTCCCGGTCACGACGCAGCTCCGGTGAAATTGCAAGGTCAGGTCAGCGTGCTGTTTTATTTTTATATGCCGGTGACTGCACACACATATAGAGGTGAAGCAGGCTCGAGTCTCCAGCCTGGCACAGAGGAGGGTATGAGTGCGTTTCCAAAGCAGAGAGAACAGCTTGTGTAGCGACTCCTCCACAGGAAGACTCTGCGCTCTGATTCAGCACAGAGACGAAAACAGGACATCGTGCATGGCGTGGCCGTTTCGGATTTTTCTACAGGCTAAGATGGGGACGCCTGGAAATAATACACAATGTGGTTCGGAAAAACACCGATGCAGCAGCACATATGGAGTGACGTGTATGCCTGAATTACAATCCACGAATTGTGAGATAAACAATTCGGGAAAATAAATAATAATAATTTATAATAACAGTTCATAGTACCGCTTAATTACCAGGTAATGTGGAATGTGAAAGCAAAGTGACTGCCCTACTTTTAATCCAACCGTGGCATTAAACACACATTAATAAAAACACACATTAGGGGCAGGAAGAACACTTGGGGGTTAGCAGCCCCCATCCATGAGCAACACACAGGAAGCAATTTGCGGGTTCGGTGCCCTGCCTAGGGTTGTTAGGGGTAGTCGTGGACTGGCGGTTAGGGAACCGCTCTCGTGCCTAGGGTTCGATCCCCACACAAGGCAAAACACAACTGACGAGTCCTTGAGTGAGGCACCCAACCCCCCCACTGCTCGAAAGGGGCAATGGTTCGGGGCTCACCCCCTCCCTGCTCCTGGTAAGTGTGCGTGTGTGTGTTTCACTGGATGGGTAGAAAAGTCGTGGCTCAAGGTTAGGGAACCTCGTGTCTTGTGGCCGAAAGGTTGCCAGTTTAACCCCCTGTACCAATAAGACATGACACAAGGGCCTTGAGCAAGGCATCTAACCCGTCAACTGCTCCCTCAGTGCTGTGGATAGGGGCTGCCCACCACGCCGGAAAAGTGTGTTCGCTGGCCCCTAGTGCGCGCTGGCATCTGTGGGTTAAATGCAGAGGTCAAATTCCTCTGTGTGCAAGCATGATAGGTCAAATCCTTTACTTTCAGCACATTTTTATTTCCCCTGCACAAGTCCTTACTACACAAATGATCAGATACGGTGTTAGAAGCGAGCGTTCGGATGTTTTAATAAATAAATCGCAACTAATATGGTGATACAAATCAAGTCTCAATACTGCAACACTCAACAATTCAGCGGCCGACCAGCTGTTACTGAGGACAGGAGGAAATGACCTTCTGTCACTGATATGAATGTTTATGTGGTGTATATTCACAGACGCTCGGATGGTTAATGAGAGAAACGTTTTTTCTGCTGAGGACACAGGAGGAAGAAGGCCGTGTTTGTCAGGCGATGGACTGAATCAGGAATCAGTATGAAATATAAACAGAGGCTTGGGGATGAGAGCAGCACAAGCAGTGTGTTATCATTCACATGAGCAGCCCTGAGAGCGCCACGCTCAAGGTCGGTTTATTACTGCAGCTTTGTGCGCACACACACACACACACCCCTGCGCTCTCACGTACATGTACACAGAGTGAATACAATAAAAACAGAGGCTTGTAGTCATGTCATGAAAAAAAAAACCCACAAAAAAAACAAATAAAAAAAACACGTTTGTGCATGTATGTCTTTGCTACGTCTGTCTGTCTGTCTTCCAGCTGTCTATCTGTCTGTCTCTGCTGCCTGTCTGTGACTTTGCTGCGTCTATGACCTGTTTTTCTGCTGCGTGTTCGTGTCTCTGCTGCATGTCTGTCCGTGTCTCCAGCACGTCTGTTTGGGTTTGGTTGTCTGTCTTTGCTGCATCTTTGGTGCGTCTGCACCACGTCTGTCTGTGTTTCTGCTGTGTGTCTGTGTCTCCGCTGCATGTCTGTCTCCCTGTGTCTATGGCTGTCGGTGTCTCTAGCAAGTCTCTTCTAGCAAGTGTGTCCAGGCCACACGTCTGTCTGTCTGTCTTTGTAGTGCACCCAAGTCTTCACAGTGTATATGTCTGTCTGTGTCTCCACCAAATGTCTGTGCGTCCCGACTGTCTGTCTGCTTGTCGGTACCTGTGCTGTGTTTGTGTGTCTGCTGCATGTATGTCTGTCTGTGTCCTCACTGCGCAAGTTTGTCTGCGTCTCCACTTCACATCTGTCTGTGCCTTCTCTTCGTGTGTCATATATGTTGCATGAGGCCTCTTACCTGCTGCGGTGGAGCTCGAGGCTGCATGTAGTGAGGCTGAGAGGGAGCTGCAGGCTGCTGATGAGGAGGGCTGAAGTACGGAGGCTGACCCTGCTGACAGTATCCACCCATGCCCTGCTGTCCGTACTGCGCCGGGACCTGCTGGAGGTCAAACACACACCATATCACCTAGGCTGATCAATCCTACTGAACAACGAGTACGACAAGACTCCCTAATAAAAAACAAAGACGCAATCAATTCGATTTACAGAACGGTCGTCAAGGTAACCTGGTCCTCACTGACCGTGCCACGTTCTCGTTCATATCTCCGGTTTATAAAACACTATTTATAAAAGCTTTTCGAGTCTGAACACAGCTTGGGACCACGGTGGGATCACGTCCTAGCCTACTTATCTGGCATTTATTTAGCACCGCCTCCATTTTCTCTCAGCGTGATTGATTACTGTGTGCTTGCTGAACGGTTCACCTTTTTTTTTCTCCCCCACCGTTTCCTCCAGAGTGGGTTGTTTGCGGTCACGTGACTCCGACGATGTGCGAAATGCAGGCAGGAATCGGAAAACAGAACGGGCAAGGAAGGAGGAGGAAGGTGCGTACTGTGCTAGCTTAAAAGGAAAAAAATGGTAAAATACACAGACATGCCAGAACTTGTTACAGATTGGCGGAGGCTCCGTTATGGTATGAGGTATGTTTGTTTGGCTGGCATGGACCCCTGGTACATCTACAATTATACCACAGTTAGCTCCGACCCGGCAATGTTTGATTGGCCGAGAAACGTTCCATAAGTGCCGTTATTACACAATGATAGCACTGGGACCGAAGCGCTCCAAATATCACTCCACCGCATGCACGTGTAACCGTAGCAACAACGCCAGCGTTTCCAAGCAAAATGCCGTGACCATCAACAAACATTCATAAATCCTATTTTATGAATGGATGTATTTGTGATTATTATCTGTATAAGAATTACTGGGTGGTTAATGATGCTCCTTGACTGTTACAGTCTGATGTTTCAGCAGCGGAGGTTTACATATACAACACTAGGGCTGCGTCCAAAATCGTGTACTTCCGTACTGAACATTACGCGAAAGCAGTACGCAGTACTGATCTACGACCGCAGCACATCAGTGCCAATCCCTCACGCTAGAGCACTCCGTCTCATATATTATTGCTTAAACGTCTCTGAAAGGTGAACGCAAGGAATGCAGTTACACCAGTTCATGTCCTGCATTCATTCTGATGGGTTTGGCCTCTTCTAACAGAACAATGTGCCACCGCGCATGTCTAGAGACACCAAATTATAATTAGTTAGAGGAACACTCATCTTTTGAGGTTTGAGGATTTTGTCATTCACACCAGTCACCAGATCTCAACGTTACTGAACACATCCGGGATGTCATGTAGTGTGCTGTGGAACCCAGAAATCCTACACCACAGAATACAACAGGATTGTGGACTGTTCTGCAGAAAGTCTGGTCTTCACTGCCTGTAGAATATTTCTACATGCTCGAGGAGCATATGCCTAGTGAGGGACCTGTTAAAGTATTAGACTGATGTGCCTGAAAGTCATCAATAATTTACTGCAATTTGTAAAACATATTAATAGAAAAATAGTGTTATATATTAGAGTACTATTTACTGGACACTTCACCAACATGCAACATGGGGCAGCTTGTGAGCCCCTCCAAAATGCTCCCTGGGGCAGTTTCTAGGGAAGTACGGTGTTCATTGCCTACAGAATATTTGCCTAAGCTGGTGAAGTCGATGCCTACTGAGGCATCGGGGGACCTACCAAGTGTTACACAGGTGTACCAGTTTTTCTGGCACTTCAGTGTGTATATACAATACCGTCATGTCTCAGCTGTGGTCGTTTGCGACTCTTCGTCCTGCGTGAGCTTTAAATAAATGACATGAAGTCAACAGGCTCCGCTTTTTCACGTTCAGAATTCCGAGAATCAAAATAGTCACGGTTTGATAAGATAAGATAAGATAATCCTTTATTAATCCCGCAATGGGGAAATTTGCAGTGTTACAGCAGTGCAGATGACAG
>JAOVVF010000034.1:7924969-7953205 GCA_028565595.1 Duopalatinus emarginatus | reverse complement strand
TATATATATCCAAACATGCAGGCACCTAATCTTAAAAGCCACCCATGGTAGTCTGAGCTTATGCCAAAATAACGTGAGAATCTAAGTATAACATCATTCATCTGATAATACGCACAAGCTGTTATGAATGAGCAGATAAAAAGTACAAGAGGGAACCAATGGTGATGTTTTTTCTTTGCCCACATCAGCCCCTCATAGCCTTTTATTCTCACCTGCAGTCTCCGCTTCTTCCTGCTTAGACTTCCAGTCCAGTCGCTAATGCGGCGTATCCGACTCTTAAGCGAGTCCTTTCTGGAATTAACATCACCACCACCTGATTTTCTGCAAGGCAACGTAAGTGAAGTGAAAAGTTGGCTTTCTTTGACATCTTCCTTAGTAGTGGAATTGAGGTCAGGAGGATTCTGGACCTGGTCTTCAGGAAGGATGCCAATCGTAGGGAAAGGTCCTGTCGAGTTTGGGTTAGCGTAAATGTTACCGAAAGAGTTCAATCCAAGGTCCTTCTGCTCTGTGTGGAGTAAAACCGAGTCTCCAATCCCACTGTCCTCTGTATATCCAGGAGAACAGGGGGTATAGCTGATGGTTCCATTTCCTGGCTCCTGACACAGCATCTCATCTGTATGGCATTCCATAGTGGAAGGAGGGCAGCTGATATCCTCAGTACGGGTAGAGGAGAGTGTAGTGTAGCCGCTGCTGTCATCAGAAGGCTGGTTACCGGTGAAAACATTGTCACAGAGCTCTGTAGCAGCACCCCATGGAGAGTCATACCAGGATTCCTCAGAGCTAATAGAGGAGCCTTTGCTGTCCCTCAAGGTTGAGTCCATGGGTGCAGCGCAGAGCTCATTATCCAGACCTCTTCTCCCGTTGGTGAACTCAACCCTCAGGCTTCCATCCCCACTCAAGAGCACCTTCGGACTGCTCTTTTTTTGAGGAACTTCAGAGTTCGAGCTTCTCACTGAAGTATGAGTGTATCGACAATTCCCACATGCCAGAAGTGACCCATGGTCCCAATCGCTGCTCTGTGAAGACCCGGGATGCTGTGCATCGATGTAGTCATAGTGATAGGAGACGTATGGCTGGCTGCCTTTGTGCTGGTTCAGGCAGTTTCTGGAGGAGCCACGAGTCTTAGAGGCTGAGGCTCCTCCTGTGTTCCTCCACCAGCTATGGGGGGAGAGGACTTCCTCTTTGGATGAGTGCAGCTTCAGCGAGCACGGCCGTGACTTGCCAGGAATGATGAAGCTGCTGTGCTGGCTGTCTGTGTTTCCCATTCTGATCTGTAAGACTAAACAGAATAACAATGTTGAAGAACTGGCAGTGCTACGGATGTGATTTTTTTTCATGTTCAGATTACGTAATGCTTCAATAATTAGATTTTTTTGTTCTGGTGAATCGGGTTTAATTGATTCACTGGACTTAAGATGACTGTCTAAAATATATATAGCTCAAACACACTAACACACCCATCACAGCTCTCAACATGATGCCCAAAAACTTGTAAAAACATGCCAGAATCTATGCGAAAACTATACAATTTGAAATGAAAAGCAATGTTTATTAAAAGCAATGCACTATTAATAAAAGCAAGCTGTTCCTAATTACCATTTTATAATAGCATCATATTGTATTCATTCTTTTTTTTCCTCCAATATTCCACATTAACCTTCTACAGATCCTTGATATCATACACAGCTGTAGAAGTAACAAGTTTCTTTTACCAGTTGCGATGCTGCTCCTCAGGATAAACGAGAATAATCCTTCATATTCCTTTTACCGCTCAATCCTTGTTAATCCTTCTAACAATCCACACGTTGTCGTTAACATTCCCTGTAATCCTTTGTGCAATCCGCCGCTTGTTCGGGTCTCCGTTTTTGGTTTCTTCTTCCTTCCTCCCTGTTTCTCCCTCCGACGTTCTCTCTCTCCCTCTCTCTTCTCCAGCTGTCCTGCGGTCTCGCTTGCTCATCTGTAGGGAAACAGATGAGGGAGGAGCATGTGTCAGAAACACAGCCAGCCCTTGTGTGTGTGCCGTGCTGTGGGAACCCCCTCCTCCTTCTTCTCCTCCTCCTCCTCCTCCTCCACATCCCAAATCCAAACAGCGCTCATGCTTTCCTCTGGCTGTGCCTCGTTCCATGACGTACCGCTACAAGGCTTTACAAGAACAGACTTCATTCTGACCCACTGTTTATTTTTGGTCATGGAAATTCCAAACAATTTTCATTCATTTTCTGGCGACTGTAACCATAATGGCTGCAGGGTAATGGGATACTTCCAAACAAGGCTCCATGTGATGCTGTCATGAAAACACTGGATGTTCAAGTTGTCTTTTCGCTCGCTAATTTGAATTTGAATCACTTTGTTATTAGTAACTGAAGGACGTGTCTACGGCTGCTGTCGGAGTTCTTGTATCTATTAGAGAGGGCAGCTGCAGCCAAGCGCACCAACACCCATCCTTCCTCAGAACACATCCGTGCCCTCTGACCCCTAAGTGAGCTCGTGTGAATGGAAGTGTCCTGTGCCGCGTACGCAGAGTGCTGAATGAAACAGGAGACTGGTTACGACTCAGAGGGGGCGTCCAACTCATTGTTGCTTCATATTATATTAAAGCAGTGTGATGCAATGAAGCACAGAAACCTATTCAGATAGCGTCTGCACGGAGATGACCCGGTTTCGGACTTCAGGGATCGCAAAAAGGCGGAACGAAGGCATTGTGAGACGTCTGTCCCCATCCTCTCTTAGACGAGATGATCTGAATATTCTGAATGGCTACGTGCCACTTGCTGAATCCTTTGTGTGTGCGTCTAGGCCCCAGTGGCCATCTGCTGCCTCGATGAGGCACTCAATCACCCCCGACCCCCAACAACCTCGGTTCCATTGGAATGCAGATACACCGAGATGGTACGCGACACTTGGACAGATGATGCCGTCTGATGGGTCAAACGCACTTGTTGGGCTTCTGTGCAGGAATTCCATCTGCTCTTGACATTGCGAATCCCAGACTTTTCATCCACTTGATGCTTTACTGAGATCAGCAGTGGCATATGTGTGTTATGTAAGGAATAAAAAGCTTAGGGAAATCTGATGCTGATAAAGCCTAGTCCAAACCACTGATACCACAAATATGATTATTTTCCTATTTTCCTACCTCTTTTCAAATGTTCTTTTTTCCTTACAGTATTCCCTCATCTGCTTCAGTCGTCAGGGTCATGGTTTGTCCAGAGCCAGAAATACCTCTAGACAGGGCACCAATCCATCGCAGGGTACACCATACACGCACATTCACACATCGAGCCTTTTAGCACAACCAATTTGGTTACAATTTTTCTTAGAGATAAGAGAGGAAACCCATGCCGACAGGGAGAACACACTAAAGTCCTCCCAGAGAGGGACCAGAGTACACATTCTTAGACCAGTGTAGCACACAAACTACCTGCACTATACTTTCATGAGACAATGATACGTGTTTCGTTTTTTTTTTCTTTGATAGATCAAAGGTTTAAGCTGAAACTATGGAGCTGATGGGTTTTATCACTGAAAGTCATTTTCCATATGCTGCTACCTTTTTATAGAATGAGTTAAGGGCAAAACACAGTCCAAATGGAAAAGAACACAAGCTGGAAAGTTTATGATTTAGTGCATGATTTAAAAGAACGGGGGGAGCGATTAAAACAGTGATGCATCTCTGCAAGTGGAACAGGAAGTTGGAAGTTGGAGATACATTATGGATTGGGAAAAACAGAAGCACCAAGCTTTCCAAGAGACTGTAAATCTGTCAAAAGACATACACGCTCATAAATGTCGATACACACTCGATTTCGACTCGCATGGTGTGTGTAACTGGTTCTGCCAGACCTGCAGTCATAACCAATACATGATGAATGTATGTACTTTTCTAAAAGACGCCACTAACTTATGCTAAAACTTGCAGTGTTTTTTTTGTGGCAGGGGGATAAGGGGGATGAAGGGAATGAGGGGGTTGGGAGGGTGGTCAGCACTGGTGGTTATGGCAGCTGGTCACCTGGGAACGATCATATGACTAGGCCTCTTGTTTGGACCAACATACCACAACTAGCAGCTCCACACCACTGCCTTTATTCACCCGGAGCAAAATGGAGAGATGGAGTGAGCCGAGAACAATACAGAGCGCTTGTTTTTGGTCCGGGGTGTTGAGGTGCGATTACTTGATAAAAACCCTGGTTTAGATTAAAGTGGAGAGGAGGATAAAAAGAGCATTCCTGACAGCAGCGCTGCACAATTTGTCTTTTGTATCTGACAAGAGTTTCAGTGTCAACCACCGAGCAATACGGTTCTTTTAGTTTTCACGTAAACCTTATTATATGGTTTCTGGCTCCAAATTTGTTTACATGAAAAGCGGTGATGAAACGCGACTGGGCTATGTTCTGTCAGAAGCAGCCACAATACTGAAACTAGCCAGACCATCAGAGCTAAAAAACACAACAGCCATGGAGTCAGTAGGACACATCAAGTTTCTAATAAACATCGTGGCCTGATGCTGGTTTAAGTCTGTGGCACAAAAACATAATGCTGAATGGCACTGAAGATGGAGAGTGAGGTTACTTGTTACAAATATAAATACACCACTTTACTGACTCCAACCTTAAATATAGCCTGAACTGATATAAAGTCAACATAGTGGCTGTTACAGTAGATCCTATTTGACATACATCACACTGACATTACCAGCCATGAACTGCACGAACGAATTCTGATTGCAGACTGAACGATTTACATTTACATTTACATTTATGGGATTTGGCAGACGTTCTTATCGAGAGTGACATATATTTTTCTTATTTATACAACTGAACAGTTGAAGGTTAAGGGCCCAGAGGAAGCCTGGTGGTGGTGGGATTCAAACTCATAACCACTGAGCAACCACTGCCTGTTTTTTTATTATTTATTTATTTATTTTTACATTTTCAGCACATTTTATTCAGTAGTAAAAACAAACAAATAAACAAACAGTGTGTTAAACACCATCTCCTCTAATGTGAATTCTGTGTTATGTTAATTTAACATTGTACAAGTTATTATGTACAATTTATAACCCAGTAGCAGCAGAATCCAATAGCAGACCTTGTTACTATGATAATTACCGCCCACCTCCATTAGCTGCACCACCGCTAGCTCCGCCTTCAGACTGATCTTGCGCTCTGGACATCTTCAGGAAGAGGACAAGAGAAACGATGTACATCGAATATTTTGTGAAGTAGGATTTCTGATCCTGGGTTTTCCTTTCTTGTCCTGTTCCCGCTGCTTACATTTGATAAACAGAGCCGTCTCAGGGGCTGGTGTGTTGATGGGTGCCATAACACTAATGGTAGTGTTGAACGTTTCCAGGTTACAAATATATATCTTCAATTCAGCAGTTGGTGTACATGTATGTTTGACATAACGTGAGCTTAATTTATGTGACAGCGAGTAATAATGACCGTGTTGTGAGTTCTGTTGAATGTATCAACCAGCTTCCATTAGATAGATGGGTCTGGGATTCGGTAGATCCAAAGTCTATTCCATGAACACTGAGTATAAGCTGGGACGGGATGGGATGCCAGTTCATTGAAGGGAATGATTCTAGCACATACAATATAGTATCAGCAAAACTGGTACAGATTGCTGGTGGCTCCATAATGGCACCATTAGACACCAAAGTATAGTTAACACTCATCCTAGTTTGGGGTTTTGCATTTCCCAGCTAAGCCAAGAGATCTCAAAACTGTAGACCGTCTTGGTTCAAGTACGGTGCTCATTGCCTACAAAATATTTCCACAAGCTTATAGAGTCCATGCCCCTAGGGGACCTACCAAGTATTAGACTGGTGTACCAGTTTGTTCTGGGACTTCACAGTCTATTCACACATCACCACTCAATCCACTCACTGCAACATTCCAACATTCCACTATGATTCCCAGCAGCCACTGCGCCTCACATGACCATGTCACATGTGCACTGATCACCCTCACCTGTGTCTTATTTCACCACCACTTATGCTTGTGTGTTGATCACGTTTTGTACAAAACACTTTGGCTGTATTCAAAATGGCATACTACACTACTTGCATGCTAAATCTGCCTAAAAGTAGTATGTAGTGTGCAGTATGTGACAAAAGTGAAGCAGCCCACGTGACTATGTAGTACGCTACATGTACGTTGACTTTTTTGACGTTTTTGCTTGGACGCAATAGTTTGTGTCAATGTTTGAGTTTCTTGGTGCCAATAAGGACTCTAGGAAAATGTAAACATCCAGACAGACAGTCCACAGTAACCTGTGGACATCATTCATGTCAGCCTCTGCTTTGAGGTTGCATACGCGTCTTCAGTCCAATTAAACTGTCATTTGGTATCCTGACGGATCATCAGGCTGCTTGTGAGCGTAGTCATTGCAAACCTATGATAAAGTTGTAGAAGAACAACAAACACAGAGAATACACAGCGAGTGCATACTACACTATTCCATTCTGACATATACAGGTCAGGATGACAAGTAACCTGACACCATCCGCTCCTTCAGCAATATCATGACAGGAAAGTGGTCGTATGCGTCACAGGACAATCCGGAGAGGAAGGAAAGAGCTGTGCGCTGAGGGGAGCCTGGATCAGACTCACAGGAAAGACTTCTTTTAGAGGCAGAAGACCAAGTCTAAATGAACAGAGCTGCATCCCATGGGAATGGATAAGGAATGATAAAGCAGAGCTCAATCCAGAGGAATGATGTTGGGGCACAGGAAGTCAGAGTGTGCCTGTTTCCTCCTGCTGCCTGAGAGGAGCTGTTATAGTCCCTTTTGCGGGCAGACGGGTGGAGCTCTGCGTCGTCCAGGTGGGGAGGAGAACAGGACTGGGTGGGTCTCTACAGCTGCTTCCTTTTAGTCATGTAAGCTATTTCTTTTCCTTTTCCACCACAAACATGAACGCATGGCAGGGTGAGCACCTTGAAAGGTCTTTTGTTTCTCTATGACCCAGTTTAGAGACAGCGAGTGAAAGCATAAACACTAAGTAATAAATGACCATCATTTCATCTGAAAGATCTTTTTAAATGAAAAATCTAAGTGACAGAAAAACTGGTACACCAGTTTAATACATTACACGGACTCCACGAGCCGGCGGAACTATTCTGTGGGCAATGAACACCATATTTCATGCAGAACGCTCCACAATTCTGTTGCATTCCAAGATAGGATAGGATTTCTGTGTTCCACAGCGCATTGCATGACATCCCAGATGTCTTTGATAGCGCTGAGATCTGGTGACTTAGGTGTGTATGGCAAAACCCCAAACTCAGATAAGTGTTCCTCTAACCATTATTTGGCAACTCTAGGGTCCAAACCCATTAGAATGAATGCAGGACATAAACAGGTATAACTCGTCAGAAAGGAGGCACATGGTGCTCACCTGTCAGAGACGTTTGTAGATGTACCAGGGGTCCCATGGAATGCCAGCTAAACAAACCTCACCATTATGGATCCACCACAAGTCTATGTATTTTGCATACACTCGTCTGTACCCTCTTTGTCTGGCACTTCTGTGTGTATGATACATAGTATGCACAGAATCGCTTATCCAGGGTGAATCAATCATTCCTTGGAAATGAGTCAATCTCATCAGTCATCTTTGGTGTAAGTTAGGCTTGGAAAGTTGAGAATGTGGGACATTATAAAGCTTATGCACACAACCGTTTTCAATCTTAAGACTCTCTCTGTGATTCAGATTGACCTCTGAATCAAAATCCCTCGTCTAAGTGATGTCCACGGTTCATTAAGTGCCTCATTACAGATTCGCACCTGGTGAGATTAAGACATTAGTGTCTCAGCTCCTACTGCTTTTCCCAACTTCCCCTCCACACTGCAGGGTGGGAAATCCTCCTTTATTCATCTTCCTTTGTTCTTGAGGAAAGGGGGCCAGGAAAGCACAATGCCGAGGCAAATGCCTGGCGCAGGCCTAACCATTCAGCCTGCAGATGCCACGGCACCACGCAGGCCCCCTGGCACAGTCAGCATCCATCAATGCCAACTGAGATTAAACGCCAGTCAAGATCCTCATGCGCCACCCCTGTGCTCTGGGCATGACAGGTTCTGGCACTGAGCACAGAGAGAACTGTTTATACACTCTCAGGCTACCACCAAGAACAGTCCTCATTACTCATCACTGATTCATTAATAATAATAATAATAATAATAATAATAATAATAATAATAATAACTATTATTTAAATGTAAAGAAACAGCCTTGTAACCAGAATGTCCCTGGTTCGATCCTTCATACCGACAAGTCATGACTGAAGCACCCTTAAGCAAAGCATCTAACCCCCCAACTGGCCAAGTTACCTACAGCTCCAGGCAAGTGTGTGTGTTCACTAGTGTGTTTCGAGGCATAGATGAGTTAAAGACGGAGGTTAAATTCCTCTGTGTGTACAAGCACAATGGTCAGCGAGTGGTTCATTTTCATTTACATTTAAAAAGAATAATGGACAAACCCCCACAACTGATGATTTTTATTGCTGGTGTGCTGAAGTAAACACACCCCGGCACCTGCATCCAGCATAAACCCCCATGATCCCCTCAAAGTCAGCCCGATAAAGTATAGTGATGAAGTAAAAGATGTCAGTTTACTTGGACTTTCTGAAACTGAGTCCATGCTCATGTTTGCACTTGTCTACCTCCAGCATGTCCGCACACTTCTGCTAGCTGTTAATTAGTAGGAAGCTGTGGTTAGCACTAAGACTGCAATGTAGATAGACAAACTTAACACATTTACACACACACATACACATGGCTGAACGCAAACATACCGCTAGCGATGCTTACATTTCCAGTGACTCATATGTGAAACCTGGCTTGCAGTTGACACAGGATGAGATGACGCTGTTGCATGTTAATATACTAATAAAAAAAGGAAATATTTAATTATTTTGTTTCTTTTTAAATAGCATCAAAATTCATTTCACTTTAATTCAAATTAACACTTAAAAAAAAACTGATAAATGGGCTTAAGTTAAATTATGATGCCAAATACAGTAAGCTATCTGTTTCATCCCACAGTTTATTAATTTATAAATAATTTATAACTATGTAATAACACATGTACTACATGTGTAACTACAGATAACTGTCTGCACATTAGTAGGCAGTAAACACACTTGCCCGGAGTGGGGGCAAACCACAGCACCCGGGGAGCAGTTGGGGGAGTTGCTCAAGAGTTGTGCCTTGCTCAAGGGCACCTCAGTTGTGTCTTGTCCTAGGCAGACATCAAACCCCAGGACCTTCCGGTCACAAGACCACTGTTATTACTGCATTTGTATGCATTTGTGTCCACATCCTGTCTCTGTGGGTTTCTAATACTTACCTAAACAATAGAAACCTGTGATTCATGTTATAGCTGGGATGACTGGCAGAGCTGCTGTTATAGAGAATTAATCAACACCTTCTGATATGAGAATTGAACTGTACTGGGATAGGAGTAATGAATAAAAGTGAAACTGAGCAATGAAGCAAACCATGGAAATAACTAAACCTTCCCAGTTGAGCCTAGACCACATCCACCAATTGTGCTGTGTGTGTGTGTGTGTGTGTGTGTGTGTGTGTTTAGCTTTTCATGTGTATGTCTTCAAGTGTCTTTCTCCATTTCTCTCTCACTCTCCTCTACTTGTGTATAAGTGAGATTTATGTCTCTTTTCATGTCCTTTTCTGTGTCTCACCTCACTCTGGGCATGTCTCTAGTCTGTGTGTCTCTCTGTGTGTCTCTGTCAGTATGACCCTCTGTCTTGCTTACTTTCTATTTTTGTGCATGTCTCTCTTTCCCTTTTTTGTGTGTCCCCCTGTCTTTTTCATCTCTCCACATGCATGCCTTTCACTATGTTTGTGCTCATATGTCTCTCACTCCTTTATTTCTTTTTGTTACTTTGTCTTTCTCTCTTTTTCTATCTGAGTCTAATTCAGTATACTTTTCTATACTGGCAGAGAGCTTTTGTCTCTTTCTGTCTTTCTCTTATATATATTCATACTGAATCACAGACTTCCTTTGGCCCGGCACTGCTCTTTCCTTCCATTTGCCCTCATTCTCCATACAGGAAACTTTCAGACAATGGCATTTTTTAAGCTCTACAGGATCCTACAACACCATAAACCACACACACAAAACACAGAGAATGACCATGTTATTCCTTAAACGTCCACGTCCAACATTCAGTTCGAAATAGATTCTGCAGGCACACCCTGGCCTGCCCGTCCACCCACCCACTTCTAACTTTGAGCAGTTTTGAAGTCCAGCCATTCTCCTCCCTGCACTTTCTCCTCCCTGTGCGTTCTTCTCCAAGTCAGAGGAACGAGTAAACAGGAGAGGAACAGATCAAAACACGGCCCTCGTGCTCTTACGTAACTCTGAGTCAGGACCGAACCACAAAAACCTGACCTCAACGCCGGGAATTTCAGGGTCGTGTCTATTATGTAACGGGAGAGGCAGAGTGCTGCAGGAAAACAATGATGGATGAAACTTCCAGAAGCAGCGCTGTGCGATACATTATTATAATGTTCATTTTACTGGTCTCTGTATACAATGCTGCAAATGAAAACAGCATGTCTAGTACACCAGTCTAATACTTGGTAGTGTAAGACTGCAGAAATAGGACGGGGCATGGACTCCACAAGCTTGTGGAAATATTCTGGAATTAAAACCATACTTCCTGTAGAACGATTCACAATTCCGAGATATGGTGACTTAGGTGGGAATGGCAAAACCCCAACCTTGATGAGTCTTCCACTTACATGAGCTCACCCATGATTTGTTTTGGTGTGAGTGACACCAGATGGGAGAGAGAACATACCATATCAGTCCTACCCAGAGAGTACAGCCAATATTTGTGCTCTTTTTAGTCCAGGCCATGGATGGCTGTAGCATCAACAGGATTCAAACTTGCAATCTTTTGACAACAGGGCAAATGTTTCTTAAGCGTTCACTAATGAGCAGATATAATTTTTCTAGTCTGAATTGAAACATATGTTGTGATTTGGTAGCTTGTTGTATTTCCTAAATACCTTGTATTACAGTTTCATTTTGTCCTCTTAATTTACACTGAAAAACCAAAACACTGGTACAGACTGTAAAAAAACCTGGTGTGGGGTTTGTTAAGCTGACATTCCATGGGACCCTTGGTACGTCTACAAACGTCTCTGACAGGTAAACACTATGTGCCACCTTTCTGATAAGTTACATCCGTTCATGTTCTGCATTACACACGGCTAGAGATGCCAAACGATGGTTAGAGGAACACTTTTGCCATTTCCATCAGAGATCTCAATGTTATCGACCACATCTCGATTGCCATGTAAGGCACTGTGGAGCACAGAAATCCTACACCTGAGTATACAACAGAATTGTGGACCGTTCTGCAGGAAGTATGGTGTTCATTACCTATAGAATACACCCTCAGCTTTAGATGTTATGTGCATAGTGTAGAATCCACTAAAGTACCAGAAAAAATTGGTAGGTCCCCTATGAGGCATGGACTCCATGAGGAAGTTTGGTGTTCATTACCTACAGAATATTTCCTTGTGGTGTCCCTGCCTCCTGGGGGACCTACCAAGTTTTTTGGTACTTTAGTGGATTCTACAGAGTCCACTATCAAATCTACAGTACAACCTAGCTTTCCATTTCTTACGTTGTGAACCATGCCTTTAAATTTCTCCATCCAACTACTTTAAACATGTAGTTAAAGCTGGCTTCTTTGGCACTTCAGTACTAGTTGTGGGGCTGCGATAAACAGTTACTTAATTTCATAATTCATGAATATATCATGTCTTAATGCACATTATTCATTTTTCACAAAGGGTGAAAAACGATTCTGAAGTTGACTTCACCAGAGCACAGCCTCGAAGCTGTTCTTAAAGGAAAGGTTTATGAACAGTCCACACAAACACAGGCTAATACAGTAAAGCGGTGTAGTTTATGAATATACTGCGATAAGCACAGCTGAAATATACCTCAAGATCCTTTAAGTCTTATAAGTTGTGAGGGGGAACAGCCATGGATCGGACTTGTTTGTCTAGCACATCCCACAGATGCTCGATCAGATTGGGATCTCGGGAATTTGTAGACCAAGTCAACATCTTGAACACTGTTATGTTTCTCAAAGCGTCCCTAAACCATTTTTGCAAAGAGGCTACTGTAATTAGGGAATGCCGTTGCCATGAAGGGGTGCACTTGGTCTGCAACAGTGTTTAGGTAGGTGTCAAAGTGTCACATCCGCATGAATGTCATGAACTGTGTGTTCTGACATCTTCCTATCATAGACAGTAGTAATTTCTGCTACATACTTCTGTGGGATTGGACCAGATGGGCCAGCGTTTGGTCCCAACACACAACGTAAGCCTCGGGCATGAATCTGTCACCTGTCACGGGTTGTCCTTCCAAAGACCACTTTGGTATGCAGGAACAAACCACTGCATTCCAGAAACACCCCAGAAGACCTGGCATTTTGGAGATTTTCACTCAGAGCCCTACGCTTGCCCATTTCTCCTGCTTCCAACACATCAACTTACGTGCCCCCAAATATTGTACATCTCTCAACTTGAAAGGGTGCCACAGTAACAAGATAATCAGTGTTATTCACACCATGTCAATGGTTTTAATGTCATGGCTGATAACCTCATCCTGTTTGAACATGTAAAGCTGTATGTAGATTAGCATCATATTAAAAACTTGGATTGTGATAATGCATTTGACATTTTACCTCTCTCGCCTGCTATACTTGGTTTACAGCTCTGCTGGTGCAAATCAGAGGAACATTCAGATTCCATTAGCTTCCAGTGGCCAAATACAGTACTGAAACGCATTATGGGTCAAAGAAGTTCAGACAATGCCTCAGGGAAACAGGGTCCTGTGATTTCAGCACTTTAAACCCTTAATCTAGAGGGATTGTAGCACTAGCAGCTTACCGTTTACCCCGTAAAGCTTAGTGCCCTAAAGACACAGGCTGGGCAATGGTATCTTATTATTGTAGACACGCAAGAGCACAGACTGAGGCACACACCAAGGTACACACTATAAGATAAATGACTCCCTTGAGGGAAAACACTGGTGAGAGATTTGAATTGTGGTTGTGTTGTGTGAGAGTTCCAGTGAGCACATGTGTGTGAATCTGTCACACACTCAAATATCAGCCATGCCAGTCTTGTCTGGTCTATGGTCTGGACATTGTACAAGGAACATTTCAGGAGAAGGAAAAAACCCCACAGCCGTTCATCGTAGTCTGGAGCCCAAGAGTTAAATAAGTATGACTGGCCATAATCTCTGAGTGGGAAGGATGACATTACTCCCTCCTCTGCCAATTAGAGTGTCATTAGTTAGTCTAATCCTGGACATCTGTGAGCTTGGATATATGCAAGATTAGCAGCTTGAACAGATTTAATGGCAGATGAAGCATATGTTCCCCCTCATCTTTGAACGGTTGCTAGATGTTTTGTGTTAGAAGTGGATGAGTTGGTTGTTAGGAATTCACCAAACTGAAAGGGAAATATTAAAAATAAGAATAATAATAAGAATAAAGTTATCAAATAGCACTTTTGAACCAAAAGAAAAGTTCTTGAACTGGTTCTGTAGAACAACGGTACTCTTCTGAATATTGACTCGCGCTAGGACCAGTTTTTATTGGAAGATGAGTCTGTTTGATTTTCAATATAAAACAGGAAAATGGCAAACCTTCTATATGATTCCTTGCCTTTTAATCGTGTGGTCCAGATGAAAGTGAAAATGAATTGTTGACCTACTGTGCTTGCACACAGAGGAATTTGACCTCCACATTTAGCCCATCTCTCCATTAAAAAACACTTGCTCAGAGTAAGGTCAGCCCTCATCCACACTGCCCAGAGAGCAGTTGTGGGTTAGGTGCATTGCTCCAGAGCACTTTCTTGTCCAAAAAGCAAGTACGGATCAACTATTAGCGATAAGAAAAGTTTTACAACTTGCCACGACGCATGCTGAAAAACCTACGATTCTTTGGTTCAAACTAGAAATGAACTTATCTGGTGGAAATGCGCTAAACAGTTCAAAATTAGGTGTTCAAACCAGTTCCTCCTCATTTGAAAAGGGCTATTCTTAATGGAAATCTTAATTAACCAAAATTTAACGGTACATTTACAGATGTTCAGACACTAGTTATGCTACTAAACGTTGGGAGATAAGGCCTAGATCAGTAAAACTCCTTGTGTAGATTTCACCTAAGTCACCAGATTCTGGGATGCCATACGCTGTGAAACACAGAAATCCTTCACCTTGAAATACAACAGAATTGTGGACCGTTCTGCAGGGCGTATGGTGTTCATTATCTACAGAATATTTCAGCAAGCTTGTGGAGTTCATGCCCTGTGGGGGACTTACCGAGTTTTAGACTGGTGTACCAGTATTTCTTATACTTCAGGCTACACTGTGCTAGCCTGCTGTGTATCTGCTATGAACTCAAACGAAGCTTGTTGATGGCACCAAATTGCTTTAAAGATAAAGCTTAGTCAGACTGTCTAAGATAGTTGCACTAGTAACACTAAGACAAACGTTGGACACTGAACATGCCTTTTTTGATTGACTACATCTGGGGTAAAGGGGAAACTATGTAGATGTGGTTTTCACCAAATCATTATTTTACATGCACAAGTAACTGATTGTGGTGATGAAAGGCAGCAACCAGACCCCCTCTCTCTCGCTCTCTCTCTCTCTCTGTCTCTCTTCTCTGGTAAAATGAGACAGGGAAACAGAGGACTATATGCAATTAAACATAGCTGTGGTGTAAAGCCTCTCATTAGTGGAGGGAACTGCCTGGCAAAAACACCATAATGTGTTAAAAGCAATGGCTTTATAACTGTAATAGTCACACTCAAAGAAACAGGATGATGTTTTGTTTGTCCCAACAAAGCCCAAGCCAACGAACCAAAAGTGTTGGCACTAAGAGGGTCTCAAACTGCGGCAGACCTCTCACGACATGTAGCAGAAAGCAAGTAATTAAAACATTGTGAACCTTTTAGTCCTGTTTTACAATTTATAAAAGGTTTGCTGGAACGTTGGCATTACTCTCTTGGACAAAAAAAACCCTTCATCTAGTATTTTAAAGGTTATTTGGTTTGTCCCTGTTCAGGAATCCTTGATGTTTTTATGAAGGATCCTACAATATAAAGTCATGCTTTCAGAATAAATACTAAAGGAATCATGCACGCAACAAAACGACAGGCAATCAGCAACGGGCAATAGAGCAACAACTTATGGCATAGTTAAGTGACAACTGGCTCCAATAAATTTCCAAGAGCAATATTATGGTGCTGAATGTTCAATTTCCCTGATACCTTTACCCACACAACGTCCTTGCATGCTAAGATCCTTCATGCTTTTAATCTGTATGCAACCACATTTGGTCCTCAAAAAGAAAAGCCACAGTCTTGTATTTCCCTGGACTTAATTATAATATCTGTCGAGTATTCAAACTATGAAAATGACAGAAATACATCTTCTACCAAGACAAAAATACTCCACAAAAGATTGTGAACGTGAATAGTTCATGGTACACAGAGGAATTTGGCCTTTGCATTTTAGCCCATCCGTTAAGTAAAAAACACACACAAGTGAACATACTTGCCCGGAGCATGGGGCAAATCCTATCCACAATGCCCAGGAAGCAGTTAGGGTTTAGGTGCACAAGTTGTAGGGATCAAAATGGGGACCCTCTGGTAATAAGACTGGTTCCTTAACTATAAGCCTACAGCTGCCCCCATAGTCTTGCTATGCTTGTACCTGTCACGGTGTTCAATGAGTGGCGACTCAAAAGGTTTAATCAAATGTCTAATCATACTACTTCGTGTCTTTAGGAACTCAGATTATTTTGCTTTAAACCAAATATACTTTAAAAACACAAATTTGCTCAAGCCTGCTAACTGGAATCCTGTTGGTACTCTAATGGAACTACTCTGATCCCAGGGCACATATTTGTGGTTCTGGGTGTGCAGAGTCTAGGCCAAATTGGTAAAAGGTATGGTTCAAGTCATGACCAGATATAGTAGGTGTATCAGGAAAGCAAAAATGACCAAACTAACCTGAACAAACGAACCAGAGCTGCACTCAACTGGCTCGACTTTTTGTAAAAGCAGCCTTAGGCAACTTCAAGCAGAACAAAAATTCATCATGAGCAACTCCAAAGCCAAAACCATGATCATTTGTAAGTCTTGGATATGATGACTGGAAAAGAAGCGAGTTCTCATTATACCATTGGAAGCGAAGTGTTCCTGCTCAGTATGGACACATACCACAGAGCAAAAGAGTGAGACAAACAAGGCTGTGTCTAAAACCACACTCCACCACATTAGTGCAAATCAGTTTGTAGATGTCTGAAGTAGTAAATACTTAGTGTACTAATTAACACTCAGAATGAGGTGTTTATTTCATTTTTTAATGTAACATTTGTACTAAAATTAAATAATATTAAACAACAGTCCAGCATGTCCATGTCCCCAGATATAGGGTCTGTCCCAAAGCCTAGTGAGCTGCCTTACTGCCCACTACCTACCTAGGCAGCTGCTTAAGTCTAGAGGATTCTAACTGAGATCAGACTTTTGAAGGCCGATTATTGAGATGCTCAATCCAATGGGCTGAGGTCACACAAACCACTAGCATGCCGGCTAACATCTCCTCTCATGTACTAAAACTGTTAAATTGTTACTGGCAAACCGTAAAAAATACAAATAAATTATACTTGTACACGTTTTTGTATTTACACTGAAAAAATTAGCCGCATTAGCTGTAGCTGCATGTCGATGTACATAGTTCTCTAGGAAATTCTGCGTTCCATGACTAAATAGTCAGTATAACTACAACTGGAAAGTATGGTTACAAATAAAGGTGACTGCTTGTTTCATGGGTAAGAATCACACGCTGGACTATAATTCTGCTCTTAGATTGCTAAAAACCATCCTGTGGGTTACGTTAGAAAGCTAATACAAGATAAAATCACAGCTTATAGCTAGCTTTTGCAGCCAACTTGCAATCCATCAGGGCTAACTTACTATCTGGCCTAAGTAAACTAGTCAGCTAGCTACTGCATGTTATTCAGCAAACAGTAGTGTAGTTATGTTTAGCACCAGAAACTAGCCAGCAATAGCAAATCAACACATGCAGAAGGTGCTACTACATATATGACATATATGACTTTAAAGGGCATCCCAAAGAACAAGCCTGGCAAGGATCTGTCTAAAAGGCTTATCAATGAAACAGGGCAGGGGTAGCTCAGAAGTTAAGATGTTGGATTTCTGATCAGAAGATTGTGAATTTAAATCCTGTCACCTGACTTGCCACCTATCGCTAGGCTGTCTTGGGGGGCAGCCGGAGCCTTGGTGTTAAAAAACCCACCTTGGGAAAAAGACAGTCACAGGTTTGGGCTGCGTATCCTCCAAGACTCGACTAAGCCAAGTGCCCTTGAGCAAGGTACCTGATCCCCAACAGCTCACTGAGTGCTGTGGATAAAGGGGTACCCATTGGGTGCACAATGCCCCCAATGCACAAAGTGTGTAGGTGTGTGTTTCCGTACACGAATGGGTTAAATCCAGAATGACATAGTGGTCAGAAGAGTACTCACTTTCACTTGAGCATGACCCTTAAGCCTACAACTTCTTGGTTCTGAAAGTCACTGTTGATAAGGTTGTCTGCCGTTATTAAATGCCATAATTGTAAACAGGAACCTCAAAGGTAACTTTCATGTACATTGGAACATGGCTTTCCTGCACATTGTTTCATTGAGGCATTCTGTGGCTTTTAGAGACAAGAGGATGTGGTTAAAAAAAAAACATTCTCAGTACACTGGTGGTGGTGACACATTTATGAGGATGCACCATTGCAGAGATGAGCAAATATTGACTCTCCGGTGTAGGGAATAGTGAGTAGGGTGGCTTTAGAGCAACAAGGCGGAGTGAGAATTCAAATGAGGCCTGTGCATTTCCAACATGGCAACACACACTTTTTCCACACACAACCCCAAACGAACAGTCCAGACCACTTGCCTGGGGCTATGCCGACGCCACGCAGAGCTCCAATCTCCAAATTATGGCTGCGGCCACCCTGGAGTCCTTATTCTCATGTGCTGTATGTTTAGGGTTTCTTATTTCCTGGAACCATGAGACAGTGATACTCTAACAAGACAGCAGATTATACACATATGAGTGAGGGGCAGTTGGGAATTAGCTGTTAGTGGGGAAACTTTGTCTTTTATATAATGACTGGCAGAAAGAGGAACATTCCTGCTGTATCTTATTAAAGACTTGAATGCAGCGGCGCCTTAGAGAGGAAAATAAATACATACTCTTTAAGGGGTTTAGCATCAGTGACAGTAGCACCTTCTAAATTGATGCTTAGCTCTTGCCGCAACTGGGTCTACATCTCTGCACATTCAGCTGAGTTCACGTTTGCTTTTCCACATGTGTTATAAAATGGAGTTGGGGGTGGCGGTGTTGGGTTCGCCAAGGACAGTGCTGGCTCTGTTTACCTTGGCTCCCAGTCAGGAACGCTCCCTTCCTCTGCAGTCTGACTCTTAGCAGCAGGTTCTTGCTAAAGCTCAATGACTCTTTGCTTTCCAAACCTGCAGCATTCCAGCTGAGCCCAAGGGCACGTGCCCAGGCCGTGCCAGGTTTCACACTCTCTCTCAGGTGTAAACGGTGCATTTTGAGAAGTGTTTGGTTTTAGTTCACTGTAATACTGTTTCGATTCACCGTGCAAGTTAGTCAGGTATAGGGCTGAAGTGCAAGAAAACTTGGTACACTGGTCTAATACTTAGTAGGAGCATAGGAATGCAGAAATACAATGGGGTTAGGAAACTGGCCTCATGACCGGAAGGTCCTGGGTTTGATCCCTGCACAGGGCAAGACACGACTGAGGTGCCCTTGAGCAAAGCACCTAACTCCCCCAACTGCTTCACTGGTGCCGTGATTTGGGGCTACCACCTGCTCTGGGCAAGTGTGTTCACTGCCACCTAGTGTTCACTGGTGTGTGTGCGTTTCACTGGACAGATTCGTTATATGCAGAGGTCACATTCATCTGTGTGCAAGCATAGTAGGCAAATAGTTCACTTTTACTTACTCTGTAGTATTCCTGCAAAATGGTCCAAATTTCTGAGATTTGGTGACTTCTCTAAATCCAAATCCCCAAACACAGATGAGTGATCCTATTAGTGTGGTGGTGCACTGTTCTGTAGGAAGATGCCAACCCCATCAAAATGAATGCAGGACATGAACAGGTGTAACTCGCCTGAAAAAGGGACACATAGCGTTATCTTGTCAGAGATGTTTATAGAAGTACCAGGGGTCCCATAGAATGCCAGCTAAACAAACCCCAGACCATTATGAAGCTTCCATAGATGTCTATTGATTTGTAGATACAACCAATGACGTGCACAGGTGGTGTTGCTCTGTACTTTGCATAGTCTATACGAGTTTTCCTGCTACTTTAGTGTAAATAATGGGGATAATTTACTATTGCAGTAGGTTACATAACAGTGTAATCGAGATCACGAGACCATCCTAGATAAATTACTGTGACTTAATAGATTTTAATATCAATTTTGATCTTTTCGTGACATCTTAATAAGCCGATCGACGCAATAAATCTAGTGTTAAGTAAGAAACCATTTGTAATTTCCACAACCATTTCCATTGGCACATTTTCTTACCCGAATGGATGCTTTTTTTTTCTATAGAGGAATGTGATATGGCTTTAGCGTTCCCCATGTTTGGTTATTTTTTTCTAAGCTAGGTTCATGCTCCACATTAGCCTGCTTGTTTGGGCCCCACAGAAGCGTGTAATTCCTCCAGGACAGCTCTGAGTCACCAGCACAGCAGCAGAGATAACATCTTCACAGCTTATTTTATTCAAACTCAACTCAATTAGTTGCAGCACATGCCTACAGCCCTCGCCATCGAAGCCTCCCTAGCTTAAACAGTAGCGTGGATTGTGCTTTATTATACTTTATCTATGCTTAAAAATAGTTAATACTACTGAGACAGAAGAATGAGTCTGAGGTGATGTGTAGTACTGTATATCAACCTTCTGGTAATTGATATACAATATGCTGCCATGATGCACAGCACTATGAATCTATACCAGTTTCCCCACATACACTAAACTACCAGGAAAACTGCTACAGATAAGCCTATGCAACATACATAGCAACGCCACCTATGCACGTCATTGGTTGTGTCCACTAGTTTGTACACAAAGTGACAAGACATCTATAGAAGCTTTATAATGGTATGAGGTTTGAATTCAATGGGACCCCTGGTACATCTACAAATGTCTCAAACAGGTGAAAGCTATGTGTGCCTTTTTTTCTGGTGAGTTATGCACGTTCATGTCCGGCATTCATTCTGATGAGTTTGACCTTTTCTAACAGGACAGCGTGCCACCAGACATGTCTAGAGACACCAAATTATGGTTAGAGGAACAATCATCTGAGTTTGGGGTATTCGCTATTTCTGCAAGTCACAAGATCTTGTGGTCCATTGTGCAGCAAGTATGGTGGTCTTTGCCTACAGAATATTTCCAAAGCTTAAGTAGTCAATGCTCTACATATTTCTGCAGCCCAATGCTCCTTCGGGGGGGCCTACCAAGTAGACTGGTGTACTAACAAGGCGTCCAACCTTTTGGATACAGGCGTTCGATTACATTCGATTCAGAGGGTAATTTTTTTCACAGTAACAGTTTGACAATTTGCGCAATTTAACATTTGTAAAAAAGAAAAAGTTACGTTTGTGCACATGTTATTTCATTACTTGGTCTATAGAACAGGCCTCTTTCATTATCATTTTTTTTGGTTGCATACTATACTGTACATTGTAGTATAGCAGCCTGGCAAGATGGCCGCCCACAGTCCAAATACTTCTGTTCCCCACCCATTCTCAGTGCCCAGAGCTGTGTACTTGTGTTTCCTCCTGCCTGTTGTATGTTCTTGATTATGTTCATTGTATTCACCTGTGTTCATTTAGCCCTGTTTTCAGTAAGCCCTGTCTTTTGTTCTTTCACTTTGCAAAGCATTTGATTTGCTGAGCGAGCCCCTACCAAGCACTCTAGTGATCTAGCACTCTAGATCTTGTGCCTTGAACAAATTCTCGTCCTGCCCTTATGATATCCTGGTAGCGTCTTCCCTGACCTTGCGTCTATTTATTCGACTTTGAGTTTGGATTGTGTCTTGGACATTGTTTGAATGTCTAATAAACACCTGCAATTGTGTCCACCTCTGTTCCGGCCAGTGTCTGTACACGCAACACCTAACACATACAGAGAGACAAGTGTCGAGGTTTTTCAATTTTTTGCCTTTAAGATTTAGTGTAAATTTAAACCAGATTGTCTTGTTTATTTATTTATTCTTCTTTAGAAACCATTTCCTCCTAGTCGTAGGTGTGCCATGGATGCAAAAAAACTAGATGTGATCCAAGAACACACACACTACTCAATCACAGAGCATCAAACACCTAATGGCACTTAACATTAATAATTGATCCTACTAATGTACTTGAGAGCTGGAAGTAAACTAAAGGATCGAACAGGGGGCCATGAAATTCAGAGGCGGCCGTGCTACCTACACCATGTTTTATTCAGAAACGTTAAAATTGCAGGTCAACTAAAGGGTCGTTTTGCTGGTTTGAAATGTAACAGACCTCAGACTCAGGCACTCAAGCCATTATTAGCACGCAAGTCTGTTATATACAGTTGAAGAAAGGCATGTCTAAATATTGTGATTTTTTACCGCATATATACATGTAATATATTAGTACAATCGATGCTACTGTTTAAGCTAGAGAGGCTTCAATGAGAGCTGTGGGCATGTGGTACAACTAATTGAGTTGAGTTTGAATAAAAAATGCTGTGAAGATGTTATCTCTGCAGCTGTGCTGGTGACTCAGAGCTGTCCTGGAGGAATTACACGCTTCTGTTGGGCCCAAACAAGCAGGCTAATGTGGAGCGCGAGCCTAGCTTAGAGAAAAATAACCAAACCCGGGGAACGCTAAAGCCATATCACATTCCTCCATAGGAAAAAAAAGCGTCCCTTCGCACAAGAAAACGGAGGGTAATTAGGTAGAAAATCCACCACGAATTCCACACGGCAGTAGTTCACACAGCTGGAAACAGAGGGCCCTTCTTCTGCCTTTGGCCACAAAAGACATAAAGGCACTGTCGAAATGAGATTAAAGCCTATGGAGCAGCAATGGAAAAAATGAAAGCAGAAGATGCTGAGTCTTCTCTCCAACTCTGATCTCTTTCTCTCTCTCTCTCGCTCGCTGGTTTAATGCATGACTATAAGGAAGAGCACCAAAACTTGCCAAAAACAAGAGGGTGATTAAAGACATAGACATGCAGCTAAACACCAAAGGAACATGATTCACTCAGAGGTGGGCAATATGACTGGAGTCCTTCCCTGTCCCAATATTTCATGTTTTCCATTCTGAAGGCCAACTACCAGAGTGAACTAACAAACCATATGGGTTTAGTTAGAAAGATCTTCATAGCATTTTTTAAACTCTTCACTCAGAAAGTATTAAACAAGAACACATTTTTGAGGTAAAAAAATTACATAATAATCAGAACCAAAGCCAAGACTGAATACACTATTATTATATTACAATCTTCAAATTAGTCTGTCTTTTATATGTAAAGAGTTAACAACCCATTTTTGGTCTTTTATTATAAGAAAATAATCAGCAACATGGTCATTTGATGCAGATTGAAACAGTGCAGTGCCGTTTCCATTTACTGTGTGTGTATCACTCCACTAGACTGAGTTCAATTCAAAATGTCCAGTTCTGGCTCCATCTCTCAGAGGAAACACATGAGAGCCTTCGCTGTTGTATAATAGGAGAAAGAGGTCTAAGGTTGGAATTGGACCTATTTAAATACAGAATGAAATCCACCCGTTTTAGTTGGAAACAGTTACAGTAAAATTTGCAAAGCATGAGTGGAAATAAACAGATTATACATCTTTCCTAAATTAGCGATTTAAAGTATTAAGGCTTTTTAGGTGAAGATGGAATGAATTTTTCCACTGAGTGTAGCTTCTTCAGGATCTTCTTCTGCTAGCAGCAATATGCTGTTCGAAATATCAGTTCCTGTATATTCATTCTTGTTTAAACAACTGTTGAATAAAACCAGTATCACACTCGTAATCGTGCAGTTATACTAAGTATTAGTGCGGCTAGGATTAGCAATAGCAGACAGCTTGTGGCATTGCATCTACGCCGAATCCCAGCCGTGCTGATATTCAGTATACCTGCACTCCTGCTTGTATAATATTCTTGAACTTTAATTAAGTTCAAAACAGTTACTAAGTTAAAGTTAATAACATTATCATTGGACATAGGAAAAAATAGTTCTCAATAATATAATTATTGACATAAAATATGAAAGCTTGTTAGATGATAAAATCGAAGGGATGCTGATTTTATGCACATTTTTAACAGGAATGTACAAAATAATCACAATATTTGGCCTTATCATGTCGGTAATGTCAGTTACTTGATCTAAATTTCTCACCCTGTGGGCTCATGTCTACACTGAATTACAGCTGTTATTCAGTAAAACACGTTGTTGCTCCTTCACCAACTTCTCATTTCTTACTCTATGTTAAAGTTAGCCCTTGAGAAAGGCACCTAAACCCCAACTGCTCCCCGGGTGCTGTGGATAGGGGCTGCCCATCACTCTGGGCACATGTACTCACTGCCCCCTAGTGTATGTTTAATGTGTATGTGTGTGTTTCACTGCATGGATGAGTTAAATGTAGAGGTCATTTCTACTGCACAGTGGTTTAAAGAATAGTTAACATTCACAGTCATTTTCAAAAACTGCTAATTCACTAACATTAGTCAAGTCAAGTAGTTTTTATTGTCATTTCAACCATATACAGTGGTGTACAGTACACAGTGAAACGAAACAACGTTCCTCCAGGACCGAGGTCCTAAATAGATCAATAAACTACACAATACAACATAAAGTCCACATGTGCTGTAGCATGTGCAATGACGCAAGACGATTTACAATAAATATGCGAGACAATAAATACAGGAAGGGGACAGTGCAGTTATCCCAGTGGTAGCGGGAGCAATAAGGTGCAGTTATGTGCAGTTTTGGTATAATTGTTAACATTGTGCTCGTTAACCTGAAGATTGGTTTATAGGCTGCTGGTCACACAGCAATGCAGACAGCAATGTCACCTAGCTTGCAGCTAATGAAAGGGCAAGGAAAGCTGGTTTCCTAAAACATTCAATTACTACAAGATACCGTCAAAAGTCGATTTCTCATTCACCATCTCTACCAGTCAATTTCTTATTTCTTGCTCCACCTTAGGCGGTCCTAAGGTGCCAGTATGCAACCGATGCACCATTTAAGGTAAAAGCAGAAAATTCAGGGCTGACTTCAGGATTGTAAAAATTCAACAGTTGAAAGATATTTTATAAGAAACAGCTCTAGTTTTCAGGAAAATTATCCTGCCAGAGAGCTAAAGCTGAGCTAAAGCTGAAAGAAGAGCAAACTAAATCTATGTTTTTTGTTTTTGTTTTATTTTTTAGCCCATATTAGGACAATGGAACATAAGACAGATATACAGCCAAGATGGTAAAACATTACTTCAATAAAACGGACATAAAATGTTGTGGCTTGCAAGATGGATTGATATCTAAACTTTTGGGATGATGATGATCCGTGAACTAATCTATAAAGTGTGAAATTTTTTATTGCTCTCTGATTTATTGAGGGTTTTGGAAGGCGAGTATTAAAATCTTGAAGCTGGAACACTCCAATAAAGATGACCTTTCTACATGGTGCCACCTAAGACTAATCACCAACATTTCTTATTAAATTTGTGATAAACTGATAAACAGAGCTAAATTGGGACATTTAAATTAAGGCCTGGGTGTAATTTATTGTGCTCGCGCCATTTTGATTACTTCACAGGGTCTCAAATTGATCACATTTAAAAACGTATCACCACCCTCCTCCACCCTGGAGGAAAAAAGCCCTTTTCAAACAAAGCTTAACGAGGTGTGTACTCTGTAGGCCTAATCAGGTCCAACAATAACCGCGCTGACCACTAGCCATATGGTGACCTTTAGAACGCAGGGAGGCCACTTCATTGAGGATCCCTGGAGGAAGGGAGTGTCTTGAGGTCAGCTCAGGACAAAGAAGTATGGCACTTGGTTTCCAAGGGACCTGCAGTAAACACAAGTAATTGCTATGCTGCTCTAGACACGTTATATGACTAGGACACATTATTAGCCTAAACACTAATATACTGTATACTATGTAGCACAACTTTTTTTTTAAAGATTATTTTATTTCTTTGAAATATAGACTGGTGTAGAATGTAGATTTATAACCAAGACCTGACAATTATTTATAAAAGGTCACACATACAGTATAATAATGCATGTGACACCGTCAACCTTAACTTAAATGTTGATTCTGGGTTTTACCTCCTCAGTTACGTATCTAAACTTGACAAGGTTGGATATATAAGACACAGTAGCTTGCATAATTCTTTACCCCCTTGAATTTTTCCATATTTTGTAGTCGTGCAAGTGAAATGGACATAAAGATTCGATTTAAACATCCGGCTTTATATGTGAACATGCAAAATTGTGACACAAAATAAACATGAATCATTTGCAAATTTGTGAAACAAACAAAAAAGTATTTAGTACCTGGTACAACCAACTGGCTGCAAATACAGCTGTAAATCTTCCAGGATATGTCTTTATTAGCTTTGCACATCTGGATCCTCATATTTTCTAGCCATATTTCTTAGTAAAATTGTTAATGCTTTGTCTGTTTCAGATAGAGACCACTGTGAAAACTCTGTGACATTCAACCCTTTTTTTAGTGTTTAGTTTGTTTTGACAGATGTGAACACTCCATCTCCAACAACTTAACCCTGGTTAACCAGAAAGCAATTGTCTCAGTCCTCATCCAGGTGCTTGTAGTTGTTGTCCATTTTTGACATTCGTCTTTTCTGCACTAATAATGTTTGAACACTCTGTGTGGCAACCATAGTCCCGTAATATTACAAACACTGTTCTGTTGTCGTCTGGTTCTCAGTCTAGTTTTTGCCCTATTGGACCACAGTGTGCCGTGTTCGCATACTTTAGAAAGTCTTCCAATGCAGTATGTCATCTGGGGATTTTTCGTGTACTGGTTACTACATAATACTACGTAATTGGACACACTACAATTTCTACCGTACTGATTTTGCGTACTGTTCAGTATGGAAGTACACGAATTCGGACAGGAGCTCATCTGTTCTGACTGGACATTCTTTAAAATATTTTTGTGATATTCAATGTGATATTAACTCACTGCTTTTGATGGTAGTGAATAAATTTGGTATGAAGTCCCAATCAAGCTTCCTGACACCAATATATCGAATTTCAAATTCTTATTTCTGGTTACAGTGTTACAATCTTAAATCATTAAAATGTTACTTCCTAATGATGTGGTTAGCTAGCACAGCTTCTTTTGGTCTCTCGGGCTCATTAGTAACATTTGTGCTGCCTATACAGTTGAACAATAGAGGCCTATTTACATTGTTGCTTCACTGATATTCTGCCCCCAGGTACTCATTAAGACTTGACTTTAGAGGTCCTGATTATAAAGTGGTTTGGTTGAGGAAAACATAAACAGCGTGAGAAAACATATTTTGTATTTATTTACTTAGTTTATTTTGGTAGATAGTTAGGTAGCTTGGGTAGGTTAGCTGTTCCTCATGAACGTCAGCGTGAAGTTGTGTGTAAAATGTGTACAGCTAAAGCTTTAGAGTACAAAACTGTACATAACTGTAGAGTTGTGCTAGATTACGACTTGAATCAGACTGTGCGGTAGGCGTCACATTTCTATCGGAAACCAAGATTACTTTTTGTTAGTGGCATGAAAAGTCAAGGCTTATAGAGGAAGTTAGTAAGTATAGAGCATAAATATAGAAACTAATTACAACATTGTGGTGCTGTTCACGTATTGATAATGCCGGTAATTGTGATAATTACGATAATTCCAACTTGAATTGCTCATTAGGCAGGCAGGTGCACATTACAGTTTATTTTTGTCCTTTTTAATGTACTTCATGTACATGTACTTATTTTACTCGAATTATTTTATTTGCACTGTGCCCCATCCCTACTCGAGCCACCCACTGCCTAAACCCTAAAAAAATCCATAAAATACCATACAGATAAGTATATACAAAAGACTCGGATGATGCTGGACAGAAGTCAGATTTGGAGCTCCATGTGCTCCATGTGCTCGCAGTCTAACCATTCATTAAGCAGGGTGACATTTACCTGCTGTCCAAACCACTTGGCACATGTAAACACTCTGCACTCGTTTGTGCCCCATTAAAACCAAGCAGCAATGGTGATTTATAACAAGCAGCGGATTTTGTTAGTGTGTTCTATTGTGCACATGTGCACTTTACCATTTACACCATTGCCTGGAGAAAATGCACCACTGGTGGGCTTTAGTTATATATCCAACATCCAAAGGATACACATGCTCCAGCTCTGCCCTGAATCCGATTTCCTAAACATAGCCCTTCAAATGTACGCCGTCATCAGCATGACTCCAAGAAGAGCTAAAGAAATCCGGCAATGATGGCATGCCTACATGATGTGGCCATCCGGATCAAAAGGCACAGCAGAGTGACAGCCTGGTGATTATAGGCTCGTGTTTCCTACAACACAGCGCTCTTTGTGCCATGTGCACTAGCTCGTGGTGAAGCAGCGTGCTGCATGTGATCTATGAGCGTTTCCATCTTAAAACCTAGCCTAGGACTGTTTAAGCGTATCTGAAACGGATGCCTGCTGTGGGCCCTGCTGTTTAGAGCCAGGCTTTTGCATTGTCTGCGGTGACCTGCAACGTCACACACTCCTACACACCACAACAAAGCCACACAAACACAAACGGCTTGGGTGGAGAAGGTTCGCTGAGACACAATAGAGGGGCATGATGAGCCAGTGTGGGCAACATGTAGTGAATTTTTTATGCTGTGTAAATCAGAGAAGTTATGGTTGGTGTGTGTGTGTGTGTGTGCTGCATCTATTCAAACCTTTGTTTGTTCTGCACCCATGTTGTTTTTAATTCAAATAGGAAAATCACAACATACATATAATAATAATAATAATAATAATAATAATAATAATTGTTATTATTATTATTATTATTATTATTATTATTATTATTA
>JAOVVF010000034.1:7909833-7920677 GCA_028565595.1 Duopalatinus emarginatus | reverse complement strand
TGGTCCAATTTAGCCATGAAACCTCCCACACTAAAATGACAGGTGTTTCAGTTTCATTGTCCAACCCCTGTATTTCTTTTACATATAGGATATTTATCAGGAAAAAAAAATCTTCAAAAATTAATTCATAAATCTTTTGTTTTTCTTTTTACTTCAAATGTAAGATAATCAATAAATAAACACTCGGACGGGGGAAAATAATTCACTAAAATCTCTTTATATTTAAAACACATTCTGATAGATGGTAATACAAAATGATAAATTTGGCCAAAACAGTGATGCCGCAATAATGTAAAATAATGTGCTACAATATACACTGCTCCTGTTCTATAAGGGCCATTTGAAGCGCATTTCATCCACACAGATTTCATTTGTGTCTCAAAACGATACCTTTTACTTTAGCTTCAGGGCTTTCTGGTAAACACCACGACCAACACTATTAACTTCTCAGTCCCAGTGCACATTAAACCCCCTCTACCAGCATCATTTCTCTCACAACCTCTTGTTAATGATGAGCAACGCCTCACGCTGGATAATCATAGCCGAGGGCCGTCGGTATTAGAGTTATACACTGGGGGCGGAATCTAATCACCTGACACTTTGTGAAACGGCTAAGTGATTGCTCTGGGAGACAGATTATAGACAACAATGAACATTATTGTTATTATTCAGGCAAAGAAAATCCATTAGGGGCAATACTGACAGTGAGGATAAACCCAGATTGAAGTTTGGCACGTTGGGAAATGGAGCAGGGTTCAAGGATACTTAAATGAGAGACTCGGCTTTTCTTTTGTTCGCAGAGGTCTGGGTTTTTTTTCACAGAAAATACCTTGAGACAAAGTACACGTGAGATACAGGAATATACTAATTGCATTCGTAGACATGGCAGAGTAACAGACGCTTGAAAAGACACACAATTTAGGATCCCTACATGAACACAAAGGACAACTTTAGTAACTTATAGTTCAGTTGTAAAGTGTAAGAACTTAACATGGTATATGTGACTAGAAAAGTCACAGCACATGACGGAAGCTCGTGTAAACTAAAAGAGAATCCATATTTACATGGTCTAAATATACTTGGATTTTAAATGAACATGAACTATTGAGCTACTGTGCTTACACACAGAGGAATTTGACCACCGCATTTAACCCACTTATGGTGTAAAACACACATATGCACACGCTAGTGAAGTGCGCACACTTGCCCGGAACAATGGGCAACAATGCAGATGGGGTCTAGGCACCTTGCTTAAAGACACTTCCGCCGTGTCTTGAGGATTGTAAGGTTCAAACCAATGACGTTAATTATATCAGAGCCACTTATCCTACTACATGGTTGCAGGAGTCTAGCCCAGCACTGGGCAGAAGGCACCCTGGACAGTATGCCAAGGTGAACAGATTCACATCTCGGGGGCATTTTAATATCTCCAGTTTACCTGACTGCCTGTCTTCTGACTGTAGACCCACACAGACACCTGGCCAGGGAATTGAACCCAGACTCTTCTTGCTACCTGATGCATGCCCATAGTGGAGTTAAAATAATAATATGTATTCTTGACTGTATAATAAGGTGGCATGGTGGCACCCCAGGTAGTGTGTGTGCTACACAGTTCCAGGAATTGACTGGTGTCCCATCCACAGTGCTTCCAGCAGAGTCTCCTGACTCTAGCCCTGATCAGGATAATGGATGCACTAAAGATGAATGAATGGTTTAGAAAACTAAGCAGCGAATATAGAAGATAAATAGCAGAATTTATTAAAAACATTGGTTTTAAAGCAAGTTTGTGGGTGGCTTCCAAGTCAATATAAGGTTTACTTTCAGGCCAAGTATAATTGAGGGTTGCATAGTTCTGGTTTCTTTGCTTCCTTTCTTTCCTTCTTTCTTATTTTATTCTATTGGTAATCAGACAAAATATTTTATTGGTATTTTTATTCATTATGATCATTAATATATTAATGGCTAGTGTTCTTTAATACTGAAGTTTATTATAAGTCTGACTTTTGATGTCAGCTGATCTACCGGATTTGTTGTACATTTGTTGTACTATAAATTGCAACTCAATCACAGATAATCTTCAGATAATAAAGCACTAGTGCAATAGATACTGTTTCATATATTACGTGAGTCACCTATTCCACAATATAAATCTCTTTATATAGTTATATGGCAAAGACAGGACTTCAGAGCTTCCTGACCCAGTTATAACCCTTTTTATTTGGAACGAGAGTAAACACAGGGCGTTATTTGTGCTCTGAAGTAGAGATAAGACTGTTGCTTTTCTTTCTTTCTTTTCTTCTCGGCCCAGTACAGCTCTGAACCACAGCCACGGTGTGTGTCTGTGTGCATGTGTGTATTTGGGGGCTTGGGTTCAGGCCCAGGCACACATTGCTGCAGGCTCCATAGCTGAATTATGTGACTGAGGTTAGTCAGAGGAAGGCTACAGGATTTGTCCCAGGCTGGTTATCATTTTAAGGGCTAAATTTAGAAAATCCCATGGCTGCCCCGAGTTTTGCAATAAACACAAAGTCAGCCATAGTTATATTGTTTCAAGTCTGGAGCTTTCTCTCTGTGGCATGCTATGTTTTTATATAACAAATGGGTCACAATTTAAAGGAAAAAACAATATTAAATGTCTTAGTAAGGGACTGGGCTACTTCTAACTGCCAGAACAGCTTCCATATGCCTTGGAATCGATTCCACATGTCGCTGGAACTGAACTTAAGGGATTAACACTGATGATGGTGGTGGAGAGCGTTGTCTAACATCTCGATCCAAACTCTCCTCTATTTGTTCAGTTAGCTCTGGCCATAGTATACGATCACTCCCATCCTCACTAAATCATTCATTAAGGCTCCTGCTTAAAATTACATAAAGCATTTGCAAGATTGGAAGTTCGAATCTTGATGATGCCACCACCATTCGTGGCCAGTAGTCCAGACAGCCAAACTGACCATCCTCTCTGGGTGTGATGCATGGCATTACAGTCTCTCTCACAGAGAATTTAACCAATCATGGGTGTCTGTGAGCTCATGTATGCTAAAGAAGGCAGATTGCATTTTTCTTCTGAGTGTGTTATACGTCCCTGTAGGCAGCAGTTTGAAAACGTGCAGTTGACTGGTTAACAACTCAGAACAACTCATGTCTCAGAAGAAACACATATAAGGTCTGACCATCAGGTCACAGGTTTTCAACCCTGCTCTCTTGAGCACTCCCTAGCCTGCATATTTGAGCGATTTCCTTCCTCAGTTGAAGTGGGTGTGTTAGAGCTGGGAAAACACTATGTGCCGGACACTGGGTTTTCCAGGAACAGAGTTGGGAATCTGCGGCATAAAGCTAGTTAATGGGTGGGAGAATTGTACCTTGTGGATATGGAGGCAGCACTAACCGGAAAGAGACCACAACCATCATGATAGAAAAGTTTCTTCATAGGATAAACAGAGAAACTTACCATAAAGGGGACAAGCTTCTTTCTTTGGTGAAAATTACTGCACAGTCGTGTGTACCTATGTGTCCGTCTGGGGGGAACATCCGAAACCCGAGAGCCAAAGCCAGAGCCACTGGTCTTCAAAGCAAACTGTTATGACTTTGAGTCGAAGGATCTTCTAAAAATAAGTGGAAACATTCCACTTTTAATCCTTAAGCTTAAAAATTACAATGTGTTTTACATTATTGAAAGCGCACCATGCTCAAAATGCAGCTGAGGAGGACTCACATGATCATCCATCCTTTACTATCTGTGCAGATATTTAGAGCACACGTGAGGCCGAGCGGAGGACTCACTTCAGCACAGAGCTCACATTTATCTAGTCATTTCCAGAGAGTCCAGAAGGTGCTCGGAGAATTATGGGTAAGACTGATGAGGTTTGCCCATGGTGGTCTGGAAATGCCATTAGTTAGAAGTCACCTAATTCATGCAAGGTTGCGTAGTTTGTAATGCACGTTATATACTGGAATACTGGAGTTCACGGAAAGGACAATTTTGTTTATTTTATGTAAATGGATTTCGATGCAATAGATTGGGTTGAATTTGTCTTGAATGACTGATTATACTGATTTACACACACGCATGATCTCTCTCTCTCTCTCTCTTTCACACACACACACACACACACACACACACACACAGATTTATACTGTTTATAACCAAGCTGAGTAAAGCACCATAATCTGGCTGTAGATATAAAATCAGTCACACACACTTATACATGCAGACATGCTTCTGTTTACAGTGTGTAGCTCGCTTGTCTCCTGTCTGACCTCTCCTGTTTCAGCTGCCTCGGGATATTTTACTAGAGCAAATAACAGCACTCCGTCTTTCTGCACACCAGCATTACAATTCTGCTTTCTGTACTCGTATATGTATCAACCTCCAAGCCAGCTGTTTATTAACCTTGACTAGGCTTAACCATTTACAGTCACTTATCTGTCAGGTACCTTTTTCAGGCACTCCAATGTGAGGCGGTCTGTTCTCAGACAGGGTCCTACCTCACTAAAGAAACTAAAGAGTCAATTCTCAAAGTTGATGTGTTGGAAGCTAGACAAAATGGGCAAGCGTATAGATTGAACTAACTTTCACAAGGACCAGATTGTGATGTCTGGGTCAGAGCATGTCCAAAACAGTGGGTCCTGTGGTGTGTCCCAGAATATAACGATTAATATGTACCAAAAGTGGTCCAAGTAAGAACAACTGGTAAACCAGCAACGAAGTCATAGGTACCTACGGCTTACTGATGTACCTGGAGGTGGGGTGGGGTGGGGTTGTGGGGGTGAAGTCTAGCCTATCTGGTCCGATCCCACAGAAATACACTGAAGGATCTGGTACTAGTATTTTGGGGTCAAATACCACCAAACACCTATAGAGGTCTTGTGTAGTCCATGCCAAGTCAAAGCTGTTTTAGACGTTTTAATGTTATGGCTGATCTAATGTATTTGCAGCACTTTGGTAACTTAGATAGGATTTTGCCTATGACCTCTGAAAAGCCTGCCAGAAGAAGATTCTAAACTAGCGTCCCATCGAGGGTTTATTCTCTCCTTACACCAAGCACTGTTGCATGAATTAAGTGCTTACTAAAACTGTGTGGTGGAGCATGTTGCCAGCACATCTACAGGGTGTCCAGGTTGGTACCGAGTTTAGGACATGGTCTGTATTAGGTGTCTTTGCATGTTCTCCCTGTGTTCGTGTGGCTTTCCTAGCACTAAACATGCTCATGTGTGTTTCCAGAGTACAATCTCAGCGTATACCCAATCTCAGCGTATACCCAATCTCTTCCCAAAACAGACTCCAGGTTGACCCTGAAGTTGGATAGATGGATGTCTGGATGGGTTGAAGAAGCACATGGTGCACATGGTATCAGATAAGATATTGCACTACTCACCAGAGACCACCCAAGAGCCACTGTTGGGTCCTTAATCACGAGCCTTAACTATCATCTGTTCCATCTTTATGCTCAGATTAGAATCAGCTTCAGACGAATCAGACGAATGGCTAAGACCCAGTTATTGTGCTCTTCAGCGTGCTCCACAGAGACACCTAGTGTTGCTCGATTCTCATTCACATCAGCACCAGACCCAAGGCCGGGGCATTGCAGTCAGATTAGCTCCTTTTATACTCGGATACAAAGACAGCAACAGATGGCTGCATATGATCTGAATGTCAGCACTGTGTTCTTCAACGTCTCATTGATGAATCTGTCAGGATGCAGTCGCAGATGGTACACCAGAAGACTAATCGGTTTTGTGTAGTAAAGGGCTACAAAAGTCTCATTTTCTGATGGATTTCTATAGACGGCTGGTTTATAGAGAAAGGTTTCTTACCAGGGAACTGTATGTGAAGATCATTTAATATTGCAATAAGATGATAAAATACATAAAATGCATTAGTTTTTATTGACACTGTGACAGGTACAATACTTCGGAGATATTTATTTACACTAAATACATATTTATAACAGACATTTTACTAGTGATTTGTTGCTAGATGGTTAAAATCCAGTAGCTTTCTTCTTTTCTTCAAAACTTTTTCGAAAGAAAGAGAGCAACAGGTTAGTGTCCAAATGCAAGATCATAACTTAAAACTTAAAAATTAAAATTAATAAAAAAATATGTTAAGTTGTCCACTGTACACTCCAAACCATGCAGTTATCATGTTCAACTTAAACATATACACACTTTTTCTTCATGTGAAAAAAGGTTCAGCATTCACTATGTGATAAAAAAAAAAAGTGATAACTAAACTTCGCGTAACACATGTTTTGCAACAGAACCACTTTTTCCTAAACAAGCTCATTTACAGTGATCAGTTTCATCATTGAATCTGTAGGGCAACACCACTGCTTATCATATTTAACTGTTTAAACAGACATTAAATAAACAACAGAACTTTAACCAAAGGTGAAACACAACCCAAATTGTATATGTTGATGCTCACAGGCTGGTCTCCGTGAACACAAGCGGCGTCGAGGACGGCTTCTGTTCGGGCTGATCACTTGGTTTCTCCTCTACTGTGCTCGTTTTCTGGGTGATTTCCTCCAGTAGGAGAACATTTGCACTCTTCCACCGCCTGTACTTAATCCCATCTAACTCTGAATCGGATAGAACCTGCTCAAGAGCCTGGAGGTCTGCTTCCTTGGACTGTAAACACACACACACACACACACACACACACACACACACAAAGAGGTAAGAAGGGTTTACTGCCCATCACACTCCATGAGACTAACAAAAATGTATATACAATGTGCATATACAGTCCTACACATCGAGAGCATCCTGAGCAGCTGCATCACTGCCTGGTTTGGGAACTGTACCGTATCAGACTACCCACAAGTCCCTGCAGCGGATAGTGAGGACAGCTGAGAAGATCATCGGTGTCTACACACACTACATGCTGCATCCGCAAAGCAACCAGCATTGTGGATGACCACAAACACCCCTCACACACACACACACACACACACACACACACTCTTCACCCTCGTACCTCTTCACACACACACACACACACACACACACACACACACTCTCACCTTTCATTTATCCAACTCGATAACATTAGTACTGCTGCTAAATTTAGAGTACAGTGTCTATAATGTTTACATTTATACCAAATGTACTCCCACTACTATGGGGCTAAGTGCACTGTTCCGCTTAGTATTGTAAATTGTCTTGCGTCATTGTGTATGCTACAGCACACGTGCACTTTATGTTGTATTGTGTAGTTTATTGTTCTACGCAGCAACTTGGTCTTAGAGGAATGTTGTACATCACTGTATATGGTTAAAATGACAGTTTAAAAAAAAAACAAAAAAACAAACAAAAAAAAAAAAACACTTGACTTTGACTTGACTTGAATACTATGTAATACTGCCCCCTTCTGGTGGATTTGTAGAAATGCAGGTTTGACTGGCAGACTGATGGGTGTTAAATGGTTGAGAAAAATATTTGCATGTGGACTCTAATTTTATCTGCTGTGCTCTGGTACAGAACCTCTTACTGTTGTAACACCTTCACTTTCATTCTGCCCTTCAGATAATTACTTGATGGCCTTGTGGTTAGGTTCTAGTGACCGGAAGGTCCTGGGTTCGATCCCAGAGCCATGTCAGAGGTACAAATGAACAGTGAAAGAATTGTGACCTTCAGTTTTACTGACTGGGAATCACTTGTAGCTTAAACAATACACAGACACACGGTACAGTTCATATTAACTCATCTACGTCTAATATCAACTAAAGAACTCATGACACAGTACTTTTATGAGAATCCGATACTGGACAATAGAAGATGATCCTTAAATTAGTGTTATGGAACGGGTGGTTAATTTTTTTTCCTTATTTAAATGCCGACATTCAGAATAAGTAATATATATTTATTTTGTTGGTTACACCCACGACACAATACGGTTATGATTCTAAATCTTTCTTGTCATACATTTTTATCCTCCAGTTATTATGTTATGTGTGTTTTCAGTTTTATGTTCTTCTCTGGTTTAAATATGTCCTTCATGGTTCTAGGTAGGAATGCTCTTTGTCCTTCTCTTTGGTATTTTCTGACATTCAATCAAGATGTTTCATGGTGATGAGTGTTTGGTAGGTTTCACAAAGAGGGGGTTCTTCTCTTCATATCAAGTATGTGTGTGTGTGTGTGTGTGTGTGTGTGTGTGTGTCAGACAAGTATGGCTGATAGGACATCAGGTGTATATCATGTGATCTCCTCGTTTTTTATGTTTGTTTGTTGCTGATTTGGGGGCAGATGTCCTATTCTTGCTGCCATCTTCTTTGAAAATAAAAAAAAGGGATATCTGTTTTTGTCTTTCTTTAAGCTAGATGTTCTGCTTTTTCATTGCCAATTATTCTGCAGTGTGGTGTAAAGTGCACAGTGTGTGTAAGCGTGAGTGTTTTCCAGGGCTTGGAGTCAGGAATAATTAATTTAAAAAAAGAATTCCAAGAAGGTCAGTTTATGGCAATGCAACTGGACATTTGTAAGTACCTTAAAAATATTCTGCTATACTGCAAGTGCAAGTTTTAACTTAGAATAAAACCTTGCACCATTTCCATGTGCATTAGACAGCAGTGATCTTGTGAAAGATTAAGTGTCGTTGGATGTTGACTAAGTGCTAACTGAGGTCTACAAGTGTGAAATAGGGTGAGACTCCCGGCCAAACATTATTATGAGTTGCTCAGTGGTTTGTTTTTATTAGAGGATGCGATAAGCATCCTCCGTTCAGCCTCCAATCACTTTCCCTCATGACAAGATATTTCAAACCCATCCGGATAGCTTAAAGCTCTCTGAAGATATTTTTCACATTCACCTGGGGAGTTTCATGACTTGACAGCAAGAAATGTAGACTGCTTCAACACGCGCACACACACACACACACACACACACTACATTGAAGTTCCAGAAAAACTGGTACAGATAAGCATATGCCATGGTAGCTTCATAATGGTATAGGGTTTAGGGTGTGGCTCACATTTCATGGGACCCCTGGTACACCTAAAAACATCTCTGACACAGATAAACACTGTGTGCGCCTCCTTTCTGCTGAGTTACACCCATTCATATCACCAATCCATGGAGCACATATTACATGCTTCCTTCTAGACCACACCCCCTGTCAAAATGGTTGAATTAAAATTCTTTACATGGATCCTACCTTTAAAGTACTATTAAGAGCCCGGACCAGGTGCAGCTTCTCATTGATGGTGTCGTTTTTGCAGCGTCTGATGAAAGATGATCGGTAGTCCCGCTTAGTCACAGGCTGCAGTTCTCCACATGGGGACAGGCTGGCGTTTTTCAGGTGCAAGTACAGCATCTCCATCTCGTCAGACGGAGGCCCTGGTGGAACAACATCGGGACTGTTACATCCGTTTTGTCTGAATGACGTGGTTGAGGTGGGGTCGTGAGTAGTACAACGTCTGTGTATGTTTGTCAGTGTATGTAAAGGTCAAATCAGAAATAAACTGGAAGCCTAGATCAGAAATAGGGCACAGAAAGAAATGTAAAACTGGAGGGAGAGGTAAAGAAGTGTAGCAACCGAGACTATAAAAAACTGACACACACACACACACACACACAGCATTGAAGTGCCAGAAAAACTGGTACAGATGAGCATATGCCATGGTAGCTTCATAATGGTATAGGGTTTAGGGTGTGGCTCACATTTCATGGGACCCCTGGTACATCTAAAAACATCTCTGACACAGATAAACACTGTGTGTGCCTCATTTCTGCTGAGTTACATCCATTCATGCCCTGCATTTATTCTGACAACTTTGGCCTCCATCACACATGTGTAGAGACGCCAAACTATGGTTAGAGGAACACTTATCCGAGTTTAGGGTTCTGCCATTCACACCCAAGTCACCATATCTCATCATGCAACATGCTGTGGAACACAGAAATCCTAGACTTTGTAATACTACAACCTACCAAGTATTATTATTTTCCTGGTATTTTAGTGTAATAAAGGCATTTAATATACAGGGTATATTTTTGTATTATGTATGTATTATTTACAACATATGCCTTACATGTTCTCCCTCATATTTAAATCAACACACAAGCTCAAAATATTCTCACTGGTTCCTGAAATTTCGAAGGCACAAAAGTTGATCAAGTATATTAAACATATTAAAATTGCATGCCAGAATTAATCCTGTAGCTTTAAAGTCCAGTAGGTCAGGTTGGGGAAAATGACATGCTGGTGTCAAGTTGCACCGAGATGTCAAAGCAGATGTACTCTTACGTTCATCGCCATGGAAATCCTGCAGCCGGCCGATGTCACCGGGTTCGCTGACGCACATCGGGCCCTGAGAGTCAGAGCTGAGCTCCAGCCATGACTCGCTGTCTGAACTCACACACTCTGAGATGTTACACACCGGAGACACGAGGGGGAGCATGTCCTGACATGGGGACGAACTGGAGCATGGCGGAGGACAACCCTGTGTAACACACAGATTCAAAATATTTATATGCACACACCTGGACAATATCAACATCAGTATACAGCATATAAATAATTATTTATGCAGTATCCATGAGTAATATAGATATACATGGACTTATAAAGCCTCTGTGTCTGTCAGTCCCAGTCAAGGTGGTGTGGCCTCTGAGTCACAGTCCCAGTAAAGACGTTTGGTCTCCGAGTGTCTGTCTCAGTCAAGGAGGACTGGCCTTGTTAGACCCAGTAAAGTGTTAGACCCAGTAAATAGGCGTGGTCTCAGAGTGTGGGACCTCAGTGAAGGAGGTATGGCTTCTGAGTGCAAGGTCAAATATCTTACTTTTTACTCCACTACATTATGAAAAATCTGTTGTTACTTTTGTCTCATGCACGCATAAAATAT
>JAOVVF010000034.1:7878443-7890933 GCA_028565595.1 Duopalatinus emarginatus | reverse complement strand
CTTCCTCTTGCGTCCACAGTTAATCCTGTTGGATGTGGTTCGTCCTTCTTGGTGGTATGCTGACATTACCCTGGATATATATATATATATATATATTTTTTTTTTTTTCAAGTAGTTTAATTTTTTTATTTCATTTTTTACTTATTCTACTCTATTTTATTCTATTTCTGTCCATTTTACTTAGCTTATATTCTGTAAACGACAGTCAAAAGCATTTCACTGCAGGTTGTACCGTCTATGACTGTTAGCAGTCCAAAGTTTCTTGCTTTGTGTAAACTGCATGCACACACCATCACACACTCATTTGCTCTGACGCCATTTCTGCATGGAAAATATTGAAGTATTGCAAGTTTTCTCCATGATTGTGTGGGTTTCCTCTGGGCACTCCGGTTTCCTCCCACAGTCCAAAGGCTCGCACATTATGTTAATCTGTCACTCTAAATTGCCTTTAGGTGTGAGTGTGTGTCCGTGAGCACGGTGAATGCCTGACTCATCCGTGAATCCAACCATCGCGAAGTGATGACGGTGATGTATGTGTGTGTGTAAATTAGGGAAAACATTCAAGAAAAACATTACTATAACTCTAAATGGATAAAGAGGTCATTGTTAGGACATTTCTGTAGTATAAGAACCGTAGTGGGACTTGCTATGTTTTTTTTATAGGAAACTCTTTCAAATTCTGGTATGGTAGACTTAGCTGTACTTCACATCAGGCCACATCACACCACCTTGCTGTTTGATTATTTTCCTACCACACCTCACCCTGCCCTGTTTTTATTGGTTTACTGGGAGACGATAACAGTAATGGAGACCCATCCATGTGTGTTTGCATCACTGTGCAGAGTCAGCATACAGTAAGTGTGTGTGTACATGTGTGTATGTGTCTGTCTGTTTGGAGAAGTTTGTTCTTCAGTACAGCTTTATCCCCTCATTACAGCACCTCCGATTAACAAATACATGAACAACTCCCAAAACGAAAAAAGGTGTCCGCTAGTGACTTGTACACTTATATACGGTTGTGATGCAAAGTTTGACCTTTTAAAAAAAAGGCGTGCGAGGAACAAGTATGTATAGAGCTTAAAAAAATCAACAGACCCCTGACATTTAGAGCCGAAACTTAATCAGGGTTAAACACACATCCTGAAGTGTAGGAACCTGCCATGACTCCAACACACGATCCTATTGTGTACCCACATTATGAGTCATGCTTCAAGTCAGTCTTCTACTCAAAGTGCATTTATATGAGTGTGTGTATGAGACAGAGAGCGACGGAGAGACTGCACGAGTCTGAGTTCATGGTGTTAATGGTCTCGTTATAATTAGTCAATTATAATACACACTAATTCCCTAAAATCAGATACATGTATGGCTTAAATCTGAAATATTTGGCAGTGTCACACCTAAGTGATGTACTTTATGTAGAGTAAAGAGCGGAGCTGTACTTTCTGATTTTTTACATAGCCAACACAGTTCTGTAAGGACTTCAGTACACCACAGATGCTAACTATATGGGAAAATTATCCCATATTCATATATAAAACTCACGGAAGAGCACAAACAGAACCATCCTCAATCACTAAGCAAGAAAAAGTCAACCATCAGCTGGAAAATGAATGCTTACAGTTTTCTGGGATTCGTAAAACCAGTATTTGAACATTATTATAAATAAAAGGTTCAACAATCAACAGTGCTCGTTACAGTAAGATGCTGACTTGAAGAAGAGCTGAAGCCTAAAATTCAAACAAAACACAGAGGACTGCTATCCAAGGTTGTTGGGTTGTTGCATGTCGGTGCATGTCCGCACACTGCAGCACATAATGTCAACACTCTCCACAAAACCTGAGGTGTTAAAGCATCTTCCCTATAGTCCTGATCTGGCCCCAACCCCTAAGGTCTCCTGAAAGAGACTCATGTCTGAGATTCATGTCTGATGAAGAGGTGAAGACAGTGGTGCATTTGTGAAAAAACAGCAGAGTCTCTGTTAACATGCTGTCTATTGTAATTCACTAGTTGGATTTTTTTCTGGTATGTTTTTGGCAGTTGTGGCCCATGTGAACATAAGGAGAACACGCATGGAAACAGAATGCAACCATACTGCATGATTGAACTGGGAATGCTGGAATTGACAACGTTAACCCATTGTCTCACCTTGCCACAAATTAAAAAGAAAAACCTGTAAATTAAAATATTACTACTATATATTATTCACTCTTACATTTTTGGTGCAAGGTCTATTTTGAGTCAGTCAACATCGCTGAGAAATGCATAAAACCCTAATCTATAACTGATCCCTGACTATTATTAGGAATACTGACCTGCACAGCTGGAGGCTTCCAGCGCAGGTTCTTCAGTGGGGCAGGAGTAAAGTTGCCTGTTCCTGAAGGCCTCTTCTTCAGCGTGAGCACCACACTGTGTGGATTCTCTTTCATTTTGGACACGAGGTTCTTCAAGTGCCAGCCAACCTGAGACACACCATAAACACTGACACAATCAGCGTAATCGACAGATAACATGCATCAGTCATGTCAGGGTTATTATTTTAACCTCAGCCATATACAATGTGACAAAATGTTAAGTCAACATAGGCTACAGTAAAGGAACTGCAGATAGACTACAATGCTGGTGGTTCTCAAAGATTCTTCATGTTCCTGAGCCACAAAAAAAGTATTATTAGCATTGTTACAAGGCTACTGTGTTCGATGTCTCAAGCAGATTTGCCATCGCAGCATTAAAAACGTCACGGACATGATGAAACTGGATTAGTGTCTTCCTAAGCACACTGTACGTCACATCACAATCCATTAGACTCAGACAGAACATGTGGCCTATTTGCGTTGCATTTTTTTTAAGTGATTCAGATGATAATACAGACCCCCAAAAAAGGACGGCTGATAAAAGTGGCCCACTGGCTATCTTTCAAAGATAGAACTCAATATAAGGTTTCCTATTAGGTGTCCACTTCAGATTAGGTGCTGTTAGAACCAAGCACAACATTACAATGGTTCTGAATCTACAGAACTGAACAAAAAGTGAAAAATAAGGCTAGGTCTGGTTTCTTTCTAGCCAAGACTGTAGATTCCTGATGGTTATTAGTGATGTGTGTCATGTCAGGTGATCACAGAGAGTAAATTCGATCGCCTGTATTGACAAGACATAACTGAAGTGCCCTTGAGCAAGGCCTTCATGCCTAAATGCTTCCCAGGCACTGACGATAGGGTTGCCCAACCTCTCTGGGCAAGTGTATTCCCTGCCCCCTGGTGTGTGGGTGTATGTGTGTGTGTTTCACTGCCCCGGTGGTTTAAATGAAGAGGTCAAATTCCTCTGTATGTACAAGCACAGTGGTCAGTGAGTGGTCCACTTTCACTTCACTTCATTTAAAACTGAATTAAAATCATGAATGCAGATACTTAACTCGTTTTAAGTGTGTGTGTGTGTGTGTGTGTGTATGTAATAGGTTCCCCCCACATCACTCTTACTAAAAAATAAAAAAATACCGAAAGGCAACTTCATTTGAGGTCACAAAAAACAGCTTGTACATTATTTTCAGCTGAACTGTTCCTGTAACAGCACTGTGATAAAATAATAGTGATAAAACAAAAATGTCAGAATTATCTTATCAGGTCAAAAGCACCACACCGTTTCTTTTCTTATCCTGGACCCCTGTTTGTTTATCAGCATGAGAACTATGGAGTAACTGACCACAGTCTGCCGGTTGACCTGCACCACCTCGTCCCCGGCATGGATGCGTTGAGTTCTGTCTGCTGGAGACTGAGCAGAGAAAACCAGGCCTGAGATAAGACTCACATGGAGATCGATGGCTATAAAAAAGACTGAAGTGACTTAGGAAGAAACTCACATTTTCTGTGGTTCCAGTGATCACATGCAGCCCATCGTATGTGGATTTGATATATATCCCCTATGAAAAAGCAATCGATCAATCGATTAAACTGCTAGTGCAATACCATCTATGCTCTGTAATATTTATAATGCATCGAGTGTGTGTGTTGTCGGAAGCCTCTTACTAGCCCTTCTTCTGGTTTGACATCAGTGATGTGGACCTCCTCCAGACAGGTCGTGCGGCTTTTCATGGGGTCAAAGGTCGTCCTCCTGGTCGCCTCACAGACTCCAGTTATAACTTGAGCCTAAAAGGAACAGCTGTCTTTATTACAGAGCAGGAAAATGGAGGAAAACGGAGGTTTAATTTGGATTACAGGGATTCCAACTGCGTGTGATTTTTGGCTTCCTTAAAAACCTGCAGTGTTCAGATGCAGTCATTCTCACAGCATTTACAAAATATTTCAGAGACAGCGATTTGAGATAACACAATTGTGGTGTTTCTTAAACTGTTATGAAGTTTGGTTTTGTGATTAATTCTAAGTGTTAAAGTGTAACTTTATTAGCATGCAGTCATTTCTTAGCTACCTGACACATCTGACCACATATTCCTGAGAATTCTGTTTTCTTTTCAATATTTAACCGCTATTAAGACTTAACCACAATTTACTAGTTAGCTAATTAGTTGGTCAGAAAGGTCTTTGCACCTATAGCAGTTCTCATGTTTACTCTGTTTCCTCTGCTGGTTTTTGCATAGTTTAGCAGTACTTTTAGGTTATAGAACTTGTTTTACTGGTAGATTTTGTAGTGGATATTGTATGGCTCATTTCCTGAAGTATTATAGTTTAAATGACCTTAATTAGGTTAATGACTAAGCACTTCTGTAAGTCACTCTGTACAGGAGCATCTCCTAAATGCCATGATGTAAATGTTAATGGAAAAGTGTGTGGTAGCTGCTTTTTCTTTGCACACACTTTAGTTGACGCTTTATATATCGTTCACAGTTTATTGATTCAACAAAACAGTATCCACACAATTAAATAACCATCTTTATAGTTCATAAATTCCATAAAACATCATAAAGTGGTCAAAACTGTTTGTTACCACGGAGTGACCCACATTTGCCCCCCCTCCCCACACCTTTTATCCTGTTTATCTGTATATCATGTGATCTCTCCTTACAGGTCAGCAATGTGAATAAAAACACGCCCCAATATACCTATGTAATATGTGAATTAACCAAAAAAATATAGTAAATACAAAATAATGTCATTAATTTAAATACCATCAACCGGGACAGGAATCATGCTGCCCCATGATTGGGGGAGGAGCAGTATACAGGACAGCCAGATTGGGCTAGTTTAAAAAACTTTGCAGCCACCAAGATATTGGTTTATAGCAAATAATCAGAATTAAATCTAGTAAATGTCTGAAAAGCAAATACAGTGTGCATGCAAGTGTCCAAAATTATTTTTATTTATATTCAATCATGTTTAATTTATTTGGGCTAATCTGGCAACGCTGGTTCATGATTTTAATTCTTCTGTCTGAGTCATTTTGGCAACAGGAAAATAAATACCTGCTGTACTGAACAAAGGTATATTTAAAACCGTTCAAAATAATTTGCAAAGACTTTATGCTCAGTGACCTGCTGTCCATTTTATTATGGGGTTACTCTAAAAATTCACAAGAATCCTTCAGCATAAGCCAAGCGTGAACCTAATATTGTTTGAGGCTTTGTCATTAGCAATGTTCTCCTACCCCACCAAAATCTATGGTCACGAGCCACTGCTGAGACGCATTGTTAAAGGAAGCTGACATTGCTTTGTTTGGCTCCATGGGACACTGCAGCTAGGGTTCGTCCGAACAATAGTCTGCAATTCTCCGCCTTTCTGGATCTATTTAAACACGCACAATCAGTCGGACATGTAAAAATAACGTGGACCTGGAATCCCTGGAATGTCGGGTGGGATGAAAGGTTATCTGTGGTGGGAAAGTTGAACTAAATCAGAATTTTTTTTGAGACTTGTGTCCATCAAGGACGTGAGGGATTGCAGAGCCGAAGTTATATAACACAGGATACTCAGGCACAAGCCTGAGGAAAACATCCTACATCTCTGCTGATTAGACAATAGAACCGGACACACCTTCGTGTTCAGCTTCACCTTTGCGAGAGCAGAGGATGATTCTTTTAATATGCATCAGCACTGATTTAGACAGAATACACTGCAGATGTGGTGGATAGAGACTAGCATTAAAAACACAAAGCCCTTAAAATAGGAAAAGTTGTTCCACTCACCACTTCCAGTATCTTCTCCTCCATTTCATAAACAGCACAGTCCTGGAATTAAAGACATCAGTAATGAGCCTCACAGGAAGGAAATGAAGAATGAGGAATAAACAGATTATCAAAAGCAAACAAACGGACACTGACATCTGTCATGTGCAAAAGTTGATTTTCTATTCTTCACTTGCAAAAATAATCTGCAAAGTATGTAGCACATCGTAAACACATCATGGGCTGAGTCGTGGCCTTAGCAAAAGTTTATGAAGACACTGAGAAAACCTGTACAAAAAAAATCTTGTTTGGGTTTGGATGCACCTGTTGTCAGTCATTTTATATACACTATACAGGCCAAATAAGGTTCTCTCAAACTACAACATCAGAGCTGGGTGGAAATCATTCAAATCCCAAAGGGCAGCTGTGGTTTGAGGTTAGGGAACTGGTCTTGTGACTGGAGGGTTGTTAGTTTGATCCCCTGTACTGAAAAGACCTGACTGAATTGCCCTTGAGCAAGAAACCTAACCCCCCCAACTGCTCCCTGGGTGCCTTGGATAGCGGCTGGCCTCCGTGCCAGGCAATTGTGTTCACTGCCCCCTATTGTGTGCGTTCACTAGTGTTTGTGTTTCAGTGCACAAATGGGTTCAGTGCGGAGGTCAAATTCCTCTGTGTGGAACACGCTGTTATAGACTGAAGCAGTGTTCGAAATGACATACTTCAACAGTATTCCTTCAGTATGTTTGTGTATCTCAGACATACTACACTTCTATCTTATTACATGACGCAAGTTAGTCTCCACAAAGCTAAGCATACAAATACGTGAGGTTATACATAAATATAATATTTGAAATTTTAATAGTTAAGAATATTTTTTTCTGGTTATTCCCCACTTTCTACCATTTTTCATCTTTAGCTTTAAATGCCTTCAGAGCTCCACTTAATCTATGGGATAGATTACTGGATCACAGTGTGCTTTATTCGCATACTTCATTGGAACTTAATGTAGTGCAACACCTTTTTATGTACTGTTTAATTAATACTACATATTCAGACACATTACCCGCTCTCACATACTGATTTCTCGTGCTGTTCGCTATGAAAGTATGTGATTTCGGACACAGAAAAATGGCTATTCTTACCTAATGCACCTTTAACAATTTGCATCCCACTGTTGAGACTTTATAATCAGTAGGCCAAATTGACATCATCACACATATGCTATTTAAATAAGTTGTTTGGAAAAGTGTAGTTCAGGTTTCTTGTATTGTTCAGAGAGTTTAAAGTGATGAACTTATATGAAGCATTAGTAGGATATATTACAGTATGGTTCAATGCAATATAACAATGCTAAGTACATAATGTTGTTTGCTTACAACTTTCCGCTTTTCAAACAGGATTAAACTGCATGACACATACCAACGTCACTATGTTTTGTTAGGGCTCTAAACCTGCATTTTCCACAATGTTGGTTTGTCCTCTCAAATGTAGACAAGCCTCTGTTATAAATTTTGCTGCATATACAATATATGTCCAAATGTTTATAGACACCTGACAGTCACACCAATATGCACTTTCTGAACATATCTTGTTGTCTAGATGTATTCCCTGTGCTGGTATAATAACCTCCAGTGTTCTGGGAAGACATTCCACTAGTTTTTGTAGCATGGCATAAAGATTTTTCCCAGCATTGATGTGATGTTAGACAATGATGTTGGATGAGGAAGCCTGGATGCAGTAAGTGACTGATCATCCCAAGTGGTGTTCACTGGGGTTGATGTCAGAGATTTGTGCTGGACACTCAAGCTCTTTATCTCCAACCTTGTTTTTATGGACCTCAGGGACATTTTCATGCAAAAAAGGGAAATTGCAATTCTACAGCACACACAGACATGTTATACAACTGTGTGATTTCAACATTATGGCAAGAACCACATGTAGTTGTAACGGTCCATATAGTGCATTTTATCTAGTGAGATGTCTTCATCCAAACAGTGTGTATAGACAGTGTGCAAGATCCAGACCTTCTGCACAGTGGTGGTGAGCTCCAAACACAGCTGGATGATCCTGTTCTTTATGGAGGTGAAGTCACTGATGCCTGTCAAAGGTGTCCTGATAGAAGAGAGAACAGACAAGGTTCAATCAGTACCAAAGAGAAACATTCATGCTTTGCTTCAGGTTATGGAACGCGTTGTTTCAGGTCTGAGCAAGCAGCGTTAGTGTCGGTGATGGAAGGCTTGATCTGCGTATTTGTCAGTTGCAGTAAAAAGAGCTATACACCTATAGGCTTGGCCTCGATGTCTATCAGTCTAATTAGGGAACCATGCCCAGTGTCACTGTAAAGGAGGTCTGCCCTCTGTCTTAGTACAGAGAGCGTGACCTCTGTTCTTGTCAGTCTTAGTGAAGGAGACGTGGACGCTACGATCTATTAGTCGTCTCAGTCACAGTCAAGTGCATCTTTAAAACCACAAATGAAACTTGAGAATAAACACACCAGACAGCATGTGTCCAAATATCAGCATGTATTTCTAAAGTACCTGTCCAGCCAGGCCAGCATGCCCTTGGCTGCCCCTATAAGCTCCACCACTGCTGTCAGGAACTCGTTGGGTGGTTTGTTTGAAGCCCTGCTGTCATGCGACGGGCTTCTCCTCCTCTCTGAAGCACAGTTGTGCAGGTTATTAGACGCTGCTCTCATCCGGCCAACTAGACTTTTCAGGTTTTCAGTCTCAACGCCATAGTTCTGTAAAAAGAAAAAAAAAATCCATTCCTATGGTGAGATCAAACATATTATGACTAATAATTGTATAATCTCCTCACTATCGCATACCAGACTTATCAGTGTCTGAATCCGTTCTTTCATGAAATTCCTTTGAGCACTCAAGTGCACATTAGCAGAATAAAGCAAACATAGTGGCTGGTTAATAATGCAGTAAGACAGCAGAGTCAGCAACAGGGCATTCACATGACCTTCAACCTAAACGGGAAAGAAACTCAACCAAAGCTAAAATCACATGATTTTTAAAAATATTCCTCTCCTTCGCTAATGGACTTTGCAGCAACTTGTTGGGAAAATGTAGCACCAATGCAGTGTGTTCACTCAGTGTGCTGTATTACCATATCAAGAAGCAATAATGTGAATGAACTACAATGCTGTTAATTTTTAATGACAAGGTGGTATAGCACAACAGTACAGTATAGTACAACACGGTTACCAGCCCATATTCATGAATCTATCGATCTATTTGCTGTTACTAAGTGATAACATATTAGAGGTGTTTGAACTAATTCAAACTTGGGATTCGATCAAGCCAGAGCTATCATACGTGCTATTATAAAAAAGCTAATCAACATCAGTCTGACCAATCAGATTTGAGATTTGTGATATGGTAAAAAAAAAGGAAAGAGACACTTGCTAATATACTTTTGTTGTAGCTTTTATTATTATTATTATTATTATTATTATTATTATTATTATCAGTAGTAGTAGTAATTTCATATTTTATTCATATTATATTTTGATTGCTTATTAGATATTTCAGGTGAAAATGAGCCAGTTGCTTTACAGGGTTTAGGGTTGTGCAATATATTGGTCCAAATCGCACTCGGAAGCAAAAGTGAAACCATGGAACAGCTGTTCAGTATGATAGTACTGATATAATCTAAGCCTGGGCTTTGTGTGTGTGTGACGTTTTAGGCAGCAGTCTGATTATAAGCAGTTTTAAATGTAATCTACATTTTAATCTCCATTATTCTGTCAAGAACAGACAAGAAACACGGATGTATTCAGAATAATTCATGCTGACTGATTCTTGAACTATGCTTATGAATGTATTATAAACACACATAAATAAATTTTAATATTATTGTATTCTTAGCATGACAAGAATTTTAGTGGTGACAGATACCTTGAAAAACTGGCAAAAAAAAAAAAAAGAAAAAAAACCCATTTGGCTGTTATCCTGGAGGGTTTCCTAGTAAAGCAAACACAGGGAATAAAGTCTGTCTATCCCAGATACCAAATATGGCCCGCATGGCAATGGCAATATGACATATGGCAAGTGTATTGTGGGACAAAACTGGCACAACTTTGGCAGCCACATTTAAAGTTTGTCATGGCATGCAGAGTTTGGGCCAGATGCGGTCCACTTGCAGCCCACCATATGAAAAGATTATGATAGGCCAAAACTGGCCCAACTGTAGCCTACTATATAATTCCAGTACACGGATCTGGATGAAGTCATCGCCGTCGCTCCACTGTGCTATTCAGGTCAGATGAAGTATTAAGTATGGGCCAGATCTATGCTATGACTTAATTGCTATCTGGGTGTAGCAGCACAGAAGGCATGTCTAAGTAAGGGTTTGTGGCTATTCTTCAATAAATGGTCATTATCTTCACCAGTCACTTGACTTAAATAACCTGACAGTGTATTACACAAAACCTCACAGACAAACTGCAGACAGATTCTTCTACCACAGGCCTGAGAAAAAAATGTGTCTAATAATTGTACTTGAGCAGACTGTGTATAACTGTGATACATGGCTTTCATCTGTTTTAACTGTTCCCCCATGAGGCATGTTATTACTGTAAATATTCAAATGTGTAATTATCGAGCAGAGCAAAGTGTATAATAAACCTGCCTGCTTCACCAGTGGACTACTTGTACTACTTAACTTCAGTTAGTTTCTCGACATGTATATTGCTTTATCATGATGTTCCATGCAACAGTTTCTTTTGCACTTGGTTCCTATTAATGCAAATCTGCTTTTTTTTTGGTCACCTTTGACCTGCTGTCATGCTTTACACTATTACAAAAATAGTGATGACTGGTGACTTCAGGAGGGTTTTGTTTCTTGGTGTACACAATGCAAAGGAAGTCACCTGGACCTTCAAGATCATTTTACTTTCCATAATATACCAGCAGCATCATTTCCTGCACAGACTCAGGAGATCGAAAGTCTCCCCTAACATAACAATAGATTTTAGAGAGAACGACTGGTAGGGAAATTGCTACATTTTGGGAATATAAACCCATACAGTGTTGAATTTCACTAGGGTTGCCCTTTTCAACTGCATCCCAGTGGTGCTCTTGTTGTCCTGGGCATTTACTACTTACTATAATGCTATCTACTGTGAATTGTCTGTTGTACCATGGTGCTTCCAGTAAAACTATCTGATCCACACAATATTATAAAATTAACATATCACATCCTTTGGAAATGAACACATGGCTTATAATACCCAGGACATAAGATAATGTCCGCCGAATATCTTAAGACACCAAGTACACTTGCTTTGTTTTCCCAGTCTCCTAAGTTCTGTTAAAGAAAAAGAAAATGCTAAGAGGTGTAGGTCCTAGTGATTCTTAAGTGCAAGTGCTGCATTATTTAGCTAGCAGCTGTAGTGAAACTCTGCACCGTTCCCAGTCTCACATGAGCAGGGACACAAGAAGAAAAAGTCATCTGACGCCAACAGACGGAAACCGGCGAAACAATGGTGTGACACGCTTTCCTGAGTTGCACGCTCTGTGTATGTGCCGGTATATGTGTTTGTGTGAGAGCAGGGTGGAGGGCTGCCTGACAGGTGGGTGGGTCACATCTGTTTCCTGCTCTCCAACAGTTATCTTCCAGAACGTTCCTCCACCTCGTTCCCGTCACTGTTCCATCCGGATTGTGTAATCTCTATTTCAGCTCCATATGTACTGCTATCAGCTCATTTCCTTCAGTCTCATGGACAGTACAGACACTCACAGACCTACGGGAAATGCTTATTTATGTGATAGGTACTTTTGCCAAGGCAACCAGTAACTTCACATGATCGGGGTATAGTGATGTTGATTTTAGAAGGCCCACTGGTACACTGACTCTGCTCACTGTCAACAAGTACTACTGTTTTATTGACTACAGTCCACCATAGGCTACACACATCACATCTATTCTATTCTGAGTCTATTCTGTAGTTGTATAATAGTGAGTTGACACTGATTAGGCTCTATTCACACACCATACAACACAAACACAAAGCAGTGTGGCAAGCAAAATTCAATCAGCACAAACCCAGGCCAAGGAATTATGACAATCGTCGAATTGTGAGATCCGCGTTGCAGCTGGAGTTCCCGAGTTATCTTTAAAATCAGACCAAAGGCGATCCATTCTTTTTAACATATATAAAATATATAATTTTAGTGTGGTCAGTAAGTAATAACTACAAATTGAAACTACTAACTTAAAGTCATACCAAGTACTTCATAGTCTTAACTAGTAGATTAAAGTCATAGCTACTAGTTTAGAGTCAAAGCTACTGGTTAAACGGGAAGTTTCATTTCAATAGTTTCATTTCTATTAAGAAGAGTATGATTGAGTTGGTTTTGTTCTGCATTT
>JAOVVF010000034.1:7860588-7878343 GCA_028565595.1 Duopalatinus emarginatus | reverse complement strand
TTAATTGTAACATTTCACTTTAAAGCCTTATTCATTTACATAGATAAAAAAATGTGATTAATCGTGATTAACTATATAAAATTCTGAGATTAATTCGTGATTAAAATTTTTAATCGTTTGGCAGCCCTAGTCATAATTAGTGATTTAAAGTTATAACTGTTGGTTTAAAGTGATAACTATTGGATTAAAATTCCAAGTATTGTTTAATAGCTGTTGGTTTAAGGTTTTAACTCTTAGTTTAAAATGTAAAATTGATTAAGGGACATTAGCCACGTCAAAGATCAATGATCTGCTGTAATCTGGTTAAGCTGTCTAGACAGTGATAACAATGTGGGTTATAGTCCAAGTGTATGTAAAGGCAAATTTTCACCCACTATCCAGTTTTAACCCGAGAAGCTACCAACCTGGGATCAATAGATAAAGGCTTTTTCTGGAGGCGCTGTCATATTCCGTATACTTAACTTTACAGATATTCTTATAAACTATTTGTTCTGACTGAGAAAAATAGGCACCATCCTCTTTACATACACTACAGGCCCAAGTAAAATTTACCTATCTGAAAAACAAAAAAGAATAAAAAGCAAACACTAAAGAGCTGCAGACTACATGGGTGCAGTAACTGAAACTTAGTGACGTATTTAGTGATGTTTGTCTACCAGTAATGCATGGGCCTGGACAAAAGACAATCCAGACTATTAACTTCAGTATGACTATAAAACACATTGTAAATATTTGCATAGCTTTATTTTTTTATCACAATTATTGCTTAGTGTCTGGCCAACCTTGGATACTGATTTCAGCCCTAATATATATCACTATAAAAAGTCATGTGACAAACATACACTTACTGTAAATTATCATTTACAAGAATATCAACTATGTAAATTGGACATGGTTTATACACAGCAGTAAGAACCACGAATTTTCCACGAATCCTAAACTTCATGACAAAAACAGAGCTCGAGTAAAACAGAGAGAAAGAGCGTGCTGTGAGTAAGCGGAGGATGTGTCTGGGAAATCCCTTCTTTCCTGTTCACCTGCTCCACCTACCAATTAGACCCCACAGCTGGCACAGAGCTCACTTCAAGATTCACAAAACAGCGTTTGTGTTTACGTTTCAAGCTGCTGTGCTTCTAATTCAGCCATCATTTGGCACGTCGGCCTATATTTAACTCACTAATGCTGTAAAAGTGCTGTAATTACGAGGTGTTTACCTCCACAAAGCTTTTTCCCTACAAATATACTACGGACTACACATGGACCGAGCCATAGCATGTGAAGTGAATGAAACAGTCAGTTCTCAAATCTCATGTGTTGTAAGCAAGAAAAATGGGCAAGTGTAAGGAATCATGTGCGCAGATTACAGTCACTTCTATACTGGAAGTATAAACGTATGAGAAAGCTGAGGCTCATCCTCGTTTTGCCTATCGACAGGTGGCACTGAGTCAACATGGGTGGAGGTGAAATTAAATTTAATCAGCCATCTGATCACATGACACCATCGCAAGCCTTTTATTATGCTTACTGGATCAACCTGCTGATTAGACTACTGCTCTGAGTTACACAGAGGGAACAATAGCTAAGATAGCTAGCCTATAGCAGTTTATAATAGTTAATAGCGTTGATCCTGATAATGATAAACTCTCTCCGTCTCGTTTACAAATAAATCAGGCTCTCAGTTCGCTCGCAGTGCATTATGGGATATGTCAGGCTTGGATAGTGTGCTGGCGGAGCATACTAAAAAAATCTCTCCCGAGCTAGTAGGACATCCGGGAGCCTTTCACGTACTACCTGTTACATACTAGGTACTCGGACGCACTATATCGTGTTGCATACTAGATTTGCATACTAACTACTATGGGAGTATGCCATTTCGGATGCAGCCAGTGACAATAGTTTATCTAACGAGACTTAGCTTGCTAGTGTATTCAGCTAGTGGTTTTATGTACACAATAAAAAAAAAAACATTCGTTTGTAAGCAAAACAATAGTTTTCATTATGCAATAAAAGTATGAAAGCTATCTATACATTAGTGATAACTTGTTAGTTAACCTGGGTACTGCTTTATATTGCACAGTAAATTCGATCTAACATTAGCAATAGGTTGCTAGTTAACTTGGTTGTTTTTAATAACAAAGTAAATTAGTTTATCTAACATTAGTAATTAGCTTCTAAACATGGTTATTGTTTTACTTGTAAACTAAATCAGCTAAGTAGTTTAACTAATGTTGCTCCATATATCTAACATGTTAATGACAGCTTGGTAATTCATCTGGTTAACACCTTTATCTCATTAACTTTTGCATCTCCTTGGTCATTTACACAGTAATTATTTAATAATAAATTAGCTTATTTAATATCGGCAATTAGCTTATACACAGAGCTACGGTTTTGGTTAACTACCATTGATGCTAACGTTATAACTGTAGTTATGTTAGCTGGGTTATGAAACAGAGCTGGTCAAATTTTCTTGACCAGAAAGAGAGATGCTAACAATTAAACTATCAGTCACTTAGCATGTGAAAAAATGAATTGAGATTCTTGAATTTAAAAAAAATGGAATGTGGAATTGTCTCATAATCACAGTAAAGCAGGATTGATTGGTTGATTGATTGATTGATTGATTGATTGGACAGATCACATTTTAGTGGGTTGAAACATGTGGTTATGATACGAACCAGGGCACAGAGAAGATCCACAGCTTCTAAGATGAGCTCCTGGTGGCCAACGCGGCTAATGGTGAGTTCCTCCAGGTCCTGGTGAGAGATCTTCAACAGCTGCTGGCCATCAATCTTCTCCATTTCAAAGTATGGGATGTAATGCTGCAGACTGTCATCCAGTCCTGAGAGAGACACGGAAAGAGACATCACACAAAGAGCGTCTTTCAGTGAGAGCGTATGTCGACAGCGTAAGCGTGTTAAAGCAAACAGAGAGGCGATGAGTCAATAAAAGATATTTGCTTTGGCCCGATGAGCTCCTTGCTGAAACATTTCTTACCCATCTGAGACTAGTGTTGGGCTGAAATCCCATAAACTGCAGCGGTTGTCACTTATGAGGTCATTCACATACACAGAGAAAGACACAGTGAAGCGAGGATATATCTTGCAGGAGGAGTAAGTGTTACTGAACTTGCAAAAGAACTATCGATATGATCTTCAAACTGCAGCAGTTCTTACTTACAAAGTGCAAAGTGAGACACACACAGAGCTAAAGATAAACCTCATGGTGGGGGTAAGTGCTAGGGCTGCTTCTAAACATGTGATGAACTATAGATATGATCTTAATCATTAAAGTACGTTAGCTTCCATGCAACCATCATGTTACAAAGCTCCAAAGGCTATAAATCAAGTTTCTCTTCTGTTCTCCTCTTTCCCACACTCTCTTATGTGAATGACATTGACATTGGTGATTACTTCGGGTATCTCTCTATACAACATTAGCCACTTTTTAAGAACAAAACTGCTTACCCAGTCCTGGCCTAACAAGTGCAATATGTTGCAATATGTAGTTGGTGTGGTACAGTAATAACATCGTTGTCTCCCATGTGAGAGACCTGGGTTCGATTCCTGGTCTGGGCAGCCAGTCTGTGCTACACCAATAAAGGTCCTTGGGCAAGACTCACTAACACTACGTTGGCCTCCTGTAATACCAGTAACCTTGTAAGTCGCTCTGGATAAGAGCGTCTGCCAAATGCCGTAAATGTAAACATGTATTTAAGGGTGGCCAAAGTCAGTTGTCTCTTGTGGCTCAACATTGAGCCAATGAACAAAAGTTACATTAGGCTAACATCTGGACCAAATGCTGGCTTGATTTTGGTGAACATGGCATTTGTAGAATGCTAACCCTAACCCTAACCCTAGATTTTTTATTCATTATTTTTATTTTTCGTTTTTAATTTTATGTTTTTATCTCATCTCTTGCACAGTCTTCCCATTGCATTGAACTTTTGACTTTTTTACTGATGATGGAAAGGGTTGTGCAAGTTCTGGACCGAATGCTGGCTCAATTTTGGTGGTTGATTTTAGTGAACTATAAGTTTTCTATCATAAATCAGTGTGAATCTTGTGAATCAGTGAGTCACGGCATTCGTAGAACCGCAGTGACTTACGTATGCATTGTATATATTTAACATTTTTTAAAATTATTTTTATTTTTAATTATGTTTTTATTTCACCTCTTGCACAGTCTTCCCATTGCATTGCACTTTTGTACCAGCTACAAATGCCCACGTGACATAAAAATCTTAAACCCTTGTCAAACCAATGCAATAAATACAAAAAAAATCACTGACTTGTTGTAGGTTGGATTTGTTAATATTGTTCATAAGTTTCCAATGTAATTTATCTATTTACCTTTTTTGCTACTGTGATGCCGTCTACATTCCAAGCAGGTCAGGTGAACAAAAGCTTTACTGTTGCACTTTCTGGAAAAAGGTACCACGCTGTACCTTACAGGGTATAAAAGTAGTAACTGTCTGTGTTTGTTTGTATCGGTCCCCTGAAGATGCCACGATTTACTTTGTTGCAAGTGTGTGTAGTATTTGAAGGTTTACTTTAAAAGCACATGTGGACAAATTTGAATTCTGGTGAACAGAGTTATCACGTAAAAAAAAGAAATAATAAAAATAATAAAAAAAAAAAGAAAATGAGTGATCAAGGCAAGATAAAAAACTGGAACATCATATAAATATATATGTATATATATATATATGAAGATATATAGATATAAAGTTGAATGAATAGATATAAATATGAATAATATTATTGTATTTTCAAGACCATGTGGGCATCAGGTATAATGTTAATAATAATTTCAGATGACAAAAAGGTTTCACTTAGGCAGTCATGCTTCACCAGCTCTAAACTAAACCAAACTTTACAAATTGACTCATGGCTAAACACAGGTTTATAATAATATTGAGGAAGAAGGTCATTCAGTACGTCATTGTCAACCTTAGTAGCTCCTAATCTGGAAAGAAGGCTTCTGAAAATAAATGACACCCTGTTTCCTCTGGTGGAATCACACCTAAACTTCCTGACATTCTACAAAGTTTGATAAACCTTAAAAGTGACCTATAATGAAGTCAGTCTTCCCTTTTCAACCAGAGAATCTTCGCTGAAACGTCTTCATTCTGTCTTTGGCCAACAGGTTCTTCTCTGCTTGTAAAAAAGATTGATGTGATGCTCATAGTAAGACGCCTCAAATGCTCTTTTTATCGACTCTCACATCTGTTCACTGCTCTTGTTTTTCTTAGTCTGTGTTTTGGGGGAAGGGCGACGGAGTAAATATTCGCTCCGTTGGCCCTGAAGCTCTGGAACGCAGGCCGTGGCCAAACTCCACTTATTGGCTCCATTTATTCACAGTCTAGACAGAGGAGTGCACGTGCCCCATGGTGATGCTGAGCAAGATCTCTACTCCGCTACTGACTGTGCTGCTGGAAAAGGTTGTGCAAGGTTTCATACAATGACCTTAATTAATGATAAAGAGCAACTCTGTCACTGTGCCATAATCATGACATGACAATTGGGCCATGTATGTACTTCAAGTGAGGTGCCAGCTATGATTTTTACTTCCCTCACTGATATACTACATGGGTGAACTCAAACATGTCTTTTTACACATTCAAGAAATCACAAATCAAAATCAAAAAGCAATTTTTTTTATATATCTTTTTTTAAAATTATTTTTCAGTAACCTCACAATGAAAGTGAATTGAAAATTAACTATTTGCCAACTGTGCTTACACAAAGTGGAATGTGACTTCCACATTTAACCCTCACATTACATACCAGTGAACACTAGGGTGCAGCCTGGAGTGGGGGCAGCCCCACACCACAGCACCCAGGCAGCAGTTGGGGGAGTTAGGTGCCTTGCTTAGGGGCTCCTCAGTCGTGTCTTACGCTGTGCAGGGATCATACCCGGGACCCTCTGGTCACAAGACTAGTTCACTAACCACTAGGCCACAGCTGGGTTGCTGGACGGGGAAATTCACCCTAGATGTGATGCCAGTCCACTGCAACACATATTCACTCGTATTTAGCCAAATCTTCCATCAGTGGGGGAAGAAAGCAGCGTGAACTTAATAAGAAACTTGAGAAATTCTGCAGGGACAGTAACCTAAGGTCAGGATTGAAGACCCTGCAACCTAGACTTCAGTCTATGACTACCATCGTGCATTAACCTTTAACTGAAAATAAAATACAGGCTTTTATATTTTGTATAATTTTGTCTGAATGGAGTCCATGCTAGTGGAATTCAGACAATGGGAGCTGGCTAACTAGCTTGCAGTATGGTGGCCTAGACTGCACTCTAGGCTAGTGGACGAATCGACACATAATGTGTTATGCAGTATGCTTGCGAGTAGGAGCGGCAAAAAATAAAACTTTAAATAAAACAAATTTTTTAATCGATTTGGGCATTTTGAACTTTGTCAAACCTACTAGAACTACAGATGCATATCTCACTAGTGTTAGCCATACGTCCATGTGCATACAGTAAGTCTAATAAAAAAATGTGCATACCATATGCAAAACACTATAAATAGCAATATATAAATATGCCCTAAATGCCAATGCTTTAGAATAATAAATACAGCAGTTGGATAATATGCATCCTGGTAACTGATTAACAGAGTGTTTCATGCATGGTATTAAACCTGTAGCTATGTCTGAACAATAAAGTCAAGGAACTTTATTTTTTAAACAAGAATAGAAGGCCTATAAACCCATCTATAATATTTATAGTATATATCATACATAAATGATGTCGCTCAAACACTTTCTTTCCCAAGTAACATATTTTAAAAGTAGTACTTTTAAGCTAAACTTCTATCTTATTAAAGTCTGTGTGTGTTCAGGACTACCCTGAAGTCCTGGGACATTTTCAATCCTTTGAAAGGAACAATAAACATTCTCCGGGACCGGAAAAGCTCTAGAGAGACAGTCCTACTGCCTTTTGTACTCACTGATTTTCCCGCTGACTGACAAAGAGAAGTACTTTCATTGTGAAACTCCAAAGCCAACTAGAATCCATGAACAGTATTATTATAACAGACATTTTCAATTCATTTTGTATAGAGCTTTTAACAATAAACACACTCACAGGGCAGCTTAACTGAAATATGGATCTATATTCTGATCCATGATGAGGATTAGTAGCAATAAGATCTGTATCTCCATTGTGAGAGCTTTGTAATAGAGAGAAAATAGAAAGGTGACTAAGGAAATGACTCTTGAAACCTGCTATAACATAGGAAATAACAGGAACTAACTGGTTCTATAATAATAAATGTAAACATAAGTAGTTACAATCATAATGCATATCATTATAAGCACATTGGTGCCATATAAGAAAAATAACTATGGGATATGATGTTTAAGGTAGATAATCAAATTCGGTTTGTAACAAAAAAATCATTAACAAATAATATAAGACTTATCTTTTAATAATGTTTATTTATTCCAGATTGATGCAGATACCCATAAATCAGTCCATGTGAAACAGTTCATGTGCTAAAATCCTAACTGTCAGACCTTCTGCTGATGCTTGAACTCTGTGCCACCATATTTGAAGGAATGTTCCCAAGTGACTCGTATCAACGGCATGACATATTTGTGCATATTTTCTCATGCTCTGACAGGCTTTGATGTTTAATCTAAGCTCGAGAGCCGAATCCAAGCTAGGAGGTGCAAGGAACCCGAAGACAGACAAACATGCTGCGCTGGTGCTTTCGACCTTCTCTTGGGAAAGTATGATCTGGTGATCTAGCAGTCAAAACATAAGTCAAGAGCATTCAGTTTAAGCATAGAATCTGGTCTATAGAGGGCTTTGAGAAACTGATGCTACGATAGAAGCTCTAATATATAGAAAGTGCAGAATGCTAATAATATGTACAAATAGAATATAAAGAACAACTTAGTCAAATGAGGCACAATATAGTAAAATCTCAGGAAAGTCTTGATACACGATACTCGAGTCAGCGTGTGGTGTCTAAGTAACAAAATACAATTACTACATTACTCTACCTATACTCTTACTTCCTCTTAATGCTTTTGCCTCACTACATCTTGAATGAAAAATCCTTCCCACTACATTGGGGATAACATCCATTACTATAATCTGTGTGCATTTATATCTGTGTACATTTTATATTCATCAAGGTAGTTTGTGTTGTGACAGCTAGCTACTAGAATTCAGCTAGTTTGTATAATGAGAATTATGCTAGCTAGCGTTCGATCAGCTAGCTCTAACAGAAGCTGCTAATGTTAGCTTCAGCTAATGTTTTCCAACATTCCTTGGGTCCTTTTTGTAAACTGAATTTACCATCAGTAACTAAAATCAGTGTGTGATTTGAGTTTTAAATGACATTTATATTCATTCTAGGTAGATATATAACAAATGCTAACAGTAAACACACACACACACACACACACACACACACACACACTATATCTGTCACTGAAACTAAACTTGCCCAAATCGAATTCTTTGTGCTAACAATGCTGCTGATAAGAACAGATTTAAAAAGACAGTTTGAGTGCATTATAAAGCAGTTCTAATGGTTCCACTGCTTAAGTCTCTCCCTTTCTGAAAATGGAGAATGCAGCTGTTGTACCATGGGCTGAAAAGAGGGGCTAACATTGCCCTTTGCCCTCTCTTTCGCCCCCATCTCTTTCTGTCCCTTTGATTTAGAGAAAGTGAATCCACCCCACACATAGAGGCTCTATTCACACGGCCATCTCCGCAGCAGAGGACAGAAATACATGAAGAACAGGGAAAAATGTTAAGAATTCTTTTCCCATATGACCACATAACTTGCTGACATTAGTTTTATCCTTAAAAGTATTTTCAGACTGAAAATGGCGCTATTTATATTATTTATTTGAAAGCTTCCAGTTAGTGCTGATTAGCATTTTAAAGTGACGAGAACACAGAATGAGACAAAAGACACCTCGGCTTAACCTCGGAAACACAAAAGCCATCTGTCACCCCACACGGAAAACAATTACAAGTCATGCATTTTGTGTGTAAGTGTGTTTACTTGTAGTTTCGGTGGGTTTTGCTCCCACGTCCAACAACAAGGCACAAACATAGGGTTCTGGTTCATTTTCTACCAACCCGGGGGACAAATGGAACAGTGACAGTGATAACTGTGAAAGCAATGGAAGCAAGTTTTTTTTGTCACCAGTAATAAAGGAGAAAAAAATGGCTCTGTCCATAAACTCAAATGATTTTGTTAGATTTTTGCTAAAAATATAGAATTAATCGAGATGTTGTCAGTGCACTAAGATGCTCTGATCAGAAAGATGAAAAAAATTCCTAAGGAAAAAAAAAAGTACAGTTATGAAAAATTTAAAACTGAGCTGAGCATCGAGTTGCCCTACACTATACTGTTTTTTGATTTATTATTTAGTTAATACTTTTTTGTATGTGATGCATATGAGACAAGCACATTGCCAGTTTACTGCTAAATGTAGCAGTGGATATAAGCATCTGTTCGTTTTTTTTAGTACTTTTGTGTGTATGCCTCTGAGCTTTGACAAAACATATTTACAAGTTTATAATAATGTCAGAAACATTTAAAACATCATCATAAAACAAGTATTGCTGTTTTTTAGAAAGTAAATGAAAAGTCTGGTGTCTCTGAGCTTTTGTGGGATAAACCTGACAGTACATAAAATTTACACCAAATGTACATAGGATACCTTAGTTCATCTTAGAATAATGGTTAACTATACAATAACCATAGTTACATTAAACCACAATAGTAATACCATGGCAGAATCAAAGTATAAACATATTTACCATAAGATACCTTATTATTTCATAGTAGAATCATGGTTAACTATACAATAACCATAGTTTCTAAACTACTATAGTAAAACCAAGGTTAATACCTGTGCTGCTGGCCTTACTGCTGGGAACTATTTATTAGTATTTGTAGCCAAGTACCAAAAACAGATGAAAGCTTTGGTATTAGAGCAGTGGTAGATAGAAAACCCTGAGCTTTTGTTGGTGCTAAAAGTTCTTCAAAAAAGTAAGTCTTGTCTCTCAGTTAGTCCTTTTTGTGAATCATTTTTCAGGAATAAGGCAAATTCCCTTTTTGTGAATTTTGTGAATAAACGCTAAATTAAAAAGACGACAAATTAAGAAGCACCTTCAACATATTTTAAATGGTTTAAAAATAACAACCAGGACCACCGTAGCACATTAACAGTAGACAAGAGGTGATGTCTGTCCTTGTCTAAAGACTGGTGTTAATATGAACAAGACCTGAGAATCCCAAGCATGAGCTTAGCATTTATTACTACATGACCTTCTGACCTCATTTAAGCCCACAAGTGAGGACAGAAGTGTAGCTGACAAATCATTCAGCACCTGCTGTAAAAACAAATGCAGTCTGAGTTCAGGCTGACTGCAATATAGCAATATAAACAACTCAGGACTAACCTAATGATTAGCTTTAATAACCTGCAAGTAAAGAGGTCGAAGCATACACCTGGGGAAAAAAGCATTGTTTTTTTAACATGCCTTAATTAAAACATTTTTGGCATTTTTCCTCCACAAAGTATGAGAAAACTTTGTTCTAGGTTTAGAAAGTTAGGAAGGTATCATAACAAAGTCCTGGATCAACCCATTACCAAACAGCACTACTGGTTTCTATTTGCCTTAGTACATAGGTGACGAGTGTGTTTTGGCTCCAGGCCCTTTTTTACTGAGCCAAACGAAACTGACGGTTTTCACTGTTGATCCTTCAAACATGATGTTTGGAATGTTGGCATACAACAGTTGTTTGTCTTAAGTGGACAGGGTTCATTGCTGCAGTGCTATCATAATTGCATATCATAATTTACATATGTAAAATGTACTGAGTCTGAATAAAAACACTAACAGAGCTTTGTGTTCTTTGGAACACTATATCAGGAATTGTTGGTGCAATGTAAGAAAAGTGCCATGTATTATTAAGCCATGCTGTGACTGAAAACTGTAAAGAGATTTAAGAGCAAGACATTTAGAAATCCATACAGTTAAACATCAGAACTGTGAAATCAATGCATAACTTAAAGGTTCGTTGGCTCACCTTAGCTCATGCTTTCTGATTTCAAACTTAAAATTCGATTCAATTTTAAAAATTCAATAGATATCCCAAGACAGCTTTATAGAAATATCAAATCTGGATTTTACATTTAGATAAACTTTGCCTGATCAGCAAGCCAGAGCTGACTATAGCAAGGAAATACTCCCTTAGATGACAAGAGGAAGAAACCTTGAGAGGACCCCCAATAACTGTGTGCTATTAAGAATAAAGTGCAAATATATAGCCAGGAGATTTATTACAGTTTTAGCATGAAGTTTGACTTTGTTCACTGATGGACAGTAAAACTGTTCAGTCCTAGTTTTCCTGAAATGTCTGTTTATATCAGTCACTGTCCAAAGCCAAGTTCAGACAAAGCCACGCCCCCAAAATACAATGCTCATCTACTATAGCCCACTACAGCCTAAAGTGGAACTTTAAGATGTAATGCATGAAATGGAACTTGCTGAAATGAAAGGTAATATGAATGACAGGCAGGTAGAAGCATCTTTCTATACTGATTGGTTGGATGCCATTGTTGCACCTTTGCTTGTTTTCCAGATTTACAGTTCAAAGGTACCACAAAAAACCAGACTTTCTCTGAACAGACATTATTAGACTGTAGTAATAAGCTGTGTATTTATTTCCCTGGTAAGGATGCTGTCTTAGCTGATCCTTATCTAGGAAAAGAGTCCTTTTTAAGAAATCATAGGCATCAAAGCACTTTTTTTGAGAGGCTCTAACTGGATCACTCACTAAGTTCAAACATCGGCACACAGCCTTTTTTTTTTTGGTCATCACTCTGGTTACTCGCTCCCTACATTTCCACACCGCGATGATGTGTTTGATGTGTTGCGGTGAACTTAGAGGTCTCTTAAACTTTGAAGTCCCAGTTACAGGCAAAACTTTGAACCCAACTACTCATTGAACATCTTCCAGAAGTGCTCTAAGTGCTGAGAGGGTACTTAGTCAACGTCACAACAGTAGTTCAGACATGTGAATGGCTCCACAAAGGGTAAAGGAATAGGTGAATAGAACGGCATGGACAATTTTCAAGTTCAAATTCTTTACACAGCACTTTAAGAATCGACGTTGTCCCATAGCACCTTTAGAGATAAAAAAGGTTTTTATCCCGGATAAGATGTCGGAGGTGACAGTGGTAGGGAAAAACTCCCTGAGATGACAAGAGGAAAAAACTTTTACAGGAACCAGACAAGATGAGTGATATTAGTTATGGTAGTAGGTATATTAGTATCTTTTAACCAATCACAACCAGCAATTTGTGTACATAACTTTAGTACATAACTTTACATAATGTGCAAATCTGAGACAAGTACAGGGCAATAAATAAACAACTGTAAACACAACACTGTTGTACGGGAAAGTTAATGCATAATGAAGTGTAAACCAATGTATAGTGTAGCAACAATGTTAGATGAAAAAAGGAGTCTTAAAGGAGCTTTGTTAAATGGATCAGCCATGTCTTAGTGCCTAAAGAACCAGTCTTGTGACCGGAAGGTCTTGGGTTTAATCCCTGCACAGGGCAAGACACGTCTGAGGTGAGCTTAAACAAGGCATCTAACTCCCCCAACTGCTCCCAGGGTGCCATGGTTTGGGGCTGCCCCCCATTCCGGGCAAGTGTGTTCACTGCCCCCTAGTGTTCACTGTTGTGTGTGTGTTTCACTGCATGGATAGGTTAAATGCAGAGGTCAGATTCCTCTGTGTCCAAACACACTAGGCAAATAGTTCACTTTCTCTTTAGAGTCCTGGACCCAAAGTAGCGCCAACTTGTTCCTAAGCCTGTTGTCAATGATCGATCCTCATGTTTATTTTCGTACCTTCTTCGCTTAAAAAAAAATAAAGTGAAAACTTAAATAAAATCTAACACAACATGGGATTCTGCGTGAGACAGTCAAAGATATAAGCACAGATATAAGCATAACTTCTGTATCTTGTTTGCTCACATGGTTTCATGTCTCCACTGAAACTGTATCGGTTTGATTATGCAGATTATGGAGACCAGAAAAAGTTTTACTGGGTTTCTCTAGTGTGGGAAAGTTTGATAAAACTCATACCAGAAAAACTGGTATAGACAAGCCTATGCAAAATACATATGCTGGTGGTTACTCCATAATAGGGTTTGTCTGGCTGGCATTACATCAGACGCCTGTTATGTCAATGTAAAAGCTATGAGTAACATGATGTGGGATACAGAAACCCTTGGAATACAACAGGATTGTGGACTATTCTGCCTCAGAATATTTCCACAAGTGGACCTTGTGGACCTTTATTGTCTACAGAAAGTTTTCACAAATTTGTGGAGTCCAAGCTCTGTGGAAGACCTGCCAAGTATTAGACTGGTTTAAAAGTTTTTATGTAACTTCAGTGTATAAGAACAGTTTTGGTTAGAAGCTGTTAAGAGTGTTATATTATATAATCAATATAATATATAATCAATAAAATATATAATATTAACAATTTATTATTATTATTATTATTATTATTATTATTATTATTAGTTGTAGTAGTAGTAGTAAAAGTAATAATGAAGTTAATACTACATCAGCCACCTTAGGCTTCTCAATAGCTTTGATTTGGAAAACCTTCATGAGTAATTTGGACATGCCTGCACATGATCAGCGAGACCTGTACTGCAGGATATCACCCTTAACTAAAGTGTTTTTTTCCTCATCCGTTTTCACATCTTCCTTTGCATGAAACTGGCACGCATGACTAACTGCACACCATACACAAATCACTGAAAGGTTTGTGGTTGAAGATCATGTGTACATCTGTCTTCTTCCTGCTCTTACTGACTGCAGGAGGTTCCCCAAAATCTCATGTTCTTTAATGTTCTCAGACATTTTTTCACTCTGTCGTGGCCTTGGGCTATTTTGTTAGTGGTCTAGACCTGGATTTCTGTAAACCATCTTTGTTACAGGGTTATTAAAAGCAACTTATAGACAAGCAGGATCTAAATTAAAATGAAATAACAAGCATGTTTGCCCCTGACTGCAATCCTTGTGCCTCTGACACACCAGACCAAAGTTCGGTGAAACTGCTGATTATATGATGATTACCCAAAACTTCAGATCATGGGCAAACAACGGCGGTTTTAAAGATAACACAGCGGAAATGTCAAGAAAATCAAACAAAGCTGCTGTAAATCACCATGTACTGCTTTACCTCGGAGGGATAGTATTTCTGCCTTAAAGTCTAAGAAAGCTAATTTATTAATTAGCAATAAATCACCGTCAATACAATATCATATATCATAATATCATTATATATTAATATAACAAGCTGGCTTCATATGTACAAATGTTTCTTTCTCCTTCTAAATGTAAGGGTTACATTCAGTTTAACTTTATTATGACTATGACTACTGTATGCTGCTTTGTTTTAACGTTTTACCGTTGTCTAACGTTAGCTAGCTCCTAAATTATTTCACAGTTAGCAGTTAGCATGTCTGGCAGATAGGATGTGTTGTTGTAAAATAATACAGAAAGTGTATGCCATGAGGGTATTGGTGTTTTTAAGTTGAAAATAAAAACATGTATGTTAAATCGTTAGAAAAGTCTGTTCTTAATATTTTTAGCCTGCTATCTAGGTTATGTATTAGTTTATGACTTTACTATTGCAATCATGGCCTCATATTAATTGCCATATTTAATCATGTCATATATCATTTTAAAGAGTGGTCAAAGACAATTACCACATTAGCTAGCGATTTATGCTTAATATTCCAGTGACAGCCATTTGCTAAAATGTTTAACTACAAGCTAATGCAAGTTTTTAATAGAAATTTGTAGTATCTGCTTGTTATGAAAGGCCAACACAGTAACAACACTGGCTCACATCATGGTCATATATTTTCTGTGGCCAAAAGTTTGTGGACAAGCGTCTATGAAAACAACGCGTGCTTGTTGAACATTGCAGTCCAGACTCATTGCCCCTTTGTGTTTATAATAACCTCCGTTTCTGGGAAAGTTTTAGACTAGAATTTAAAATGTGGCAATAGGGGATTAGCCACAAGAGCATAAGTGAGGTCTTTTAATCCATTCCAAAGGTGTTCAGCAGGGTTTAGGTCAGAGCTCTTTGTGGGACACTTGCATTCTTCCACTGTGGCTTCATGGAGCTTGCTTTGTGCATAGAAGCACTGTCATGCTGGAACAGGTTTAGGTCTTTTAGTTCCAGTAAAGAGAAATTGCAATGTCACAGCATACAAAGTCATCCATTTTTCTGGAACAAACTTGGGGAAGATGCACATATGGGTATTATGGTCCGGTATACATATGGTGTAACAACAACCTGATCTATCCAAATGGAGCAGTCTGCTAAACCGTATGGGGTTCAAATTCATTGTTGGTTGCCTTTTCTAAACAATGCACAGTGTTGACTGTGAAGGTGGAGGATATGTCAGATATCTCAGATGTCTCTGTTCGTCTATTCACTTCCTGCAATGATATCTGTGAGACTGTAATGAAGAGTAGTATTTGTGGTTGAATAAACATAGGAGAATCCTTGACAGTGAATAAGACTTCGTTCAAATATTATGTGGTTGAGAATAATAAACCTATACACATTATACCTCATAATAAAGAACCACAACACTTTATGGGATAATGATGTGTTATTACTTTCCCATAGACAGAAAGACTACAGACACTGAACTAAACTGGTACTGACTCAATAGTCAACTGAGGGCATATGACATACATACAATGATACATTCACTGTGTAAAGGGTGTCTGTTATCAAAGCTCTATTGTAATAGCAGCAGTAGAATATTGTACTGACAGTAACAGGTCATGCGTATGCCTTGACTATGCTTATGATGGAAAAGAGACGGGAAACGATCAACAACTGAATCAAACAGATTACGCAAAATCATTTGGGATTCTTAATACTGATCACCAGTTGACTTGACACTGAAGGAATGATCCAGTGGAAAATCCTAATCTGTCTGGTGTACCATGCCGAGAGGCAACAGTATCACTTTATTGAACTGAGACATCGATTTGTCCAGCGCACAACAGGTAGACACTAATAATATACACTAAAACTGGTAAATACTGTAAAAACATCTTTGACAGATGAACGCTATGTCCTGCATTCATTGTTAGTGGAAGACTTTTCTGAGTTTGGGATTCCCACCTACGTCATCAGATCTCAATGCTATCGCACTCATCTGGGATGCAATGCGCTGTGGAAGACAGAAATCCTACATCTCGGAATACAACAGAATTGTGGACCGTTCTGCAGAAAGTATGGTGTTCACTGCATGCTGAATACTTCTGCAAGCTTGTGGTGTCTATGTGGGGACCTAGCAAATATGGTAGTTTAATACACACACACACACACACACACACACACACACACACACACACACACACACACACACACTCATATATACTTTTTTATTATTTAAACATGCATTATTTTATTGTTTGGACAAGAAAAGAAATATTTGCTTATTCTGAACTTTGGTGAAATTAATCAATTAATCAATCAATCAACAAAAAAAATAAAATAAAAAAATTAAAAGCTAGCTTTCTTACTTTCTTCTTTTAGGAATAGGTTATTATTGTTTTGTACAAATTATACTGCTTTAAAGTGACCAGCTTCTCATGTGTAATACATACCATTTTATTTTTATTATAAGGGCTTCTAAGGCAAGGTGCAGCATTGCGCATGTGCAGTACCCAAACACAAATTAAACAGCACGTTGAACTCTTTTATTTAATAAAATAAAAAAATACTGAGGTCTTAGAAACTTGGCAGTAACATGCCAAAGTCAGAGAAAGGTTTAGCTGATAGAAGCAGGTTAGTCATTTTAATGTATAGAATTAGAAAAGTAAGCTTTTAGATTTATAAAGTAAGTCCTACCTCTCATCCAGTCCACAACCTGATCTGGAGTCCACTTAGTTATTGGCTCCATCGGGTTTCTTTGGTTCACAGTAATAAAAAAAAAAAAGCCCACGATGATTTAAAAGTGTATTCCTTTCATTGTGTCATTGTAAAGATGTGGACGAGACTGTTGTTAGTGAGCAGCCGGCGGGGTTTCACTCTGAGCCTCAGGAGTCGTGCAGTGATCCAGCAGGAGTGATGGGCGGGGGATCGGGTTACACTCTCAACTCCATGTCAACGCGCCTAAAACCGCTATTTGGGACGCGACCCAGCACTCACACTGAAACCTGTTCACTCCTGTTATTATTAGACACTCACAGCAAATATTATGGACCTATTATTAAGTCATTAGGTAAAGGTTTTGTCCTATTAAATACCATCATCTTGTAAAAACTACTTTAAAAAAAAACTATTCCCAGTTTTACTAGAAATCCTTTCAGTAAATCATATACTAATTTAGACTAAATGTCAGGCGTTAAATAAAAGAGGGGGTAAAATTTTGCCTCCATCTGAAATACCATAGACTGTCTAGTCATTTCTGTATCCGCTTAGTTCATAAGGGTCACGGTTTGCCCAGAGCCCACCTGGAATCACTAGGCGCAAGGCAGGAATACCCCCTAAACAGGACACACACACACACACACACATTCACTCACACCTAGGGCAATTTGGTACACCCAATTCGCCTACAATGTGCCAGCACTTAATCGAAAAATAAATGTTTGTGAACTGTTTGTCTCTCTTATTCAAGTTTTGTGACTATTTTGGTTG
>JAOVVF010000034.1:7837931-7853713 GCA_028565595.1 Duopalatinus emarginatus | reverse complement strand
TATAAACCTGCACGAGATAACCTTGCTTGGAAAATATGAATTAATTAAATAATTCATGTAGTCATTAGAGGTCATTTATGCAGGCCCCAAACAATCTATCATTTAGATGTATCATAATTAACTGATATTACCAATATGATATTTTGTCATATCATAGTTATCTCTATATTTTATATCACGGTTATGGCATATGATTACTGTGGTTTAACAATATTTTTTACTTACTAGGAAAAGATATTGTCTTGTTGAGAGCTTTATCTAAAAAAATAATCTGTAGTGCAGAAACAGGTATGTGCGTCTTTCTGTGTCAGTGCTTAGTGCTTTTCATTTTTGCTGCTATAAATGGTCAGAGACCCTCTGAAGCAAAATGCAGTTTAGTTATAGTTGTGCTGCAGGTTGCACTCGTGCTTTCTTGCAATCTCGTAACCAGAATTAGCATGTGCAAACTTCTGAACGCTATGCTAACAGTGAGGGTGGAGGTAAGTACACAGTGGCAAAGATTTACAAAGATAACGCAATATAGGTAAAATATGGGGGTCATAATTATCAAAGGAAAGAGTAAATCAGTTGCATTTTTCCTTGCAAATAAACACAGCGAAGTGAAATATGCATATGCGTAAATACGTAATGAACCCACAATTGCATGGTGCACTGTTTTACAGTAATGCCAGCTCTCCCTTACAATTTTCCATGTAGCTCAAGCCAAGCCACTCAGCCACAGTTTGTATGCTCTTCTTATTTGCTTTTTTTCTAGTTTTACACTGGAGTTTGTACAGCCGAGTATAACAGTACAACCCCCTCCTCAATTCTTTACATTTATGTTAAAAGTATGTATACAAAAGTTTATGGATCCAAAGTGCGAGAAAGTCCGTGATGCAAACTTGGTAGCATCAAGCCTGTAACCGCTTAGCCACCACTTACCACTTGGGTCATGAAATCGTTTTTTAATGCCACACAATGGTAAGGAACTGCTTAGTATTCACCAACAAATCATACAGTAAAGAGTGACAAGACACCATGTCCTAGACACTCAATAGACAGTAAGTGTTTTCTTGAAAAAGAAAAAGTAATACAGTAAAGGACTGAGTAGAACATAGCAAAAAATTGCAATAATGAGTCAGAAAGTGCAAATTTAGCAGATAAGTATGTGCAAAAGGTGAAAGGGTAGCCACAGAGTGAAACCTGTAGCAGCAATACTGATTTACTAAATGCCAGTGTCAGCAGTAATGACTGTACATTAATACTATCAGAATTACCACTTTGCTGCTTGAAAAAGACACAGACGTTTTATGAAGTAGAACAAAAATATTTTATGTTAAGAAAACAAAATATAAAGTTTTAAATAGGCATGCCTTTTTCCTAGTATTTTACTATCAGTTTTGTTACCTGTGATAATGCAGTTAAACCAACATAGCAAACAGCGTGCTGGTGAGTCCTGCACTCATGCAAATGTTCTGGGATGCTATCTCACCCAAAATCTTTTCCATCTTTTCCATGCCTCAAACTGCATCCAGTTCCTCAATAATGCCACACACAGGAGTTTAACTGAGGGTGTGTGTGTGCAGGGAAGTGGTGTTTCTGTAACTATGGGTTATGTAATTGGGAAACAGACTTATTATATGGTGTACTGTTATGCTAGTATGTAAAGATGATACTGATTTCCAAATTTTTAGATACTAAACTGTAATATAATTTTTATCAGTTGAAGCAGTTATTAAGTTTAATATGTTAAAATATTTTAAGGGAAAATAATATGAAATGCTTGATATTTATGCCCAGCAAATTGAAATTGTTGTAAAAGTACAGAAACAGAAACATAAAAAAACATGTTGTATATATTTCATGATACCTGCGTTGTACCTGAACCACAGGTTATGAAAAAAATGAAGTTAGGCTATTATTTTAATTTAATTTATTAACTTATTTCAGAATTTAGTATCAAATTTCAACTTTATAATCCCTTAGGTTATTTTTCCCTTGATTTTGACTCATTTTCTTCTTTTTATTATTATTACAAAATATCTTCTTTTTTTCCCGTCGCATAACATTTAACATCCCACAATCTATTATAAAACCAATTGATTTAGTATTAGCTTATACATTTTTATTCTCTATGCAGTTTCCCAGCTACTAAGTTAGCCAGACGTTTCTTTAGTGGACATGTACTGCATGTAAAATGATGGTAACTCACTTAGGTTCCAGGTTAGATGTGTTCAGGTTTGGTCAAGGCTTTGAATCTTACAAGAATTTTATTTTGAACTAACATAATACGTAAAAATAGAATAATAATACTTCAAAATAATGAGTTCTCTGTGTCAAAATGATGACATCATATCTTAAAATAAGGAGTTTATAAATCCAAAATAACTAAGTAAAGATAAATAAAACAGATTTTATTATTAGACAAAGCTTCAGTAGGGTTGAGTACATCAGAAAACAACACATAAATTAATTACAGGGTAACATTTAAGTTCCTATTTGAAATCTTTAATACAAATCTGACACTGAAGTAGAGCCAGTGTAGTTTGAAGCAAGCGTATGAATGGAAGATATTTTGCTAATTTTTCTACCTACATTAGCCTTGTTGTTCGCTCCAGTGCAAAACTAAACAAGCAAACATCAAGCAAAAATGATGCCTTAGCTGACTAATGTTAGAGGAAAAGTAAATCTATCATTAAACGCTGCTATATTCAGTTCTGTTTTCATTCATGGACTCGCAGTTTTGCAGATTGTGATGCTGATCACTGACATTTAAATACCAACATGACGGCATATTTTACATTTGAATGCACAAGGTAAAATGCTTAAAACAAGGTGCCATGATACTTTACTAGCTGTGTAAGAGTATTTAAAGGTATAAATTACACAAGTAATGGAAACGGGTTTTAACCTCTAACACTTAGCTATATTATTCTGTAATTGACCTTAAAACATACAATTATTAAATACTAGTATATTATTCATAACTGCTATAAATTCTATAAATTACTAAATTATGATGACATTTAGTAATTACTGGAATATCTACTATCTTTTGTCTGCCTGCATAAGAACAGGATTTGTTTGGTATATTGCTCACAGGAGCATTTGCACAAGAAATGTGTCATTCATTAAAGTTCATTTAGGAAAAACATTCATATCTTATGAGAGCCCTGAGTCTGTGCAAAATACAATAGATGTATATAGAAGTAAATATATAGGTATATTTACTTCTATAGGTACAGGTGCCAAAAGAGAGAAATATAACCTGGGTTATTGGGCTGACAACCATAAAATTACCTCTCAAGGTATGCTGTGGGATCTTAGCAGCAGATTCTATTGTGTGGGCTTGAACCAGACGAAGCCTTCTCTCCTAACATGTTACTGGTGTACCAGTTAGTCCTTCCTTTGACTACTTTTATTATGGTATTAACCACTGCATACTAGGAACACCCCACAAAAACCTACTGTTATGGAGATTCTCTGACCCAGGCATCACAGTTTAGCCATTGTCAGAGTCGCTCAAAGCCTTACACTTGCCCATTTTTCCAGCTTTCAACACATTAACTTTGAGAAGTGACTGTTTACTTGCTGCCTACTATATACTACACTGTCACCAGTACTATTATAACCAAATTAACCAATGTTATTTAAATCACCTGTCAGTGGTTTTGTGGTTTTAATGTTACGGCTGATTGATGAATGTTTATGCTGTTACTTATTTATTTCAGCTGCACACATGCTAAAAATTAGAAAGAATTTTATTAGGTATTTCCTATCAATTACCTGAAGGAAAAATAAGATTTGCTATTTAATGTGAAAAGAAATCTTTATAAAAGGAGGAGTTATTGTCTATCTGTGATATCTTTGTCATTTTATGGAGTTTTGTCATTTATGTCATATTGGCGTTTATCTACATGCACATACAGTATGTATATGAGAGTATAACATGCAAGCATGACGAATATCAAGGTTTAATGAAACGTTTTTTTTGTCTGGTTTGTCTTGAGAAAATATTTACATAGAACTTTACTTTAAACGAGAGGTTGTACATGTAAAACACTGTTTATTGTGCTTTTGTAAACTATCTTACAAGATTTTTGAAAGGCAGTTTGAAGCAGTTTGCTAAAATCACTCACATGGTTATCTAAATGTTTGCTAACTGGCTATGCTAAATTTACATATTAAAGTGAATAAATCTCGATATCAAGCTTCAATGAACTACGTCATTGTGTGCTAAACATGCTACCAAAACCATAAAATACAACACATAATACAATCCAGCCAGTATTAGATTAAAGTTCTGACAGAGGTACTTATCTACTGTAACGCTATAATACCTATAAAGCTGCTAATACCCAGAGAGCCTGTCACTGCAGTACCTATATAAACCTAGACAGCAGCTTAACCCGATAAGTCAGATGTTGTCCACGTAGTTTAATATGGATGATTTTCATGTAGAACTATATGGATAAAATGGTGTAGTTTCAGTTTAAAGGTTTGGTTTTGTCCTTACTGGCTTTACTAAACAAATATTCTAAGCAACAGGACAGGAAGGCATGGAGACTAATGGGATGATGTCATCCGTGGGTCAGCACATGACCCGCATCCTGTGTTGTTGTGACTGAAAGTGTGCTTCTGAGTTCAATCTGACGTTTGAGTCAGTAGTTAAACTTTTTCAATGGACAACTCTTTTATTTCCAGTAGAGTACCCATAGAAGCGCTGGTTCCTAGTGACCACACAGGTTGCAAAGGAGCCTTTATGGATCCAATGTTGTCAAGCGCTATGGTTACTTGTGTTATAAAAACCGGTCCTATTGTAAATCCAAATTGGCAGAATGTTAAACGCGGAGGTAGACATGCTTCAGCTGGACGAGCCAGTGTATGTGAGGCAGAGTGTGTGTGTGTATGTTTTGTGGGGGTGGTAGGGGTGGCTTTTGGGGAGGGAAGGGGCAGCCCCTCAGGTCGACAGGAAGTGGTGGAGGGTGGGAGTTCCACTCCCTGCCGGTCGCCATTCTGTCCCGTTGGGTATTCGCGTGTGTGTGTGGAGGAGGAAGAGTGGAGGATTGTGTGTTGTGAAGAGGAAGAGGAGGTGGCGGGTTAGTTTGCGACTCGTTTGGTGTGGAACATCAAAAGGCCTGCACAATCAGCTCTGTGCTCCAGGAGCGGAAGAAAATTTCAAATGACATAACGTTCAAAACGAACCTGGTAGAGTGCAAAAAAATAAGGCAGCTATGTTTTCAGCTTACACAATCGGCTGCTAAACGATACATTTTAGGATATGGACAGCTGTCCTGGTAATTCAAGTATTGTTACATGCAAAAATGCAGTAGATTTGATCTGAAGTATACTTCCTAAGTACAGTATTACGGATGATGGAGTTAGAGAGCTTGTATCTTCCAATTTAACGTGATGAATCTATAAGTCAGTGACACAAAAAAACACAAATCAGATGATGAACATTCAGGTTTTGGTCCCACAGTCCTGAGTCGTGCTCAGAGTGTCACCATACTCTATTCTATGCTACATCTGTTTTTAGCTCTGAAGTGTTAGACTATTTATTATAAATAACACTATGCCAAGTCTAAAAAACCACATAGGCATGTTTGAGATACAAATACATCTATCTCTGTTATGGTTTTGAGGTGAGTGTGTGATGGTTTAGATTCACTTTAAATAACTGCAGGACGGAAGCTGCCTTTAGACGTTAGTTTCAGGGCAAAACCATACCTGTCATGGCTGATTGACTGCATCTGTGGTAGTAGGAATGTTGTGTACATACTATCGATTTAACATTGTTTTAACTTATAGTGAGCTGAGGAGAGTGATGATGACTCAGCATGTGTTCTCTGTCCAAAAACACTGGCACTAACACTAGTCTTACAAAAGGCAAATGGCCAAATAGCTGATGGATTTATAATTCCTGGGATGTGAAGAATTTGCTTCCCGACATGACTTTACATCATTTACTGGCTATGCAAGAATGTAGAGATTTCAGTGTTTATTTTAAACAGGGCTCTGAAGCCTAATTTGTCTTGGTTTAGCGAGTGTGTGAGGCCCTGTTTGCTTCATTGCTATGATGTACGATAAGTATAACTAAGTAGAACGGTTGTCAGACTGGCAGTAATACTGTCTGCTTGTGTTGCATGATGAGCATCACTTATTTTTTTTTCAGATATGTGTTTGTGTGTTGAGTTTTTTTAAATTATTCGAAAATATGTAAATTAATTCATTTCAATTCTTAATGAATTCGCCAGAATGTGATGTGATCCCAGGCAGGATGGAAATCTTAATTGGTGGAAAACGTGAGAAAGGTCCAAACAAGGACAGCTTTATTTCTGAAAATTTTTGTTGGAAATTTCCTTAACGCATCCTTGGTACTTTTCCATGTACAGCATACAAAGCCTGTGGTGTGTTCGTGCTGCCTTGTAAGTGGTAAATTGCAAGTTGTAATTACGTCTTTTCCCAAATCGGAATTTTTCATCTCTACTGTTTTTATTCTGTCAGGCTTGTAAAGCTTGTAAAAAGCTTAACTGTACATTTACAGTTGCAGACCTGAGTGGCTATTGATGCTGTCTTACTGTAGTGTGCTCAAACACTCACACTTAACTAGCAGCTACCGGACGATAACAAGTAGCTTAGCAACAAGCTAGCCAGCAAATGTCAGTGATAACTCTAATATTGATGATTATAGTTTTAAAACACTATATTATATGCCATTATATGTATATAACAGTCGTTATATTAACTGATCTAAAGCCAAAAAGGACTTTAAAATGGTTATAGTATGTGTGGCCATGTTGATATTTCACTGCCCCTGTTTTAACTTTGGTTGGTTTCCTCATTGTGTTCAGCCAATGATACGTTTGTCTATTTAGCCTTTAATAAGTTTGACCTTTTTCAGTCTGAGGTTCTTTGTTGTTATTTGTTATTTATCTTACTGTATGTTGCTAAGCTTCATTTCTATTCACATTTATTCCAGTTTACACAACTGATGCCTGTTTTCATTTCCTCTTTATGGATTTACCATTAGGCTTTTGACTCTGGAACTGCCATTATCATTATGTGATTATTTGATTGCCCCAATTAAAACACACAGTGAGTTTTTCTGTCATGCCCCTTAACATACATTACAATGAGCTTCTTTTTACTAGCCTTCTCAAACCTAAAATGCTACTTTTTACTTGTCAAAAATAATAAAAAAGCTTCTATAAAAGGCTGTTTTTGTAAAGGTAATTAAAAACCTGTTATTTAAAAAATAAAACACTTTCTATGCTGTTATAGGAAAATAATCAGCTATTTGATGGTGTGATGTGACAGAAATGGAGCTTGTTACCAAGAAACAAGAAAACACAAGGTCCTCTATTCTGAAATCCGTCCTGTGGTGGAAAACTTAAAAGGTTAAAGTACTACTGTGACTGTTACAGAGCACTGAAACTAGAGACTCCTGCCAAAAAATATGAAATGAACATTAGATCACAGAACACTTTACCATATAATAAATTTTTAAGCTTGCGTTTTACTTTGTTAAATTCAATTGAAATTTTTATTTATATAGCACTATTAACAACAGACATTGTCCCAAAGCTTCTTTACAGAAATATAAAAAAATGGATTTTATATTTATATCGATTTTATCCCTGATGAGCAAGCTGTTGGAGACAACATCTGTTTAAATAAGCATCTTATATAAGTGAATTAGCCATTAGGTTAGGACCACACCTGACCAATCAGATTTAAGAATTTAACAGTGCAGCCTATACAGCCTATATTAGGTTTAACGTTTAAGCTGTGTGGGTTGCAGCAAAGACAAATGAATAAGTCAAAGTCTAAAAACAAACAATATGATTGGCAAAGCTGATCTAAAAGCAGAACAGAGTGGAATTCCCCTTTAAATATGTCAGTCCGATTAAAGTTTTTGCACTCCAACAGAGCAGTCATGCTTAAACTAAACGCTTTACATCAAGCAGCATGTGTGAGTGAGTGTGCCCAGTTCAGGGTCATTACCTGTTTAATGCATAAACCACTCTGCTGGAGAGTTTGCATTCCATTAAGAGAGTGTCACAGGAAGTGTGTCTTCACAGCTAAGTCAGGCTATACCCAGAAGGGCTGTACTGTATGTTGGTAATGGTTATTCGTCTTAATATAGGTCCTTATAATTCAATTGTGCTAATAAATTGCAGTCACAGTCATTTTGGTTAGATGATTGTATTGCAGGTTCACCTGTTAGCTTTAACACAAAGCAAGTTTAGCAATATGTTCACAATATATGCTATTTTTATCCATTACACTTGTGTGGTGGAATCCCAAGTTGTTGTCCTGAAGGTAAACACACGTCTCATCTAAAAGGTCATTGCCGCATGTTATTAAAGATGCCACTCACCGAGTTCATTTAAACGATGTAGAGAAACAGAACATGTTATCCAGAGTTTGGACTTTTCATAAGTCACATCATAAATCACAGATGTTACACAACCTATTTCTGCAAACCGGGTCTCTGGAATTCCCTTTTGCTTTAAAATCCTTTTAAATATTTTTATGTCACCTACCCCATGTGAATTTTGTGTATCTACAGTATTGTTTTCTTATTGCTTATATTTGCAGTGTATTGAGAATATTTATCCCTTTTCACTTTGTCCCTCATGTTGTGCTTCAGCCTTATTTTAAAATAGATCAAATGCCACATCTGGGTTTGTAGATTGTCTCCCATTACTTTCTACAGAACCTCTCAGGCTCTGTCAAGGTGAATGAGGAATGTCACTATATTTCCAGGTCTCTCCAGGGATGTTTAATTAGGTATAAGTATGGGCTCAAGGACATTCAGTTCCAAAGACAGTCCCTGAGTGCCCGAGTATGAGGTTCTGAGAATCTTTGAGCATGTTTTTTAAAGGATTTCTCTCTACTTTGATCAGTTCATCATTCCTGAATCCAGTAAAATGTCCCCAGGGCACCATGCTACCACCACCATGCTTCACTGTATTGGTAAATTTACTTAGGTGATTGCAGATGCAACACTGGGCTTTCAGGTTAAAGAATTCAATCTTAAGAATCTAAGAACTAAGAATCTTGTTCTTCATGGCATGAGAGCTTTTGCCTGGCCACTTTACCCTAAAGGGCCAAATGGTTTGGGACTACAGAAAAGGTTGTCCTTCTGACAAGTTCTCCCCTTTCTACATAGTTTGGCTTACATTAGCTTAGTTTGGCTTGAAAGCTGCAGAAACCTTTCGGTATTAATTTGTAAAGCTGTGACACAGTTCTCATTGGGGGTTTGTGAACAATTCCTTTTGCTTCATTAAACTGTTATATCCGAGGCTTTACGCACACCAAGGTACTGCATATTATATATGTTATGTTATATACCAATATACCATGTTATACAAATTAATCCAATTTACCATAGGTGAACTTTACTGATGTCATAATCTCAAGGATGATGAGTGTTAATGGGAGGTTTGCACCTGTGAACATTAACACTAGTCTAGCCTGTAGTTCATGTAAATCATAATCAACACTTACATTTCCAAAATGTTCTTTATCTGGTTAATACTGTAGAATTTGAGAAAGGTGATGGTTAAAACGGTGTTAATCTTTTTGAACGGTGTTCAAATGTCTCATACCAACAGAAAAAGAAGTCAAACTTCAAAATCCACCAACTCATCTTCATAAAGGAATCAAAATCTGGTTCCATGTAGCCCAGTAGTAGATGGGCTAATTTAGCTTTTGTACATTGCACAGTTTTGTACATTGCACACCTCTGGTTGATTAATTTTACCCAGAATTCATCACTGAGCTGCCAGTAGTCCAAGCTGCAGATTGAACTGAAGGTGACGTGTCTCTATAACAAGCTCTATGAGCTTTTTTTAGTTGCTCTATTTTAGATCCATCCTGTAATCAAAAATTCATCAGCATTTCTGAATGAGACTGGTTTTGCTGTTGTAGACCATGTGGAGGCTTGAGGAGTTGGAGGTGACGCCTAAATTGAATGGGCGATAGGATAGGGAAAAGACGGTAGACGGGTGGACCGTCCATTTTAAGCTTTGTATTATGGACTGAATGTCTGGACTTTGTGTTTTTGTCTTGCTTTGGCTCTTTTCAGCCTGGTTAAAGTTTGCCCAGTAGGGGCCACCACCTTCAAAATCGTAAACTAGAGTTAGTTTAACCTGAAGTTATTTTAATGAGTCAACACATCCGGAGACCACTGCTACTGCACGGAGGAATGTAGTACCAAAATGAACAACAGTGTAACACTATAACAATGTACTGGGTGTTATTATTAAATAAGTTTTATTATTTATGGAATTTAAATGTGTTATAGATGTGCCACAGAAAACTGTTAACAACAGTAGTCAGGTAACTGCAAGAGCAAACAATGGCAAAGGGACATGCCAAATAATGATGGTGACAAAAACAGGCGAGAGTCCAGTACCAGGCAAACAGAACAATATAGGAAAAGCAAATAACAGCGTCAAAAGGGCCAAACGTGTCATACATGGAATAGACAGAATAAACGGATAGAAAATGCAGAGTGATGTGAATAAATCGGCAAAACTTGGCAAATGACGAGAGAAAGGGCAGGACTTGAATAGGTGAAGTACCAGGTTAAAACAGAAATCAGTAATCAGGTGACTGGAACCGGTAAGTGGACATGTGACTAGGGTTGAGGTGTCATGTGATCAGATGGGTAATTCTGGGTAATGGAATCCGTAATGACAGATGAAACATCGATAGGAGAGTCTGTAGAGACTTGAGAAACAGAGGGAAGTGTGACAAAAACACATCATACTACCAACTAAGATTACGTTATATTTGTATTGCATTATGGAAACAGTTATATGATTGGTAGTTGGCACCAAACAAATATAGTAACCCAACCAAGGCCAGTAGCGCCTGGTCAAAAAATCAATTTTATTGTCACATACAAGAATGTAACCCAAACCTATGGCCAGTTGATAGGACAGTTGACGCTTAAGGATCTTCTGGTGGTGTTCTGGTGGTCCTGGTGATATGATTGTCTTAGATGGATCCTGTGCTAACAAGAAGTTTGTATGTCTGAAAATATTTGAGTTTATGGGAAACCAATAGGTCCAATATGAAAATGACAGAAGAGAAAGAACAGTGAATGGAAGAACATTGTGGTGGGTGTGTCAGTAAATATCATATTTCAGTGTTTTTCAAAGCCACCAGACAAAAAATGTACATCTGAAAGAAGAGATGCTACATGAGGAGCAACATAAAGGACAAAAAGATCTATAAAACTGTAAAAACCAAGCTGCTGTGTCATAGCCAAATGTCCTAACAAGCGACACTTCTTTTTTTCATTATGGACAAAACTGAGTAGCTTATAAAAGGAAAATGAGGAGGAAGCCGGTTGTGTGAAACTGGCCTCAATCTTCTGACCTCAAAGTTATTTTAGTCTTATGATGTGACAAATGTGAATCATACCCAGTGTGTAAATTGTGGTGGTTTCCCAGCTATTCATTAGAACCAGTGAAGCCCCTTGGATGAATGTCTACACGTCTCCATAATTGAAAGTAACCTTACACATTTGGGGGTAGGTGTGGCCTTGTGGTTAGGGATCCGATCCCCACAATTGACGAGACACGACTAAAGTGCCCTGGAGCAAGGCACATAACCTCCTGACGGCCATAGCATTCACGTACCAACTCAAACCTAGGCGCAATTTAATGTCTCCAGTTCACCTGACTAGGTGTCTTTGGACTGTGGGAGGAAACTCACACAGACGGGGTGGGGGGTGGATGTAAAACCCACACAGACGGGGTGGGGGGTGGTTGTAAAATCCACACAGAGGCGGCAGCACTGCACCGCCACACTAATTTCTAAATTCAGAAGGTCATTGCTAGTTTGCAAAATCGTTTCTTTAGAACTGCAACTGCATAATTAAATTAACAAGTACAGGTCTGGAAATATATATTACAGAAAGGGTTTTGGAGTAGAGGATCTTTTTTTTTTTTTTTTTTTTTTACATTAATACATATTTATTGTAATTTATTTATTTACATATTTACATTAGCCTTTACAGATGTTCTGTGTACCTTTACATTACCTTTTGCTTATTTTAATAGATTTAATAAAGTAACAGTTAATCCCATAATCACATAATGGAAATTACACTCAGTTAGTCAGTTATCACGAATACTGCCTTGTACCCAGAGGGAATAGAGTGAAGGAGCATGAACGCACAATGGCTACATAGGTGCATTAGAACTATTTTGCATATTATCTGTATCTGATAAATGACAGTGATATGTAGATTCCTCTGTCTTTCCATAGATAAGCAGCTCCCTGTATCAAAGTGAAACAATTATTCCTCACATTTGTGTTTCCAATTGTTGCTGCCTCATACGAAATGCTTTTGTTCCTCTGGATGGCCATGAAGCATGGAAACAGCACCAGGAAACACCCTGTGCTTGGCTGTGTTAATCCCATCATGCACTGCTTTCCTGTTCTCAGCATGCTGTATGAACGTGCTCGTGCAGATATCAGACACATGTTTATTAGCATCACAGGTGAATCATCCTAAGTTGAACAAGGTGAATTTAAAGCTTGATGAATACAGTTACAAGGAGCTGTATAGGGTGAGAATAATAATTTAATAAGTCACGATGCTAACTAGAAATACCACATTTTCTTTTTTCTGATATTAAAAGTGTACTGGATTGACATCTAGACAAATTGTATAGATAACTGTTTATTTTTTAACTAATTAGCTTAAAAACATGCATTTTATAACCAAAAATCTCACTTTAGACATAAAATTACAGTAACAAAACAGCTTAAAACACTTGACTAAACTGTAAGAAGAAGTACAAAACCATCAACATGGCAAAATCAGTGTGTTTTTTTAATTAATTTAAACTTTAACCAAAAGAAAATGAAAAAAAATCAAAACCTTAATCCCAAAAAACTAATTAAAATACAAAACTTAAAAAATACCTGTGCAATGATAAATAATAATAATAATAATAATAATAATAATAATAATAATAATAATAACAATAATAATAATAATAATAATAATAATAAAAATAAATAAATAAATAAATAACGAAATAAAATTATCATAGCATGGTTCTAATCTATAGCTCTAATCTAATCATTTTATACACAGTTAACATTAGGGTGGAGTCAGGTAAATTGAGTTTCTTTAAAGTTTTTAAAGAATCACAAAAGTTCCAGTGGACCTAAATTAAATACTGCACTAGACTGAAACACACCGAGTACTGTTGTGGCAACCATCTTAATTTATTATTGGCTATTATGATTTAAAATACTGTAACACTTCAACCTTATCTGGCCCATTTTATATGAAATTGACTTGACTTTATCCTATTTTCTTCTATACCAAATAGCTAATCTGGATATAAGATCAGCCACATCTCTACTGTTATTTCATATATAGCAACGTTTCATTTTCCAAACTAAAATGTAGATGAAATTCCATCTCTGCTACTGAAGCACAATTTGTAGTGAACCTTGAATCAAGTGGAATTCACTGAAGCGAATTGTTTTGATGGAAATTTAGATTAAAAAAAAGGTTCACACTGACTTTCACTTAGCAGCATATTCACTTTCGACTGGTTTGGGTTCAGTAGCTTTAACCCTTCTTAGCCCTTCTGGTTCCAGGAGTTAATATTAACCTTAGTTAATGGCAGAATGATTATCAAGTACGTGACACACACACAGGAAACAATCATAGGGTCAAAGTAGCAGTGAAGAAAGTAAAGACTTTTATTAGATTTTTATATTATAGGGAGATAGGGGTGGGGTCGATGATATTTTTATTAATTATGTTTTATTTAAATGTACCGGTAAAAAAAGATCACTCTTAAATAGTTTAACAAGACTAGGCCATGGAATATTTTTTTTCTAAAATATATTGAATAAACTGTGATATCGTTTTGACACATTTTAAGTGTTTTAAAGTAATCACAAACTGACTATAAGCAGTTGAATAATATTAAAATTTTGTAGTTAAAAATGTCAGAATGTTTAAAAAAAATTGATACAAGCTATGCTGCTAAAAATATTTTTTCTTTTTAATTTCTGAAATATTTTTTAAATAAATAAAAATTTAAAAATATGTTAAAAATAGAATGAATTCATTTTTGTTAAATAAAATACAGAGTTTTTTTGCTGTTGTTTTTGTTTATTGCTGGAATGTTAGCAAAACTCTAGTAGTGACTCAGTGGTTGAGGTGTTTAGCTACTGTTCAGAACTGTTATGATTTTAAACCTCAGCATTGCCAAGCTACAGGGCATAGACTTAACCCTCATCTGCTCATCTGTATCCTGTTCCAAGTGTAAGTTGCTTTGCATCAGACAAATGAGGAAAATGTAAATATCTACATCTAGATCTACATCGTGAAGCCCTGTGACATTTTTGGTGGTATTCCGCACCCCCAGGTAAAACACAGAAACACAGATAACTAAAATTATTATGGGATATAGACTAAAAACTATTCTATGGGATGTAGAGCAAACGATAATCATTAGTCCAACCAAACGTTTAACTTACTTACCATGTGTTGTATCAGTGGTGTCAAAGTGACCAGCTAAGCAGCACTCATTCAGAAATTTTGTACTAGGTGCTACTGATCATTAATAATATGGTATACTATAAAATAAGTGTGTACAGTATCAATAATATGTACAATGAATGAATATGAATTCAAAGAGAAAGCTTCTAGGTACACATCACTTGCCTGGTTTAGAAGGTAGAATAAGGAAAGGTTTTTTTTAGTCTCCTTCATTAACTTGTTGAATTACTTCATTTATTTACATGGTCTGATTTCTTTGCACAACATCTGTGAACAACGTTCTTCCTCATGCACGCTCATTACATCAATATGACAAACAGGTTGCATGTCATGTTTTTAGGTGAACTAAGCTATAAGTGCCAGGTTTGTCTGGCCCGGCCGTCAGGTTTTAATCAGCACTGTTTATATTCACGTGTGAATTTGACTTCTTGATATGAAGCCTGCTATTGCACCAGGGTTGCTTGTGGATTGCAGAGCGGTGTGGATTGGACAGATGGTTGCTGACTCGACACAGACGTGTTGCTTACAAGTCACATCTATTGTTCAGTGATGATATAATAGGATGATATAATCACATAATAACCAGATGCACTCATTATCCTTTGGTGTCTGTGCTTTAAGGGTAAAACGTGACTGTTTGGACACTATAGACTATTTACTGACCAGTTGCTTCATTTTTCCTTCTTTTTTTAAGATTCCTTGACAAAATCTTTTGAATAGTATATAGTTTTCCTGATTTGGTGTTTAGTTAGCAAATACTAATCTAGTATGAAATCTTTTTAAGTGTTACAAGTGATTTTCTTTTGTTTGGTGTTTTTTTTTTTTTTTTTTGAGGAAGCAACTGCACTGTGGCACACGGCTGCAAACAGCAAACATGCTCTACATGAGCACCCTCAAGCACATCCTCTTTACTATTTGCTTTACAATCATGTGCACGGTTTTATTTTGCCAGATCAGTAAAGGTATTCAAAAGTTGGTTGCTTGTTTCGATGGACACACTTACTCCTTGTTCACTTTTGTACACAAAAATCTTCAGGCTAGTGTAAAGCCTTGCAGTGCAGGGGAACTGTTACCATAAATGAAATACCAGCGAAACACTATGACAGTCTATTTTGAGCTGGAGTGTGAATGACGACAGTTCCTCACTGAACCACGTGCTTGTACTGTGAGCTGATATCTGAATAGTCCTAGATATCTGTTAACATGTGAATGGTATCAGTAACTGTTTCATAATTTTCTTTTGTTT
>JAOVVF010000034.1:7811650-7825849 GCA_028565595.1 Duopalatinus emarginatus | reverse complement strand
TTCTGCATGCTTAATTTGATCTTTGTTATTTGTCTATTTATACTTTTTATTCTTTGACATCCAATGTGGGCAGCAAAATAAGAACTAGTTTCCTTACTGTGCATATGACAATAAAGCTTTGAATCTTGAATCTTAAATCTGGGTTTGCTAGTTATTCCAAATACCTCAATTTTAACAGGAAATAAGCTACCATTTGAGGAATGGACATTCAGCAATGCAGTAAATTTGACATAGAATTTTCATCTGTGACAGGACCAGTCTAAATAACATGCAATTTCTGTGTATTTATTGCCCTACACCCGTCTCACAAGGTTGTTTTAGCACATTATGTAGTTTTGTATACTGTACTACTTGCGGCATGATCCTGGAAAAACATTTCAGGCTAATGTATACCGGGTGGGCGACATGGTGGTGTGCGTGCTACACAGCTACAGGGATCTCGGGTTGTGGGTTCGAGCCTTGCTCTGGTCTGTGAGGAGGTTGTTGTGTTATCCCTGGGTCCGTGTGAGTTTTCACCAGGTAGTCCAGTTTCCTTCCACCTACCAAAAAAAAAAAAACCCACACATGGTAGGCGAATTGGATGTGTTAAATTGCCCCAGGAGTGTGTGGTACTCTGTAATGAATTTGGCACCCTGTCCCGGAGTATTCCTGACTTGCGCCCAATGATTCCAGGTGGGCCCTGGACAAACCATGACCCTGATGGACGAAACAGATTAGAGAATGACTGACTGACTGACTGTATACATGGTAGGGATTTAATGTATGCGGTTTAAATCAGCCATGGCTTAAGGTCAGGAATCAGCTTATGTGACCAGAAGGTTGCTAGTTAAATTCCCTGTACCAAAAAGACACGATTGAATTGCCCTTGATGGCTTAAATGAGGAGGTTAATTTCCTCTGTGTACAAGCACATCAGGTTGGTCACTTTCATATAACAATATTATTTTAGAGGCATAAGAGGTTATAAGTCAGATTATGTGAATCTATTGTACATTTTAGAAACAGATTGTAATCACATTACCTCTTTCTATGTCCTTATCTTATTACAGTTTCCAGAATGTGGATTTTTTGGCATGTATGACAAGATCATGCTCTTCCGCCATGACTTGAACTCGGACAACATCCTACAGCGGCTCACCTCCGCCGACGACATCCACGAGGGAGATCTAATCGAGGTGGTGCTATCAGGTGAGTGACACCCAGACACTTACTCTGATTGGAGCAGGAGTTATGCTCAGTTATTTCCTATTGGCTGTTCAAGTTGCCATTCTCTCCTCATACTATGTTAGTATATTTTTTAAAAATATATATTTGTAAGTTGTAAATTACAATCGCCATATTCAAGTCTTGTCTTTCCATATATTCCTAACCAAGTGTATGGATAAACATAGTACACACATCACATATTCAGAAAAAAAATCCAGATTTAATCCAGTAACAGAGGTAGGATGCGTGTGCAGGATAGTTTAACTGAAAACAGATTCCAGGATACAGGTCAAAGGTCGAAAGCACATACAAACAGGATGCTGTAGACTCGAATTAGACCGGGATCAGGAAACCACATAAACAATCAGTGGTGGATACACACGCCGCTACAGGCTTAAGACATGGTATAAACAAGAGAAAGGCGATACACAGATAAACAGGTCAGACTATTAAGTATTAACTAAGGCTCAGAATTTCAGTCCGTGAGAGACTACAAAGAAACTTGTATTATTGATGAGGTGTAAGAAGGGCTAACAGGGAACAGGTGAAACCTGTGGTGAACCTGTGGTCAGTAGGTGGTCAGTGACGCTGGGTATGTAGGAGGGGAAGAGGTTGCGCATTGACAAGAATGTGAAAATGTAACTACAGGTTTATTATTTAGTTTGACAGACTAGAAATGTGTTCTCTGCCTAACATTGATAGGTATTCTTGGAAGAAAAAATATGTTCATATGCTTTCAGAATTATAATGAATATATAGACACTCTATATTTAATATACCTCGACCTCCAGCACTATATGATCCATCTTTTGACGTGTAGAGCTCCTCCAGGCCCTGTGCGTGTGTGTGTGCATGTGTGTGTGTGTGTGTGTGTGTGTGTGTGTGTGTGTGTTGCACCTGAGGCTGTTGGTTAGATGCTTATTTCCTCCTGCTCTGTGTGCTGCGGTTGCATGTTGACAGAGTTTTGTGAAACTCAGCATAACACCTGAGCAGCTGTGGCTTTCATTCGTATCCTTCACATACAAAGTTCTTATGGCTGAGAATTGCACACACGGGCACATGAGCAAACACACACAAACACACACACACACACACACACACACATAGTCACACAACACCACTTCCTCTCCCTGCAGACTTCTGGTGCACAGCTCTGTGTCGCCGTGCTCGGTTTGTGCATGCACCACATCAAACTTGGCACTTTTGGTTTTTTATTTTGCGCTCTCTCTCTCTCTCTCTCTCTCTCTCTCTTTTGCTCTATCTATCTATCTATTTATCTATCCGTCTGTCTTTCACAGCGTGTGTGTGTCTGTGTGTGATTGTCTCCTGTAGTGCCTTGTAAAGTTTTTGGCACTTCTGTGTAAACCAGTGGCTTTCAGCTGAGTGATCCTCATGGGCCACACACACACAGGCTTCACTGAGGCCGACAGACACAAAATCAACACCTTCTTTACTAGGACTAACAGACACAGAGGCCACACCTCCTTCACTGGGGCTAACAGATATGGATGACGCCTCCTTCACTGGGACTCGCAGATACAGAGGCTACGCCTCCTTTACTGGGACTGACAGACACTGAGAGCACACATCCTTCACTGGGAGTGAGACACAGAGGCCACATGTCTGTCACTGAGACTTACTGACTGAGGTTAGAGGACAAGTTAGAAGTTTTTCTTGTCATGTAATCATCACTTCAGGACTTGTCCTAGTGCTGGTGTATCCTATCAGATGGCTTTCATGTCACATAACATCAAACTGACTTTCTAAACCTGGGGCTGTTTCCAAAGTGAAACCTCCACAATCCAGCGTGCTTGAGCTCATGACATCAAGGATGTGCAGGTGCTTCCTATGTGGAATTTTTTTTTATTGTTGTGCATGACATAAGGCTGCATATTGGCCAAGTCCCAGTACATGACACTTTAATAAGAACCACAAATACAAAGTTAAATTAGGACAAACTAAGGTTTTAGTAAATGCTGAAAAGACAAAAATAAATATCGTAAACATTCGGACATGAGCATTGTGTCAACATTTTGTAAAGTGTGTAGACCATTTTGACAGAATTGAGTAGCAAGTCGTCAGTTAGTGACGTTGCTTTAAGTGAAACTTAAACGACCAGAGACATCTTATTTGCCCTTATATTTGCCCTCGGTTCCTCTTGCCCGTGTTTATGTTCCTTGCATCACTTCCTTTTATCCTCAGCGGGAGGAGCTAGGACACAAGGAAAGGAAATGAGTGAGAGGCACAAAGGAAACATGAAACTTTTCTCCCTGGGTTACAACACACCGACAATTCGGGACTGCAGACAAAAGTTAATATAAACATTAATAATAATGTTTTAAATAATGTTATGTATAAACGTTTTATCACATTTAATAAGTTCATAAGAATACTGAGATGAAACTATGCAATTTTTGGTACAGTTTGGGGACATTTCACTTGTCTTTTCTGGTTTTATAATTAAAATTACTCGACTAAATTACTACAATTACTATAATTTATTCAATTACTAAAAAAAGGCTTCAAATAAATAATTTGTAAGAAATACAGTTTTTAATATATCCATGCAGACAAAAATAAATATTGTACAGTCTATTCAAGAAGAAAAAGCTTGTATAATGTCATAATCATATTACAGAACAGGCAAATACTTTTCCATACATATCCAGGCAAAAAGTTGGGCACCCCAGTAGCAGAGAGGGTTAGGGGCCCAGCTATAGAACATCAGCAACCAAGAGCATTAAGCATTGAGCCACTGCTGCCCCAAAGCAAACAAATAATACATAGTGTACTGTTTAAATTTTTTTGGGGACCAAATGTCCTCACAAGGATAGAATGATAATTTTGACCTTGTGGGGATATTTGGTTGGTCCCCATTAGGAACTCTTTTTATGAATAGCATTAAGCATTAATTAGCTACAGTAATCCTTATGTGGATCGTCCACAGGGACAGACATAGGCTTGTGGTTGAGGAACCAGCCTTGTGATCGGAAGGTTCCCGGTTTGATTCATGCACCGACAAGACATGACTGAAGTACCCTTAAACAAGAAACATAACCCCTAACTGCTCCCTGAGCACCGTTAATACAGCACTCGCTCCGGGCACGTGTGTTCACTGCCCCCTAGAAAGTGCGTTCACTAGTTTGTGTGTGTGTGTGTGTGTGTGTGTGTTTCACTGCACAGATGGGTTAAATGTGGAGGTCAGATTCCTCTGTGTGTAAGCACAGTGGTCAACAAGTCACTTTAGTACACTACTATTCTGTCGGCGTGTATAAAGGAGAGAGAGAGGGAGAGAGCTTTTATATTTTGTCTGACATATGGGGACATTCGGAAGGTCCCCATAAGGAACGAGGGTTTCAGTCAGTGGTTGTGTGTGTATTTCTTCACATCTTTCATACTCCTCTGAATAGTTTCCCTTCTCTGAGTGTGTTTCTGTCCGTAGATGCGTCAGGAATGTCGTTACCATGGAGGTGTTTTGCTGTGTGGACGCGAAGACGTTCGTTGTGTGTTGATCTGCTGATTACATGGAAATAGCTGTTGTGATATAAATCATGCATGGCTTCTTACAAACCAGAAAGGAATTCAAACAAAAGGAGCAGACAGTGGTGGGAGCAAACTTTAAAATCACAATTGCTGACCTGCCTTACGATCACTTATTCCTGACCTTATGATAATAAACACACAAGCAGCCTATAGAAGCCTGTAGAGCTGTATATCTTGTGCAATAAACTAATCAACCAATCCCAGACTCCTGGGATTTCTACTTCAGTCTGTAGAATCGCCATAACTGCCTTGTTTATGAGAGGTCAACAGAGAAACCCCAGACTGGTTCAAGCTGACAGGATGTCTAACTATAACTCGAATAACCACTCTGTAGAAAACGTGGTGAGCAGAAAAGCATTTCAGAACACACAGCATCTTAGAACTTGAGGCCGATGACCTACAACCACATGAGACGTCACTCCTGTCAACCAAGAACAGCTGGGAAAGGACCATTTGACGTTTTTCTCGCCTTTGCCTTTGTTACTTTGCTGGTTGTTTTTGTTGTTACAGCACATTTCCGTGTCTTTATCCTGCAGCTCTTGCCACCGTCGAGGACTTCCAGATCCGTCCTCATGCTCTGTACGTGCACTCCTACAAAGCCCCGGCGTTCTGCGACGACTGCGGTGAGATGCTGTGGGGTCTTGTGCGTCAGGGTCTCAAGTGTGAAGGTGAGCACTGCCACTTTAAAATGATATTTGACAAAATCGAACCATTTATCCAGACTCACAACATCAGAATAAAAATATTACTGTTCTGTCTTTGCACTCACTTCTGCCTGACATTTTATGCCATTCTATGTGTTTGCTGTGCATCTTTAAGGTAGCCCACAAGTCCAATTTGACCAGTAATAAGAAGATTCCTAGCTTCCTACTTGCAATTCCTATTTATAATAAAGAAAAACAATAAACATCCCTAGACTCTTCTGTAAGGATCAACATACAGTACAACTTTAACATTTCCCTCCTATTATAACCTTTAAGGATCCTATTTAATGCTTCCAACCTCAGTCTTAGTGCGTTTTTATTTGCAGGCCATTATGTTATTTAAGAAACTTGTTTATGTACTTGAAGACACTTTTTCTTCCTTTTGGCTGCTCACACTGATGGGGCAGCGCAGCCACAGCCCTTCCTGACTCAACTAACAACCTGCGCTATGAGTATACTGCACCCCTGGTGGCTGGGTTGAGCAGATTAAGAGCTTTGTTCGAGGGTCCAACAGTAGCATAGCGGTGTCTGATTTCAAACACCCGACCTTCCAATCAGCAACCAGGAGACCTTACTGAGCCGCCACTAGTAGACACTAATAGATGTACACTGGAATGTAATCATTAAACTGGTTGATAACAATCAGATTATACGGTATGATCAAGTGTGTTTACTAACAGTGCAACTGCCATTTTTTAATGCAGATAAATTAACAACATTGGCGAGATATTGAACTTTGATGTGGCTTTATAAAAGTATTTATGCTGTAGTGACAAAAAAACTGGCACAGCCGAGCCTATGTGAAATACATAGCAGAAGCAAAGTCTGTATTTTCACGTACGGACATTTCAAGGCTGCACAATGCAGTGTAGTGCACAACAGCAGTGTAGCCGTAAAAAGTCGTTAGGTGAACGTGACCAGCATCGAGTGGCAATTGTCGTGCACCCTGCCTTAAGTATTAGTCAATGCTGGGGGCTCAGAAAACATCAGGACCTACCGTGAGGACCTACCGTCCTGTAGGGGACCTAACAAGTATTAGACTGGCGTACCAGTTTCTTTATCACTTCAGTGTAAACTGTGTGTACAGTATGTTTACTGTAATTATCTAATACCTGTAACCCTGCATTAGAAACCATACAGCAGAATGTCCTTCCCTCAAATAAAGAACCTGTAAAGGACCTTTTTTCTAAGGACATACAGACAGCTCATAGATCCAGCTGCTTTAGATCCAGTAGTGCAAGTTATTATTGTATATTAAGTTCACAAAATAATAATAGGAGGAATATCTTGCTAACTTTAATATCATGATGCAATTTTTTTATTTATTTATTTATTTTTATTTTTTTTAGGACGTAAAATAAGACGGAGCGTAAGAGTAGAAAGCTTTTGTCTGAACCAAGCTGGAACAAAAAAACAACATTTGGTGCTTCACACGTTCCACTGTTTTACTCTGGTTGTTATGGAGATGTGAATGACATTTCAAAAGCCCAGTCTTGCTTGTGAATAAAAACAAACTCTCCGGCCAATCATAGTACCGAAGGTGGAATGTGTCGCCCCATCCCTGGGGTTGTTCCCTCTATAAGGACATCGTTAGTGTTTGTATTTTTCTCCCGTCAACTTGTTTGGACCCTAAAACTCACTGTACATTATGAGTTTCAGGATACTACATACAGGTGTAACATACAGGTGTAACATGCCAAAGGTACCAGAGATCATTCCATTTTATATACTGTCACTATGTTACCTTCAAAAGCCTTTCAGAGTGACATTTATAAAGCAGGGGTGAGCAACACCGAAATGGATCCAGAGTGTGCGAGGAAGCGTGAACCTGGCTGAGTGAAAAGGTCACGTTGCAGTGATGCCGCTCTTGTGCCGGGATCAAAGTGAGAGCGCTCTGGGACGCTTTCCCCGTGTAGGCGGCTTCCTGCCTGTGTTGCTTTAGAATGGACAAAGCTTTCATGTCCTGCAGATGTCACACTCATTTACTGCACGATGTAAATTCCAGTAAGAGAGAGAGAGAGAGAGAGGGATGAAGTTGCTTTGTCTCTCAGAATGACTTGATCCTGATTGGAGTCTGAATTAGGATTTAAATATGTACTCAGCACACGGTACACAACCAAGCGTTTTCATAACAATATGAGGAGCTCATCCAGTCAGAGAGCGCCATGTAACTAACGATTGATTAAAAATGATATAATGGGTGTGTTTACATGTACCCTGTGTGCGTATTTAAGTGTTCAATCACGTCTCTTTATTTTCATTAAACAGACAGGGAGAATTTGGCACAAATTTGGAATCGCAGTTCCAGTGTATTTCTGTGTTTTCACAACTTTAAGTGCCAAACTCTTTTTCTTTGTGTGTGTAGTGCTCGGTGTAAAATCCAGTGAGAGATACAGTTATACAGACACTGTGTATGAGAGGTTGCTCTGCTTATTTAAATGTGTGTCCTGTTAGGAAATAATGGGTTATTTTATAAAAGGGTAATTACAGGAAGTGCATTAAGTGCGTTACAGCATCACATCCACAAGTGCTTGACCTGATTAGGTGTGTTGTTTTGAAGCTGACAGAAGGCCACTAGTGGGCGCTGAGGAGTTTCTGTATTTCACCCTGTAAACAGTAACACTAACTTATCAGTATATGATATATATCGACATAGTGGTGTATGAGTGACAGTGTTATACTGTTTATTATATACAGAAATAATATAGAAAATAGGAGGAACTTCTGCTTATTAGGTTCTTTTTAGACAAATTTTGTGGGATTAATATCTGTCTATCTATGTATCTATCTATCTATCTGTCTGTCTGTCTGTCTGTCTGTCTGTCCGTCTGTCTGTGTATATCTGTCTGTGTATATCTGTCTGTCTGTCTGTATGTATATCTGTCTGTCTGTCTGTATGTGTATCTGTCTGTTTGTCTGTATGTGTGTGTCTGTCTGTCTCTCTATCCATCTGTCTGTCTGTCCATCTGTGTGTGCCTATCTATCTATCTATCTATCTATCTATCTATCTATCTATCTATCTATCTATCTATCTATCTATCTGTCTGTCTGTCTGTCTGTCTGTCTGTCCGTCTGTCTGTGTATATATGTCTGTCTGTCTGTATGTGTATCTGTCTGTTTGTCTGGCTGTGTGTGTGTCTGTCTGTCTGTCTATCTATCTATCTATCTATCTATCTATCTATCTATCTATCTGTCTGTTTCTCTGTGTGTGTGTCTGTCTATCTGTCTGTCTGTCTGTCTATCTATCTGTGTGTCTATCTATCTATATACTGTATGTATAGTATATATAATATATAATGTTAACTCTGTGTGTGTGTGTGTGTGTGTGTGTGTGTGTTAAGGATGTGGGCTTAATTACCACAAGCGTTGCGCCTTTAAGATTCCCAACAACTGCACTGGAGTCCGAAAGAGACGCCTGTCTAATGTGTCCCTGCCTGGACCCTCTCTGTCTGTCCCTCGTCCTGCAGCCATCGAGAGCGTGCTCATATCATCCGAGGAGGTAACACTCACTTCTTCTCTTTCTGTCTCTCTCTGTCCCTCTGTCTCACTTTCTCTCTCTTTTTATTTCTTCTGCTTTACTTTTTGTTTATGTCCATCACAGTTCAGTTTAGTAACATGAATATTAAAAATCTCATTATTACAATGCTTAAAGCAAGGATCTGTTACTTAGTCTCTCTGACTCTTTATTTTCTAAATAAGTATTTAAATATATATTTTTTTTATACACACGGCACATAACCACGCTGATACACATTCAGGAATTGCTACATTAAGGGAGGGCGAAGGCCATCACATGCTATGCTGCATGTGTACGAGCTGCTGCTCCTGCATCATCAGGGGCTGGTGGAACACTCTTAAAGGAAAGTCCAAGTCTGTATGCATGAGCTCACAGACACCTAGACTGGCTAGTGTTACTTGCAATGACATGGGAGAGCTAGAGAGAGCATGTCATCGCTCTATCCCTGAGAGCACGACCAACCCTGCTGTCTAGACTCCTAGTTACAGATGGCTGTATCATCATCCAGGATTCACACTTTTCTGCTGTGCCACTCAGGAACTCATGGGTGTGTTTTCATGCACCTCTCTTGTGTATATAAGTCTTAAGTCACATCTGTGAAAATAATTTTATCCATCGTCATGCTTTATATCGCCTGCTCAAGAACTGTCTATCACTCCTCGTGGTTTTCTTTATGGAGATTTCACAACTTCTTCCATTCACATGCTTAAAAAAGAAATGAGTGAGCTTTAATGGAGCAAATGATGGACATGTATGACAGAGACTGAATAAAGAAATACACTGATTCGGTGACTTAGGTAGGACTCAGGGAATTCAGATGAGTGTTCCTCTAACCATAATTTATATGTGTGGCGGCACATTGTCCTGTAGGATGAGGCCAAACCCATCAGAATGAATGCAGGACATGAACGGGTGTAACCTGTCAGAAAGGAGGCACACATAGCATTGGACTGTCAGAGACATTTTAGGTGTACCAGGGGTCCCATTGAAACAAAGCTAAACAAACAAACTCCATACCATTATTGAGCCACTACCAATCTGTGTATGTTTTTCAGGTACTTCAGCACATATTGTATCTCAGATTTAAAATTTTGTCAAGGTAAGGCAACTACTAATGTAATCACGATGTCAGGAACTGGTAGTGAAAGCGGACATAGCGCAGATCATGTTATATGTTAAGAAAATCGTGAAAACAAGAACCGATGGGTAGATAAACTATGGGTACGAATTAAAGAAACATACAGGATATAAGTGAGAACTTCACATGTGTGACAAAGAGTAACAGCAGATGCAGCAACAATGGAAGCTTGACAGTAAGATTTACTGAACTTAAATAATGGTGCTAACAAGGCATAAAGAGACACAGGTAAGAGTGATTAGGGAACTAACTAGCTAATAACTGAGGCTAATGATTATGCTAGTTATCACCTAGCTGTTGGTAATATATAGAAGAAGAAATGACAACTAGGCACATAAAACAAATGGCAGAAACATTAATATTGTCCTCAGATATGTGTAATGGAAACGGCATTTCATGGTCTATTATCTGTGTGTTTGTGTTTAGCAAAGGCCACTGTTGGAGGCAGGAAAACGGATCCCGTCATGGAGCGGCCGGCCCATCTGGATGGAGAAGATGGTGTTGGGCCGAGTCAAAGTGCCACACACCTTCAACGTGCACACGTACACACGACCCACCATCTGCCAATACTGCAAACGGCTGCTCAAGGGCTTGTTTCGCCAGGGCATGCAGTGCAAGGGTACGGCAACTGTAACATAAGTATGTTATGTCAGCAGCTAGGACAGTAGTTTCAGCTGCAAGGAAAATCACAGGTTTATATTATTATAAATATATAGAGTATTTTTATAAGAGAAATAAAACACTAATGCTAATATTGCATTAAAAAGAATCAATTTTAGGAATTTTAGGTATTATGATTAGGGCTGTCGAAGTTAACGCGATAGTAACGCATTAACGTAATCTCAAATTATCGCGATTAAAAAAATTAACGCAAATTCTAATTTGGCCCTGCGATTCACCCGTAGTTCATGTTGAGGCTTGTCGCGCGCTGCTTCAGTAAAAGTAAGGCTGCGTCCGAAATCGCATACTCAAGCAGTACATACTGAATTCGAAGCAGTGTGCACTGTTTTACTGTTCAAGCAGTATGCAATTCCAGTATGCTTGCGAGCAGTATGCACAGCCTCGGACGCACTACATCCGCCATACGGAAGTTTGAGTGATGGTGAAAGATCTGTGAAACGTGAAGTTTCATTTCATTTGTGTTTTGTATGTTCAGTACTGCCTAGTATGTGAGTGAATAAACTCCCTTACCATTTTCTCTTGTCCCAGCAGTTTTCAACAAGTACTTTTAGCATAACATTTTAATTGTAACATTTCACTTTAAAGCTTTATTCATTTACTGCACATAGATTTAAAAAATGTGATTAATCGCGATTAACTATATGAAATTCTGAGATTAATCACGATTAAAAAAAAATGTATAGTTTGACAGCCCTAATTATGATATAACAAAAAATTACAGTGTGTTTATATGCACTAAAAAAAGAATAATGAAACCTGATTTTTTTTTAATACACCAAAGCAGCAAAAAAAAACCCTGGTACACTAGTCTAATACTGGGTACATTCCTCATGAGCCATGGACTTCACAAGCTTGCGGAAATATTCTGTAGGCAATGAACACCATACTTCCTGCAAACAGTCCACAATTCTGTTGTATACAGAGGTGAAGGATTTCTGTGATCCACAGCACCTTGCATGGCATCCCAGAAATCATCAATAACCTTGAGATCTGGTGACTTAGGTGTGAATGGCAAAACCCTAAACTCAGATGCGTGTTCCTCTAAACATAATTTGGCATCTTCAGACGAGCGTGGTGGTGCGTTGACCTGTTAGAAGGTGTCAAACCCAGCAGAACGAATGCGGGTGTAATTCGTCAGAAAAGATGCACACATAGCGTTCACCTGTCAGAGATGTTTGTAGATGTACCAGGGGTCCTATGGAATGCCAGCTAAACAAACCCCATACCATTAAGGAACCACCACCAGAATATGTATATCGCATATTCTGTACCTGTACCTGTTTTTTCTGCTTGTTCGTGTTCATGTTTTTTATGTTTTAATCACACTTTCCCATTTTAGATTGCAAATTCAACTGTCATAAGAGATGCGCTTCTAAAGTGCCGAGAGACTGCCTGGGCGAGGTCGTGTTTAACGGAGGTGAGCAGCTTGTTAGCACATTCTCACATCTGAGTCTATCAGAGGGGCTGAAACTGAATTCTCATTAGCACAGCGATAGATGTCATTCCTTCACACACTGTCACTATTTATACAGAGGAGTGTATTAAAGTAATTGGTTTGTCAATGTAAGAGAGAGTATTTTTATGTTTTATATTTTGGTAGAGACCAAAGATCCCCACAAGTATAGGAATACATGATAGTTTGCCAGTTGCATATAAAGAAAGTGATCTGAAGCATTTCCATGACTGAGGTTAAGGACATGTTTAGGTTTACGAGTAGCTTTAATGAGCTGCATTACTTATTATGATCCTTACAAGAATACCAAAACAAAACTGTGTGTTTCGCACAGAGCCAGCCAGCCCAGGGCTCGACTCTGAGGTCACGATGGAGGTGGACAACAGTGATGTGAACAGCGAGAGCAGTCGAGGCATGGACGACACTGAGGAGGCGATCACTCCAGAGGACATGGATGCTCCATTCCTGGATGGAGAGAAGGACGAGGAAACAGTAAAAACTATCAGGTGATGATAGGTCCTGTTCGTATACCCATACCTTATACTCTGTATATGGACGTTTTCAGTTGGAGTCATTTTGTTTCTAAACGCCGAAGCGAAGCAAAGCAGAGCAACAGTGCACTTTGTTGTTATAAAAAACATTTGTATATACTGTAATAGTCAAGGCTCGTAAAAGCAAAATAAAATATTAAAAATCGATTGTATGTACACTGACCATGATCCATCATCCAGCGCTGTTGAATTCTTAAATCTGTGGTGCCGATACATTTTTCAATAGCAGCACTTTTGACGTTATACACAATAATATACACTGAAGTGCCTAAAAAAAAGAGTAATACTTGGTAGGTCCCCCACTGGAGCATAAAACTTCAGGAAATACAGTGGGGAATGAACTCTACAAGCTTGTGGAGCAATCCCATAGGCAAGAAACACCATTCTTACTGCAGAACGGTCCACAATTCTGAGATCTGGAGATTAAGGTGGAAATGACAAAACCCCAAACTCAGACGAGTGTTCCTCTAACCATAATTTGACGTCTCTATACATATGTAGTGGTGCATTATTCTGTTGGAAGAAGCCAAAGCCATCAGAATGAATGAAGGACATGAACGGGTGTAACTCGTGAGAAAGGAGGCACACATCTGTGTTCACCTGACAGATGTTTGTGGACAGCTAAACAAACCCCATACAATTACGAAGCTTCTATGTATGTCTTATCACTGTATATACACATTGGTTCACCAATGGCGTGCACAGGTGGCATTACTATGTATTGTCCATAGGCTCATCTGTACAAGTTTTTCTGGCAGTCAATGTACTTTATATGATGTTTTACAATGAAAAAACCTACTGATAATCAGATTTAGACATTAGTCATTGATATAGTAAAATTTTTATTAATAAAATGTCTAAAAGGTCTAAAATAGTTTAGAGAAGTCGTCCTCAGTACATTGTTAATATCAGTTGGTTTTTCTAATGTGGAAAATTGTTGTTGACACATCCCCTTCCGCATTCTGATTTCTCTGTAACGAAAAGCTGCTTTATTATCTTGTTAACTTCAAAAGAGAGAAAAAAGAAAAGCTTGTTAGAGAATTCCTATTTATAGTTTCTATAGCATAATTGATAGCAGGAAGTAACAACATTGTGGGGAATCATGCCAGCACATTTTTGTACATAATGGTCCTGGATATTTATTTAGTTATTTATTTTATTCAGGGAGTTGGATATATTAGGCAGCAGGTGAACAGTGAGTTCTCACAGCTGATGTCTTGAAATCACAGAAATGGCCAAGTGTAAAGATCTGAGTGACTTTTATAAGGACCCATTTGTGATGTCTAAATGACTAGGTCAGAGCATCTCTAAAGCATCTCCATCATTTACCTTTACATTTACATTTACGGCATTTGGCAGACGCTCTTATCCAGAGCGACTTACATTTATCACATTTATACAACTGAG